>OZ004723.1:5925216-6344259 GCA_963924515.1 Vespertilio murinus | reverse complement strand
AATCCAGAATTGAAGAAGCTACAGATCTATGGGGCAGGTCCCAAAATGATGGACTTGGGCCTCATGGCTAAGGATAAGACTTTAAGGAAGAAAGGTGTGAGGATTAACAGGCTGGGAGATAATATATAAGAAATAAAGTACAAAGTATTGTGGGAGAGATGGTTTGTTAATCCTGGAGACTAGATTGCTTTATTTTTTTTTACTTTTTCTGATCCTTTTAGATAAAGAAGAGATCCTATACCCTACATTGTTATGATAAAGGAGGAACCAAGAGGAGATGGGAAAGTGATGTCAACATTGTCTAAGTTGGACTTGAGGCAAAACTTAGAGCCTTGTACCAATATGGCAATGTGGCTACGAAAGAATCACAGAAGTGCCCAGTTTGTAAGGACTCACCTGTGATTTTTCTAGCAGTGTTTTTGAACTATTAGAACTGGATAGAACCTAAAAATTATTTCATATACATTTTTTGTCTTTCCTTCTATTTATTTCTGAGACTTTATTATGGAGAGACTGTTGGCCAGGAAAGGGAATAAACATATTCAAGGTATTATAGTAAGGAGCAAAATTTATATCATCTGTTTCTTAGAACTTTTCACCAAACTACTCTAGTTATGTAATGGTGCCTCTCTTGTTTGAATGTTTTACTGTGTCTTTACATATATAATTTTTCCTCCTTTTCCTTAACTCCTTGCCTAAAATAGTTTTGCAATCTCTTAAATACTTTAGAATTCCTACATTGTTATAAAATGATAAATCTCCTTTCTTAATTATCTTCATTCCTTTCTGGCTGATTTGACTTTGTTTTAATAATGTTTGTTTGCTCCTTTGTGTTCTGTAAATGATGATGTTCCCAGAAATTTTATCTTTGAATAGCTTACTATTTTGAGTTCCACAATCCTATGTTGCTTTTAGTCATCTTCACCTGATCACCTAGTTATGATCTTTGTTACTATCAAATGTCCTCAGTTGACCATATACTTCTTATGCTTTGGACTGTCACAGAACTTGTAATTTAAATTTGAAGTCTGTAATTTTTCTCCAACTCCTAAAACTTGTTGATCTCTTAATTGTACTGCTTATTATTTTTATTGCAGTATTAGAGAACTGATGCACAAAATTCTTGAAAGGGAATTGGCCCTGGCAACTACAGCAGCTGCCTTGGCCCTGGAGTTCTGGCCTCATCTGGAAGGTTGTTTGAAGGTCTTCTAATCTAATTAGCATATTACACTTTTATTATTATAGATAGGATACATCCACAAAAAATAACATTAGATTTGCTTGTTTTTCTACTTCTTAACAAGTTGTACCTCAATAATATCCTCAATTGCTTTTTTAAAAAAAGTAGTATTTGAGAGATTCATTCATATTATATGAATTCTCATTGTGTTTCATTAAAGATTTATTAACTACAATTTGGTAATTTCTTAATCTGTTTTTCCCTTCATAGATTTATTTTTGGTAGTTTTCAGTTTGGTACTACTATGAATGCTATGAATACAGTATATGACTTTTGTTAAGCAATGTAGGCATTTCTGGATGTGACCTAGATATATAAATATATGCAAATGTAGTGCATATGTAAATGTTTGCAGTCTATACCAATTGTTAACCATATTAATTCTCTGAATTATTAATGCTGATTTATACCTTTATGATTTATGTTAATACTATTGACCCTTATCTAAAAAATATATACATTGTTGTTTCCAAAGCATCTTAATCCTTCCATTTTTACCATTATTTACATTATTTAGAAATTCTTTATGTTTTGTCATATTTGCCATTAGAGAACTCATTGGTGAAGTCTAAAATAAAACACTGCATATTTATTTTCATTTTCTTTTTCTGGTAGATTGACTCACATGTTTGCCAGATGTGTTTCCAAGGGGATGAAGATGATAAACTTCTTTTCGGTGATGGCTGTAATGACAATTAGCACATCTTCTGCCTATTCCCATCTCTTCCTGAAATTCCCAGAGGGATTTGGAGATGTCCCAAGTGTGTCATGGTGGTAAGGTCTATTCAACATAGATGTTTTAAATTTAGTTTGATAATTTTTAAATCCAGCTGCCTATTTAAATTAATATTTCTGTTAGATATTAATTAGCTATCAATTAAGATTAACTAATGAACTTATATACATATATACATAACTTCTGGGCACAGACAATGGGATAGTGAGGGCCTGAAGTGGATAAGAGTGAGTTGGAAGAAGTTAATGGAAGAAATTAATGACGAGAGGAGACATATGTAATACTTTTAATAATAAAGATTTTTTAAAATTAGCTATCAGTAACATGATAAGCAAGAATGACAGACTAGGTGTATGATGGTGGATAATTAAGAATTAATTACTAAATCCTTAATTAAAAAAAGGGGCACTGTAATCCACAATACACAAATAATGGGGCAGGAGGAGAGGAGGGGTGGGATCTGTTTTTGTGGTTAAGAAACTTACCCTAGCCAAAACCAGTTTGGCTCAGTGGATAGAGTGTTGGTCTGCAGACTGAAAGGTCCCAGGTTCAATTCCGGTCAAGGGCATGTACACTGGTTGTGGACACATCCCGGATGGGGGGTGTGCAGGAGGCAGCTGGTGGATGTCTCTCTCTCATCGATGTTTCTAGCTCTCTATCCCTCTTCCTTCCTCTCTGTGAAAAATCAATAAAAATATTTTTTTTTTAAAAAAGAAGAAACTTATCCTACCTGGAAACAAAAGTAAAAAACAGAAATGGAGATACAGCTTGAGATATAAGCTGTACTTTTAGTTTCTTTGCTTGTTATTTCTCTGTTGCTGAAATAGTTTCTATTTCAGAAGTGTAAAAACAAAACAAAACAAGAAGCCTTTGGCTTTGAGCAGGCTACTCAGGAGTACACTTTACAGAGCTTTGGTGAAATGACTAACTCCTTTAAGGCCAGCTACTTCATCATGCCTGTACATGTATGTGATTATGGGATCTGCCATGGAAGTCATGGGCTGTCATGGGATGAAGTATAATGGGTGTGATCATTTTCTACACCTATTACAAATGGTACCTACATAACTTGTGGGAAAGGAATTCTGGAGCCTGCTGAGCAGTGTTGAGAAGGCTGTGACAGTTGAATATGGAGCAGACATTCATTCCAAAAAATTTGGAAGTGGTTTCCCTGTAAGCAGTAGCAAAGGAAACCTGTCACCTGAGGAGGAGGTAATATGATGGATAATTCATATTAAGAGTAAGGCTAAGAAAGTCATTTTTTTTTTTGAAAGCCTCTGTCCTCTTGAGTCCTTCCTTGTAGTGTTATTTTCATTGATGTTCTGTCAGTGACCTAGAATTTTGGATAGGCACAATTACCACTACTTCTCCCTCCTTACATTCCTGATGTCCATAAACACAAGAACATTATAATGCCTTGGAATTATCAGGTTCAACAGTGGTCCTTCAGCTTTCTTTAAATGTATGTATTAGAAGATTACCACATTATGGTTATCTGCATGATAGAGAAAAACATGTGCTATGACTGCCTTAGTTAAATTTGTACTTTGAAAGTTCTAAGAACGTATCAAGAAATATATTCATTGCTTATACTCATTTGCATAATAATACAGAAACCACTAATTTCATCCTTTAATAAAGCTAATCTCTTGTATAGACCAAGACACATTTAGATGTCCAAAGTTGTAATTAATCACATTAGATATTCCTACTCATATAGAAAGCCAAACAATTTGAAGGATAAATCAACCAATCCTATATAATATCCTATATAATAAAGAGTAATATGCAAATTGATCATCACTCCAACACACAAGATAGTCACCACAAGATGGCTGGCAGGGGAGTGCAGTTGTGGATGATCAGGCCAGCAGAGTAGGGCAGTTAGGGGTGATGAGGCATGCAGGGGAGGGAAGTTGAGAGGGATAAAGGCCTGTAGGAGAGGGCAGATAGGGGTGACTGCGTAGGCAGAGGATGGCAGTTGGGGGCAACCAGGCCTGCAGGGGAAAGCAGTTAGGGAGAACCATGCCTGAAGGGGAGGGCATTTGGAGGGACCAGGCCAGCAGGAGAGAGAAGTTAGAGGTGACTTGACCAGCAGGGGAGAGCAGTTAGGGGCAATCAGGCTGAAAGGGGAGCAGTAAGGCTTTGATTAGGCTGGCAAGGGAGTGGTCAGGGGGTGACTAAGCTGGCAGTCAGGCGAGCCATTGGGAGCCAGCAGCCCTGGATTATGAGAGTGATGTCCGACAGCCTTCAAGGCATCCCAGATTGTAGAGGGTGCAGGCTGGGCTGAGGGACACACACATACCCTCTTGTACCAGTTTTGTGCAATGGTCCTCTAATTTTGGGGATAAGATATAAAATAACTCATTTCATATAATGTTGATGAATTAAACCTTTTTATAATTTTTTAACCATCTTAGCCAGAGTCAAGAGAATTAGCATTTGACTTTGTATATGGATTGACCTAAATATAAGTTTTATGGATCCAGTAAAATAAGAGGATAGAAATTTTCACTTTTTAAGTATATACTAGAGGTGAAGCAACCCTCCCAATTGTCTTGCCCTGTAGACCTGATACCCCTCAACTGCCCATCCCTCTAGGCCTGGTCCTCCCCCAACTGCCTTCTCCTGCTGGCCTGGTTCCCCCCAACTGCTCTCCACTGTAGGCCTGGTCTCCCCCAACCGCCCTCCTGTGCAGGCCTAGGTCCCCCTCAACTGCCCTCCCCTGCTGGCCATCTTTTGGTTGCCATCTTGTGACCACATGGGCCAGCCATCTTAGACCACATGGGGGCAGCCATCTTGTGTCTTGGAGTGATGGTCAATTTGTCTATTACTCTTTTATTAGATAGGATATTATCTTACTGTACACATGTATAAAAGCACTTGTAGAGTCTGTTTTTATGAAGAATAGATTTCTGAGGTTTGGTTTTTTTAATTTGTTAATTCTCACTAAGGATACTGTTTACACTGGTCCCTAGAGTAGAGAAGAGTTAGGGAGAGGGAGAGATATATATCCTATGGTTGCCTTCCACATCTGTTTTGAATCAGCAACTCAGATAGGCACCTTTGACCAGGAATGTAACATGACCCTTTGGTGCTTCAGCTGATTTTCCAACCACTGAGGAATACTGGCTAGGGTTCAGTCTTGTTTTTTTAATAGAAGTATCCTGTCGAATAAAGAGGGAATGTGCTAATTGACCATCATGACCTCACAAAATGGAGATTCCCACAGCCAAAACTTGGCAGCACTCAGTCCCTTTAGTCCTGCTAGCCAGCAAGCACTCAGTACAGCTGGGTCTGCTGCCAGGTAGATTACGCTGCTCCTCATGCCTGCCTCCAGAGTCCCAGTCTCCTCATCCCCCAGCCACCCAGGGCCAGCCCAAGAGCAAGCCTTGGATTATGGCTTCCCAGCTGCCCAGGGCTTGCCTGAGTTGCAAGGAAGCCTTGGATGGTGGCTGCCCAGCTGCCCAGGGCCACCTGAGGCTAAGGTAACCATGTCTGACCCAGAGGTGTGATGGAGCATCACCTTCCTCTGATTCCTGGGTCACCTCCCGCCCCTGAGGGCTTCAGAGGTTTGAGAGGGAGAAGGCTGGGCTGAGGGACCTCCTCTCCAGTGCATGAATTTTTTATGTTTATAAAACCCTAATATGCAAATTGACCTGTGGAGGTTCAATAGGGAGACAACTCACTACGATGTATGCTGACACCTGGGGACAGCATGGAATGAAGAAAGGCCATGGTTGGATCTAGCACTTGGGGAAGGGTGGGCTGTCCAGCAGTCAGAAGGCCCTTCCACGATCAGCCCTATCACCTGCCAGGCCTAGGGACCTTACCTGTGTATGAATTTTGTATACCAGGCCTCTAGTCCTATATAATAAAAGCTAAGCAGTCAAATGACAAAATGACCAGAATGACCAGTTGACCAATCATTATGACTCACACTGACCACAGGGACAGATGCTCATTGCAGGAGCTGCCCCCTAGTGGTTAGTGTGCTCCTATAGAAGGAGCAACTGCTCAGAGGACAGGTCCACATTGCGTGGCTAGAATCAGTGGTGGTCCCACAGTGGGCCAAGCCCACTATGTATAAACTAGAGGCCCCATGCACGAATTCATGAATCAGTAGGGTCCCTCAGCTGGCTGGGAATTGACCAGCTGGGGAGAGACCGTGGGAGATTGGGTGGAGGGAGAGGAACTACAGGAGCTTGGCCGACTGGGCAGGGATTGGGGAAGAGCGTTAGAGTGTGTCTGGCCTACCTCATCCAGTCCCAAATGGGGCCAAAGAGGGACCCTGGGACACCCAGGAAGGCTTCAGGATGTGTTTGGCCCATCTCACTCACTCCCAATAGGCTGGATCCCAGTAGCAAGATAACCTACCAGTCAGAGTATCTACCCCCTGCTGGCCAGTGTGTGTCATAGTGACGGTCGAATGAACGGTCAGACACTTAGCACATTACGCTGTTATCATATAAGATTGTGGAAATTTGACAATACAAATGAAAGGAAAGGAACCAATCCATGGCCTTTCCTATTAACAGTTTGGTATTCTTTGAATTGCTTTTTGGAAATTAAAAGTAATTAGTCATACCGGGACCGGTTTGGCTCAGTGGATAGAGCGTCGGCCTGCGGACTGAAAAGTCCTGGGTTCAATTCCGGTCAAGGGCATGTACCTTGGTTGCGGGAACTTCCCCAGTCAGGGGTGTGCAAGAGGCAGCTGACCAATGATTCTCTCTCATCGATGTTTCTAACTCTCTATCCCTCTCTCTTCCTTTAAAAAAAAAATTAGTCATGACATTTTGAAACTGTAAAAGAGTCGCATGGAATCCCTTTAGTAGTTACAAAACATAATGTTAAATATCTTTGAACCACATTTGAACCTGAGAGACATAGAAGCATCAATGAGGGGGAAACATCAACATTGATCAGCTCTCTTTCCTGCACGCTTCCTGCTAGAGATTGAGCCCACAATTAGACGTGTGCCTTAATCTGAATTGAATGGCAATTACTTAGTGCATAGTCCAATATTTAACCACTGAGATGCACTGGCCACCTGCTTCAAGTTTTTTTTTTTTTTTAACTAAATCTTTATTGTTCATATTATTACAAATGTTCCTCATTCCCCCAACAATTGCTCCCTTACACCAAGTTTCCATTCAATTCTCTGCCCTTTCCCCATCCCCCATTGTCCTCATCCATAGGTGCAGTTTATGTTCAGTCTCTTCCCGCCCCGCTCCACTCCCCATTTCCCCGAGAATCATCAGTCCACTCCCCTTCCATACCTCTGATTCTATTATATTCACCAGTTAATATTGTTCATCATGATTTTTACTTCCCTTGGTTTTTAGACTCACTTGTTGATAGTTACGTGTTTGTTCATAATTTTTATCTTTATGTTCTTCCTCTTCCTAAAGACCCCCTTTTAGCAATTCATATAATTCTGGCTTGGCAGTGATGAACTCCTTTAGCTTAAATTTATTTGTGAAGCTCTTTATCTGGCCTTCGATTCTGAGTGACAGCTTTGCTGGGTAGAGTATTTTTGGCTGTAGGTTCTTGTTATTCATCACCTTGAATATTTCTTGCCATTCCCGTCTGGCCTGCATGGTTTCTGTTGAGAAATCAGCTGACAGTCGTATGGGTGTTCCTTTATAGGTAACTACCTGCTTTTGTCTTGCTGCTTTTAATATTCTCTCTTTGTCTTTATCTCTTGCAATTTTAATTATGATGTGTTTTGGTGTGGTCCTCTTTGGATTCCTTTTGTTTGGGGTTCTGTGTGCTTCCTGTACGTATAAGTCTTTCCTCAGGTGGGGGAAGTTTTCTGTCACTATTTCTTTCAATATGTTTTCGGTATCTTACTCTCTGTCATCTTCTGGGATGCCCATAATTCTGATGTTGGTTCGCTTGAAGTTGTCCCAGAGGTTTCTCACACAGTCTTCAACTTTCTGGATTCTCTTGTCTTCTTGCTTCTGCGGAGGAGTGTCCTCTGGCTCTTTGTGTTCCAAACATTGGACTTGATTCTTGCAATCTTCCAATCTGTTTTTAGGACTATGTATAATATTTTTTATTTCAGAGAATGTCTTCTTTATTTCTAGTTGACCTTTTATTATTTCTTGTTGACCCTTTATTATTTCTTGTTGATCCCTTTTCATATCCTCATAGGTCTCATTTATTTTATCGGCCTTTTCTAGGAGATTGTTGAACAACCTTATAAGCGTGGCTTTGAACTCTATATCCAGTCGCTTTTTGTCCTCCATTTCTTTCGTTTGTGATCTGTTTTCTCGTTTCGGCATTTTCACTGCTTCCCTGAGTTGGTAGGTTGGGAGGATCAGCTGTGTTTATGCCAGGAGACAACCTTATTCCACTAGACTTGGAAACCTGCAAAAGCCTCTGTGCTCAGCTTGGATGGAGCAGTTTCAGGGTGGAGCCTACAGCCTTGGCTTCAGGTTAGCCCCGCCCTCTGAGGTTCCTGAGTCTCAGTGTACCTCAGTGTCCTTTGGTACTCGCTGCAAGCACCTCTGAGTGGAAGGCGCCCTAGAGCTTCACCAGCCACCAGACAGGGTAGTCTCTCCCCCAACAAGCCCACAACTGGGGTTCAGAGTAGTTGGAAGTGGGGTTAAGAACAGTCAGGAGCTTATGTCTCCTTTCTGCTAGGGCAATCTTGCAGCCCAATCAACCATCTGTTCTCTGTGTGGGCAATGTGCGCAACTCCAGAGTTCTGCCTTTCACTGCTCCCCTGAGATTCTGCCTTACAGCCCAGATTCCCCCTGTATGAGGCTGGGGCCCGAGGGTCTTGCCCAGGACTGAGGTTCAGTGCAGTCAGAACTGGGGCTCAGTACATTCCTGAGCTTTTGAGTCCTTCCCGATGGGGCAATTCAGCAGCTCAGCAAACAGTCCCTCCTCTGCATGCAATGTGCGCGACTCCGGGGCTCTGCCTTTTTGCTGCTCAGCTGAGCTTCTGCCTTACAGCCCAGTTTCCCTCTGTATGAGCCTGGGACCCCAGGGTCTCACCCAGAACTGGAGTTCAGTGCAGTCGGAGTTGGGGTTCAGCACGGTCCAGAGCTTTTATCTCCTTCCCGCTAGGGAACGCCAGCCAGGCACTCCGCAGCCCCTCCTCTCTGGCTCTGTCCTCTCCCCGCGTGCTCACTGTGCCTCTGTACCTTAGGCTTTTACAGCTCCTCTGGTTTTCCTTCTGGTTTTCTCTTTCCTTCTAGTTGTAGAATTCCCAGTCAGTCAACTTTCCTGTAGTTCTGGATAGTGTCCACTCTATATTTTAGTTGTATTTTTGAAATTGTTGAGTGCGGCTGCAGTTAGGCTTTTACCTCTGCCGCCATCTTGTTGTCGTCTCTGCTTCAAGTTTAATATGTCAGGTTTTCATTATTGTGTAATTCTACATGACATACTATTGTATAATCCTATATAATGAAAGTCTAATATGTAAGTAGTCTGACATGTTATGACATGCACTAACTACCGAGGGTAGCATGGAACATGGCAGGTGTTAGCAACACATGGTTAGCAGCAGATATCAGATGAGGCATTGAAAGCAGGACTGCAGCAGGATGGTAGAGCAGGTGATCGGTTGGCACCAAGCCAAGGCCAGGACCCAATTGTTCTGCCAATTGTCCTGCAGACAGCGACCAGCAAGGATGCCACCCAACTCTCAGACACTGAGGGAGCCAGTCTCAAGGCCTGTCTTTGACCCATCACCCCATAGACAGCAACCAGCATCTGGCAGGCTCTCGGCACCCAGACAAGGTACTGCAATCTCTTGCCAGCTACCTGGAGGTGGGGGTGATGAGTATGGAGATGGGGTGGTAATATGGGTTGTCTGCCAAGCTTGCTCTCACTCCCTGTTACCCTACTCTAGATGCCAGAGCTTGTGTACCAGCAGAGGGCCTATTCTCACCTGCTGGATGTCCACAAGGACCCCACCTTTCACCTGCACTGCCTCTTCAGGGTGAGCCAAGTCACAGGGGCTGGAACCACAGGGGCCGGATGGGCTCCCCATGGGTTTGCACAGGAGAGGGTCTGTGAGGCTGGTGCTGCCCATCTGGATACCAAATCCCACACTACACTCTGGCCTGCAGCGTCTGGCCACACTCACCGCATCTCAGCTTGGGAACTCTGGAGCTGTGATTCAGGCAGATCGGGGTGTTTGGGGGTGCTTCCCAGGACCCAGAGGTCAGCTGGAACCTGTCCTTCCATGCTAGATGCTCACACTTCAATTGTCAGGCAGGCCTAGGTGCTACGCCTGTGTAAAAATTCCATGCACCAGGCCACAGGTATTATTTACCTATTTTCCTGTTGGATGGCTCCCAATATTTGATCCTTATTGAGAGTCAATGAGTGTTTCTTCTGAAGGAAGAAATGTTGGTTTTATACCGTATTTGCTGGCGTATAAGACGACCCTTTGGCCCTGAAAAATATGCCTCCGAGTGGGGGGTAGTCTTATACGGCGAGTATATAACCAACTCTGTATTTTTAGTGGAAATGTTAGGGGGTCGTCTTATACGCCCAGTCGTCTTATACGCTGTCAAATACGTATTTTTCAAGGCGAAAAAATCGTCTTATACGCCGGCAAATACGGTATATTTGGAACTGGATTGTGATTCTATCAATAGACCAGTGAGAGAACTAGTTATTTGTGTCTTCACTTTTTTATCAGGTTATTGCTAGTTTTCATATCTTCACTTTTTTATTAGATCATTACAAACATATACTTTATATTGTTAGCAAACTGTTAATATATAATTACTAGATAATATATAATCCCTCTGAGGTATGACAGTCCAGTTGATGTCTCATTTCTCTGAGTCTATTTTTGTTCATTAGTTTATGTTGTTCATTAGATTCCAAATATGAATGAGATCATATGATATTTATCTTTCTTTGGTTTATTTTACTTAACATAATACTCTCTAGTTGCATCTTTGCTATTGCAAATATTAATTTTTTTAATTTTTATAGCTATATAGTATTCATTGTTAGTTGCACCACAGTTTTTAATCTACTCATCTGCTAATGGACACTTACACTATTTCCAAATCTTAGCTATAGTAAATTGTGCTGCTCTGAACATAGGAGTATGTATATCATTTCTGAGGTCTTGAGATATATCCCTAAAAGTGGAATCACTGGGTCAAATGTGAGTTCCATTTTAACATTTTGAGGAAACGCCATACTGCCTTTCACAGTGACTGTAACAGTCTGCATTCCCACCAGCAGTGCACAAGTGTGCCCTTTTCTCAACATCCTCGCCAGCACTTGGTTGACAATAGCCATTATGACAGGTGTGAGATGGTATCTCATTGACATTTTGATTTGCATCTCTTGATGATTAGTGGCCTTGAGCATTTTTATGTGTTTTTTATCTTTATTGTTCAGATTATTACATTTGTTCCTCTTCCCCCCCCCCCCAACCCTCATAGCTCCCACCTCACCCTCTGCCCTTACCTTCTTACACTGTCCTCATCAAAGGGAGACTTTTTGTCCAGTCTCTTCCCACACCCTCCAACACCACTTTCCCCTAGGGATTGTCAGTCCACTTCCCTTCTATGTCCCTGGTTCTATTATATTCACCAGATTATTCTGTTCATCAGATTTTTTATTCACTTGATTTTTAGATTCACTTGTTCATAATTTTTATCTTTACCTTTATCTTCTTCTTTCTCTTCTTGAAGAATACCTTTCAGCATGTCATATAATCCTGGTTTGGTGGTGATGTACTCCTTTAGTTTTTTTCTGGTCTGTGAAGCTTTTTATCTGCCCTTCAATTCTGAATGATAACTTTCCTGGGTAGAGTAATCTTAGTTGTAGGTTCTTGCTATTCATCACTTTGAATATTTCTTGCCACTCCTGTCTAGCCTACATAGCTGCTGTTGAGAAATCAGCTGACAGTCGTATGGGTACTTCCTTATAGGTAACTAACTGTTTTTCTCTTGCTGCTTTCAAGATTTTCTTTTTGTCTTTTGCTCTTGGCATTTTAATTATGATGTGTTTAGGTGTGGTCTTTTTTGGATTCCTTTTGTTTGGGGCTCTCTGTGCTTCCTGGACTTGTACGTCTATTTCTTTCACCAGGTGAGGGGAATTTTCTGTCATTATTTCTTCACATAGGTTTTCAGTCTCTCTCTCTCTCTCTCTCTCTCTCTCTCTCTCTCTCTCTCTCTCTCTGTTTTTTAGAACCCAATAATTCAGATATTAGAACACTTGAAATTGTCCCAAAGTCTCTTTATACTACCTTCATATTTTTGTAATCTTTTTTCATTTTGGTTTTCCAGTTGAGTGTTTTTTGCTTCTTTGTATTTTAAATCTTTGACTTGGTTTTTGCAATGCTCTAATCTGCTGTTGGATCTCTGTATATTATTTTTTACTTCAGTCAGTGTATGCTAAATTTCTAATTGGTCCTTTTTCATAACCTCAAAGGTCTCACTAAATTTATTAGCCTTTTTTAGAAAATTCTTGAAAAACCTTATAACTGTGGTTTTGAATTCTATATCCAGTAGTTTGCTTTCCTCCATTTCTTTCATTTGTGACATGTTTCTTCACATTTTGGCTGCTTTCCTGTGTTAATAGAGTGGCTTTATGTGCTAAGTGTCCTATAGGGCCCAGTGACTCAGCCTCCCCAGTTACCTGAGGTGGACATTTGGTGCACCCCTTTGTGGACTATGTGCACAGTCTTATTGTCGTTAAGCCTTGATTATTGTTTGTATCACTGGAAGGAATTGACCTCCAGGCCAATTGACTGTGAAGATCAGCTATTTACAAGGGAGAACCTCTGTGCTACAGACACCCTTATGAGTCAAGACTTGCTTCAGTAGGGTTTTGTTGCTTACTGAGTCTGCCCCCTGAGTGTGTCCCTTATGGATATGAAGAGTTGTAATCTGGATGGTCCTACTCTGACACCTGGATACACTGGCTCTTGAATCTCTAACGAGGTGCAAATTTAGCCTCTGCCTGAGGCCATTCTGCAGGAGCTATAGAGAGATCTACAGATTCCTCTTCTTTGTTTGGGTTTTGGTGCCCAGATGAGGCCAAGCTGTGAAGCAATCCAAGCTGCTTTGGGGCCTTGAGCCTACTTTTGGATGTTCTATGTTTGTAACTCAGCTGCAGTTTGATAGGTAAGTTTAGATTTAAAAGGACCAGTCCATTCATATACAAAAGCCTCTGTGCACAGCTTGGATGGGGCTAAGTCTCAGGATGGAGCAAACAGCAATGACTTCCCATCAGCCTTGCCCTAAGAGGTCCCTGGGTCTCAGTGTCCCTCTATAATTGTTATAAGCACCTCTGAGAGAAAGCCACACTCGAATTCTGCCCACTTCCAGACAATTCAGTTTTTCCCTGTATGAGTCTGTGTCCCCAGAGTCTCACCCAGAAATGAAGTTCTTGTGTCTCCCTCCTGCTTAAGAAAGCCAGCCATGCCCTCAAGTTGCCATCCCTCTTTGCATGCACACCTCAGTAATATGCACCTCCTCTGAATCTCACCTTCTAGTTGTAGAATTTCCACTTACCCAGTCTTCCTGTAGTTCTGGATGATGTCCATTTTGTCTTTTAGTTGTAGTTTTGAAGTTGTTTTGTGAGGCAGCAAGCTTGTCCTTATGAATGTCCATTTTGGAGAAGTGCCTCTTTAGGTCCTTTTCCCTAAATTAGAATTAGAATTAGAATGTTTAATTAGAATTTTTGTCTTCCTTTTAATAAGTTGTATGAGATTTCTGTAAATTTTGGAAGTTAACCCCTTATTATATGTATTATTGGCAAGTATGTTCTCCCTATCTTGTTATTTTGTTGATGGTTTGTTTTACTGTGCAAAGCTTTTTATTTTGATACTAGAGGCCTGATGCTTGAAATTGGTACAAGGGGGTTATTTCTCAGCCCAACCTGCACACTTTCCAATCTGGGAGCCCTCAGGGGGTGTCCTACTGATAGCTTAGGCTCACACCCCGTGGTTCTTTGCTCTCTGCAGGGATTGCCTATTCCCACACTGCAGCAACAGCCAAGTGGGCCATGCTGGTGCTGCCTGTGGGTTGCACTTCACTTCTCCCAGGATGCTGAGGCTGTGCTGAGTGCTGCTTGTGACCACACTTGCCTGCTCTTGGGTCATCGTGGCAACGATGAAGCAGGCCATACTGTGAGCTGCCTCCTCACTGCTGTCAGTCTCCATGGAGATAATGAGGTTAATTTGCATACTCACTCCTGATTGGCTAGAGGCATTCTGAAGTGATGGTCATTTTGCATATTTCTCTTTTATTAGTGTAGATAGTCCTATTGGTTTGATTTCTTCTTAGTTTACATTGTCCTAGGAGATGTATCCCTAAAGATTGCTCTGAGTGAAGTCTGAAATTTTGCTGCTAATGGCTTTTAGTAGAATTTTGATGGTTTCACATCTTACATTTAAGTCCTTTATCCATTTTGAGTTTATATAGTGTAAGTTGGTGGTCTATTTTTATTTGTTTGCATGTATCTGTCCAATTTTTTTCAGCACCATTTATTGAAGAGACTGTGTTGACTCCATTTTATGTTCATGCCTCCTCTTTCAAGTATTAATTGAGCATAGTAGTTTGGATCAATTTCTGGGTTCTATCTTCTATCTCTCTGGTCTATATTTCTGTTCTTATGCTAGTACCAGGCTATTTGGAGAACAGTGGCTTTGTAGTACAGCTTGATATCTGGTATTGTGATCCCTCCTACTTTGTTCTTCTTTCTCAGGATTGCTGTGGCTATTTGGGTTTTTGAAGGCCTCACTGGGTGATGGTGAGGCTGGGCTTCTAGTCATAACAGCTCTCACCTTCAAGATCTACATCCTTTTTTAAATAAAAACTTCTCAGTAATGTGGGATTAAAAGAATCATACTTCAACATAATAAAGACTTATATACCAAACTTATACCAGAGAACATACTCAATGAGCAAAAACTAAAACCATTTACCTTAAGAACAGGAACAAGACAAGGTTTCCCACTTTCAGCACTCCTATTCAACATAGTTCTAGAATGATAACCATAGGAGAGGAAATAAAAGGCATCCAAATTGGTGAAGAAATAAAACTATTTATTTGCAGGTGACATGATAAGGTACATAGAAAACCCTAAAGATGCCATTAAAAAACTACTAGTTTAATAAGTGAATTAGGCAATGGAAGAGCATGCAAAGTTAACACCCAGAACTCTATTGCATTTTTATACAATTAGAGGCATGGTGCATGAAAATTTGTGCACAGCCTGACCTGCACTCTTAAGCAGTCTGGGAAGCCTTGGGGGATATCCACCTGGCGACGTAGGCCCACTCCACAGGGAAAAGGGCCTAAGCTGGCATTAGACCTCTGGTAGCGTTGGAGCTCTTGGGGGTTGTCTGACTAACAGCTTAGAATAGAGATTGAGCCTAAACCATTAGTTGGACATCCTTAGCACTGCCTTGAAGAGGCTTCCTTCATTGTCCTGGATAGCCATGAGCCATAGCTGAGTGGTCCTACCCCTATGAAAGCACACTGGCCAGCAGGGGTCAACTCTTGCATTGAGTGTCTGGCCCCTAGAGGTCACTGCATGTTATAGCAACCAGTCATTCCCTTTGTCCCACTGTTAGGGTCAATTTGCACATTATCCTTTTGTTATATAGGATTATTATATAGGATAATGAACTCTCAGAGAGGGAAACTAAACCAACAATCCCATTTACCATTGAAAAAAATTGAAACATTTAAGGATAAACTTAACCAAGAAGGTAAAAGACCTGTATTCAGCCCTAACCAGTTTGACTCAGTTGATAGAGAGTTAACCTGCAGACTCAAGAGTCGTGGGTTCAATTCCATGTACCTTGGTTGCAGGCATATACCTAGTAGGGAGTGTACAGGAGGCAACTGATTGATATTTCTTTCTCCTTGATGTTTCTAACTCTCTATCTCTTGCCATTGCGCTCTGTAAAAAATCAAATATATATATATATATATATATATATATATATATATATATATATATATCTGTATTCTGGAAAACTCCAAGACATTGAAAAAAGAGAGGAGAACAGAAACAAATAGAAGAATATACCCTGCCAATGGATTGGTAGAAAAAGACCCTGAATTAGCTATAGCAATCCTGAGAATGAAGAACAAGGTTGGGAGGTTCACAATGCCAGATATCAAGGTATATTACCCAGCAATGGTTCTTAAAACAGCCTGATACTAGCAGAAGAACAGACATAAGACCAATGAAACAGAACGGGAACCCAGAAATCAAACAATATGTTCAATGTGCATTCTTAATATTTTTATCAGTTTACATTTTCATATTTCACATAGATTTAGTCACATGTATACCTTTTGTTTGTTTACTCTTCTTGAATCTCCAATCTTTTTGTGTGCTTTTTTATTTCCATAGTAAATTCTTTCAAAATTTTGCAAATTGAGATTTAAATTTTTTTTATTTGACCAAAAATATATTCCTTTAACTTTGTTCTTAAAAAGGTGTATTTTTCTGTCAATATACAGATCTGGTTTGGAAGTTACTTTCTTTCAGAACATTAAAAATATTTGGTATATTCTTACCTTTGAGACATTAATTGTAAATATTACATTAATATATATGTACTTTAAACTGTTTTTCTTTTTTCATTGCTACAAGACCTCTCCTGACTAATGAAAATTTTTTATATATTGTGTTTCTCAAATCTAAGGATTCAATTTTCATCAATTCTAGAATATTCTTGGGCATTGACCCATCCAATATAACTTCTTTCTACTTTAAAGCTTTCTAATAATCTTACGTTCTTATTCCAACTTCATTTTCATGATTCTTAATATGTTTCATATTTCCTTTTTTCCTCTTGCTCCTGAGTTCTCAGTAATTTATTAAAAGTAATTTTAAAATTTGCCAATTTTCTTAAAAGTTAATTACTGTTGGACCACTTTTACTCTTTAGGTTTCTAATATTAATTGTTTGGATTTTTAAATTTAGAATTCCTAATTATTTTTTAGAGTTTTCTGGTTAAGATTAAGGAAAATTTTCTACTTCCTGCTGCCTTTGCTGTGTTTTGTTTTGTAATATATTGATAAGTGTACTGTCTATACTCTTATTTCTTATGTTTGTGTAGTTTGGTGTTTTCTTAAAATTTTTTCAGTCATTTCACTCCTACCAATCATATTTTCTGTTAATGACTGAGGATACAACAATTCAAAAATCTAATCTACTTTTTACGTGGCAGATTTTTGTGTGTATTCTGGTTTAAATTTCTCTGATGACAAGTAATGGATCAGAACACTGAGGAGCATTTGGTTTGTTTTGCTCTTGTACAGAGGCAGAAAAATATACTATGTTTAGAGGTTTATTTTCCCAACACTCTTTAATTTTAGTAACATTAATTTATTTGACAGTAAAATTAATAGGAAATGTCAAAACTTTAGGTTGATGTCTCTATCTTTAGTTTTGGCCAGCAAAACTATTAGTGATCCAAGTCAAACATTAGTTTTAGAACTTTCATTTGTAAAACACTTTAATTTTTTTAAGTTTTATACTCCTAAATATTTCTTATACTTTGCAGTTCTTTATGATTTCTCTGAATAGTTAACTACAATGTAGTATAAAATTGAAGTTTTATATATATATATATGTTACATACATATATATATATATATATTAAGTACTTAGGAATTTTGGGGGAGGTAATATTATTGATAAGTACAATTCTGTCATTTTTCTAACTTTTATATTCAGGTGTTTTATTTCCTCTGGCTGATTTGGCTGTTGCCTCTGAATCAATGGCAGATAATGAAATTGTTTCTAATGGTGCCTGTTAAGCATTGAATATGATTAATATATTATATATTAAAGTTTCATTCATTTAAACCATTATTAGAAATATTTTTAAATTAGGAATGGATGCATTATTCAGATAGCATTCATTGTTATTAATTTTTTATCATTCCATATTTTTGTATAATTTGATTGTTTATGTCATTCTGTATCCATCTAGCTTAATTTGCTTTTCTTTATCTAATACTGATCCATCAAATCTCTGAACTAACAGGAGTATGCGACCAGTGATTGGAACCTGAATGTGATGCCAGTGCTGGATCAGTCTGTTCTTTGCCACATCAATGCAGACATCTCAAGCATGAAGGTTCCATGACTGTATGTTGGCATGGTTTTCTCAGCATTTTGTTGGCATATTGAGGATCACTAGAGTTACTTCATCAATTACCTACACTGGTGAGAAGGACCCAATGGCTGGGATAGACTTCGGGACTCACTTAATATTTCATAACTTTTATATTTCTTTACCTGAGCAAGGGTGAGCCAAAGACCTGGTATGGGGTGCCCTCATTGGAATCAGAGCATTTAGAGAAGGTGATAAAGAGATTTGATAGCCAGCCTGACCTTCTACATCAACTTGTTACCCTGATGAATCTCAATACCCTTGTGACCCAAGGTATTCCTGTGAGTACCTGGAAATAAAGGGCAAAAGGAATTTAATCCTTCTTGAGGGTGGGGAAGGAATGAGGAAGAACTTGTTTTGAGGGAATAAAGTTACATGCATTTTGATATGGAGACAAGACTTATTCTCATATCTCTCTTTCCCTTTATGTGTTACTGTGAAGCTGCTAACCTATACAGATCATTTAAACCTTATAACGAGAAAGAGAAAGGAAATATGAGATATTTAATAATATAAAAGTTTAAACATGAATTTGCCCTTTTAATCTGCCTCCTATCTATTATTGGTCTTCTGTTTATAATATATAAATTCCAATTTCATAAAGCCATGGGAGTCTGGGAATGGTTTCAGACTAGGGAATTTCCAGGACTGACTTATAATGGCCAATTTTGCAAAAGAGAGTAAATAAACCCTAATGTCTATAAGAAAACTAACATACCTTATGGGACACACTATACTTTTTTTTTTATGAACTTCTTTAAGATCTAGGCTAATCTCTGCTCAACTTTTTATCACTTTATGACCACTTCCCTTAGAATTTCTATTAGTACAAATTGGAGTTGGCATCTGTAAGGCTCCCTTTTGTTTATGAAATTTTATCAGTATTTATTTGCATTTTTTACTTCTTTTCTTAATATGGTGGGGATTTTGCCCTTGCCAGTTTCCTCAGTGATTAGAGCATTAGTCCTTGGGCCAAAGGGTTTGAGGTTTAATTACCGGTGAAGGGCATGCACCTTCACTATAGGTTCAATCACTGGCATTAGCAAGAGCAACCATTAATGTCTCTCTCTCATGATGATGTTTCTCTCTCTTCCCCTTGCCCTTATTATCTCAAAAAATAAGGTTTAAAATATTGATGATAGTGAAATCATTTAAATATCCACTTATACCATTTGTCTTGCCTCATGATTTTTGTTCATTTTTCCCCCCTCCCACATATACTTAACACACTCCTAAACATATCCAGGAGTAGAATTGGTATATTTTGTCTGGACTACCTAATTTGGTGTTATTCACTACTTTTCTTATCTATCTTACTCCTACCTATATTATAAAAAGCCATTGGCTGGAACGCAGGACAACCAAACAACTGATCACCAGAAGGTACATTGATGGGTTCCATAGCAGCATTGGTGGGACTCTGGGTTCCGTGGCGGCAGTGATGGTGGGCAGGACTCTGGCTCCTGCAGCAGTTGGACTTTGTGTCTTACACAATTTCATGCATTGGGACTCTAGTAAAGTTAATAATAATATCTCCACTTTTTTTTTAATCTTTACCATACCAGAGGAGGATATTTTTTTCCATTGATTTTTAGAGAGAAGGAAGAGGAGCCAAGGAAATAGAGAGAAATATCTATGTGAGGGAGATACCAATTGGTTGCCTTCTCCTCATGCCCCTCTTGGGACTGGGAATTAAACCTACAACTGAGGTTTGTGCTCTTTACTGGATATCAGACCCTCAGACCCTCTGACTGATGCTGGGCAAAACTGGCCAGGGCAATATCCCTACTTTTATATATTATCTTAATAATTTGAGTCTTTTGTCATTGTCTTACTAAGTGTTCATTAATTTTGTTCATTATTATAGGGAGCTAGATTTTGGTTTTTTGATTGTCGATTGTTTTCCTTTTGTACTTTGCATTTGTCTTCTAGAATTGACCTTTTAATCAAAATGTAATACCTTTTTGTATCTCATAATAACTTAACTTAATAACTTAAGTTTTTACTTAAAATAAGTAATTGGCTCAGTTGATGAACTCAGTTGGTTAGAGCATTTTTATGATATGCCAGTCAGGATGCATGCAAGAATCAACCAGTGAATCTATTCTATACACTGACTGGCCAAATTATTATGACCACCTGACGTTTGTAGGCAAATTAGCTATAATTTTGCGATGAAATTGCTAGAGGGCCAGAGCGTTATAAATAGGGAAGCAGGTTGTTTACCACGACAGTAGAAATAATTTTTTTTCTGAAGATATGGGTAAACAATGTGACTTAACAGCCTTTGAACGTGTGATGATTGTTGGCAGTCAGAGCCATGAAGCAAATATCAGCAAAAGAGCTGAATTCATTAAATGCACAAGAGCTGCTGTTGTTAAAGTGTTTAAAGACTAGACTGTTAGTCGAAAATCTGGGTCTGAACGTGCAAATTTTGGCCATCAGTGACTGGTCAATGCTAGGGCAGAATGGAGAGTGGCAAGACTGGTACAAGACAACAGAAGGGTATCAGTGCATCAAATTACTGCAGATCTTAATCAGGGATCCTCTCAAATGATCTCCGAATGCACAATAATAATCTGTCCACTCACTGTATAATAAAGAGCTAATATGCTTAGACCAAACAGTTGAACTGTCATCCAAACAACATTCTGGACAAAGTTGGGGCTGCGGGGGCTGGCCAAGGCTCCAAGGGTCAGCCAGAACTGTGAGGGCCAGGCAAGGCAGTGAGACTTCGAGGGCCAAACCCCATGTACAAATTAAGCTCATAAGGCCTCTATTTTTTATATAATAAATGCTTAAACTACCATTACATCAGAAGAGTCACTATGATGCATACTGTCCACCAAGGGGCAGACGCTCAATGCAGGAGTTGGCCCATGGTGGTCAGTGAACTCCCACATGGGGAGCACCACAGAAGCTGGGCTCACTGCTGGTGAATGCAGTGGCAGTGGTAGAAGCCTCTCCACAGCAGCACTAAGGAGCAGTGAGCCTAGTGGTAAGGAGCAGCAAGCAGGCCCAATTCCCTGAGGGGTCCCAGATTGCAAGAGAGTGTAGGCCCTGCTGAGTGGCCCGGATTTTATGCACCAGTTCTCTAGTATGCTATATAGAAGTCTAAGTGACTAGTCAACTGAAAAACCAGTCAACCAGTTGCTGTGACATGCACTCAATATCTGGGGGCAGACAGTCAATGGTGGCCAATGTGCTCTCAAGTGATCAGCTGACCGATAGGCTCCAAACACTGGGCTCACGGCTCTTGAATACAGTTGTGGAGGCATGAGCCTCTAACCCCTCTGAGGCAGTATACTACCACACATAGTGGTGCTGGTATGAGAGGGAGAAGCACATGGCCCAGGTATGGACACCTCAATGGCTGCCTGCCATTTCGCACACTACTACATTCTTCAGGCCGAAACTGGCAGTCAGACATTCCCTGAGAGGTCCCGGATTATAAGAGGGTGCAGGCTGAGGAACCCTACCAGTTCAACAAATCAGATTTAATTTTGAAGTTAATATAACTGCTAATAAGAAAGAACTTCTTCCATTTTTTTCCTACATGTTGTATCTTTTTGTTCTTCATTTCTTCCATTTTTTCTTTGTGATGAAGTGGGTTATTCTGGTGTTCTGGGTTAATGTCTTTCTTTATATTTTCATAGTTATTGTCATGTTACAATTACTATTTTATAACAATCAAGTTTTAATTAATAACAATGTACCTTTAATAGTAAGTTTAAAAAACACATAAATGTTCCTATTTATATTATATTATTTTATATTATTTTATATTATTACTATTATATTATATTATATTATTATTTTATTACTTTATATTAGAGAGACCTAATACACAAAACTCATGTACTCAAGGATTCCTCATTCTGGCCTGCGCTTTCTCACAAGCCCTTGGAAATGCCCATCTGACAGCTGGCTTAAGCCATCAGACATCTTTAATGCTACCGCAGAGGTGGAATAGGCTCTCACCACTGCTGCTGCGCTCACCAGCCATAAGCCCAGATTCTGGCTGAGCAGTGCTCCCTCTGGGGGAGTACTCTT
Organism: Vespertilio murinus; assembly: GCA_963924515.1. Taxonomy (NCBI): domain Eukaryota; kingdom Metazoa; phylum Chordata; class Mammalia; order Chiroptera; family Vespertilionidae; genus Vespertilio; species Vespertilio murinus. The sequence goes on along the minus strand of OZ004723.1, from coordinate 6,322,094 downwards.
ATCTCCAAGGGGAAGCTCCTGCATTGAACATCTGCCTCATTGTTATCAGTGCACATCATAGCAACCTGTCATTTCACCTTTTGGTCAATTTGCATATTATACTTTTATTATATAGGACTAAACACCCTGTTGGAATTTATGCACCAGTATGGTCCCTCAGCATGGCCTGCGGGATTGGACTAAAACCAATTCTCCAACATCCCCTAAGAAGTCCCAGATTGGGAGAGGGCACAGGCCAGTCTGAGGGACTGTGCCAGTGCACAGGCAGGGCAGGGAGAGACATGAGAGGACTCCAGGGTATGTCTGGCCTGTCTCGCTCAGTCCTGATCAGCCAGACCCCAAGCTAACCTATCAGTCAAAGCAACTCAATGGTTGTCAATGCACATTATATTGTACGTTTGAGTGGCCTTAGCACATCACACTTTGATTGCTTGAACGGACAACTGGACACTTAGCATTTTAGTCTTTTATTATATATGATAGGATGTCACAATTACCGTACATCTTTTTACATTGTGTGCCCACTGTTATAGTTTCATGATTACTGTTTATTTCATGCATTTTTCAATGATGAAAGAAATAAGAGGAGTCATAAAGTATTAAATTTTGGCTTTTATATTTGGACACCTTTACTAGTGTTTTTCCTTTGTATGGCTTCTACTTATCCTATAGTGTCATTTCAATCTGAAGGACCTCCTATAGCACTTTTTTATTGATTATAGTATCACATAATTGTTCTCATCCCCAAATTCCTATCCCAAATCCTTCCCTACAAATGCCCCACCCCCCTGTTGTCCATGGCCACTGGCTAGGCCCATGTGCATGCACACAAATCCTTTGGTTGATCTCTTCCCCTTACTCCTACCCTCCCCTACTTTCCCTCTGAGGTTTGAGAGTCTGATCACTGCTTCTCTTTCTCTGGGTCTGTTTTTCTTCATCAGTTTATATTGTTCATTATTTCCTTTAGGTGTGTGAGATCATGTGATCCAAGAAATACCCTTGTAAGAACCTAAATTGCAACAAGCCATATGGTTATGCTGAGAGGCAGATGAAGCAGTCTGTAGTGAGTTCCTTTCTGGGCCAACAGTTCTTTTGAATCCCAATTTCAATATCAAACAGTTCCCTAAGTGTACATGTCAGCCATGATACTTCAGATCTTGTTGGTGGACAAATGGTGGTGATGCAGGTCCGACCGTCTCTGTTTTGGTCCTGGGCATCCTTAAGTAACATGCAGCTGCTGTCTGCTGGTTTGGTGAGGCGTCCTCAGCATCTTCCATCTCTGAATTGTGTCTCTTCTGTCTTCATGACTGGAGAACTTCTGCCTATTCCTCACTGTTACAGGATTCCAGGTGGTCTCAGAGTTGTTTTTTGAAACTATACAAACATATTCTCAACCAAAAGTTAATAAAAGGATATTCTCTTTAAATTTGACTTGGGGTTCTTTTTCATATTTTCCCCCAAATAATTTTCTTCTGGCTTGTTTTGACACCATGTGTGTATTTTGATACCATGTGTGTATTTTCATCGCTGTTAGTATTTTGAATGAAGGTTAATTTTCTAAAGTACAAATTTTTTAGATGTAATTTTTTAGATGTAAATCATTCTCAGGATATTTTTCCTTACATGATATTCTTCCACTGTCACCCCATTTTTTAATTTAAATAATAGGAGACTTTTAGAAATGAATTTCAATTAACACTTGAGGAATAGCTTTCTGCACAGTACAATCAAGTTTTCTAAAATATTCATTTATTTCCATTAGCCACATTAATTTCCTCTAATAAATTGGCTACTATTCTTCTGTCAAATTTAACGTTCTAGCAACAATCTTATTTACCATGTGTATATTAGTGGAATTGATTATTATTCTTCTTGAGAAAAGCCTGAGCATTCCTGCTACTAGGCTGGACTTAGATATTAAAAACCCATTTGTCCACACCATGGTTACATGACCTCTCAGACAAGTCTTATTGCAGTGAAAGGGCAGCTATTGTCAGCCAAGTTTCTGTTACCTGGGTCCCAATTTGAGCTGTGCATGGGATGCGAAGCAGCCATGAGGGCATGAGACTTCCCTCAGAATGGGAGAAGGTTCAGGTGCCTGTCACGTTGCATTGGTTGATTTCTCCCCCTTACTCCTACCAATCCTCTCCTTTCCTGGGGTTTGAGGTTCTGATCAATGTTACTGTCTCTGGGTCTGTTCTTGTTCATCAGTCTATGCCATTCACTATATTCCATAAATGAGTGATATCATGTGATGTTTATCTTTCTCTGCCTGGCTTATTTCACTTAGCATAATGCTCTCCATCTCCATCCATGTTGTTGCAAATGGTAGGAACTCCTTTTTTACCACAGCCTAGTATTCCATTGTGTAGATGTACCAGTTTTTTAATCCACTCATTTGCTGATGGGCATTTAGGCTGTTTCCAAATCTTAGCTATGGTGAATTGAGCTGCTATGAACATAGGGGTGCATATATCTTTCTGATTGTTGTTTCCATTTTCTTGGGATATATTCCTAGAAGTAGGATCATTGGGTCAAATGGGAGTTACATTTTTAGTTTTTTAAGGAAACTCCATACTGTTCTCCACAGTGGCTGCACCAGTCTGCATTCCTACCAGCAGTGTAAAAGAGTTCCTTTTTCTCCGCATCCTCGGCAACACTTGTAGTTTGCTGATTTTTTGATGGCAGCCAATCTGACCAGTATAAGATGGTACTGCACTGTTGTTTTGATTTGTATCTCTCTGATGATCAATGACTTTGAACATGATTTGATATGTCTCTTGGCCTTTTTTCTGTCTTCTTTGAAAAAGTATTTATTTAGCTCAGTTGCCCATTTGTTGATTGGGTTGTTTATCTTCTTTTTGTTAAGTTGTATGAGTTCTCTGTAAATTTTGTAGATTAAAACCTTATCATTGATATCATTGGCAAATATGTTCTCACATGCATTGGGGTTTCTTGTTGTTTTGTTAATGATTTCCTTTGCTGTGGAAAGCTTTTTATTTTGATGGTGTTCCATTTGTTTATTTTCTTTTTAGCTTCCATTGCCCTAGGAGCAGTATCAGTGAAGAGGTTCTTTCAGCATATGTCTGAGATTTTCCTGTCTGTGGATTCCTCTAGTAATTTTATGGTTTCCTGTCTTATGTTTAAGTCTTGTATCCACTTTGAGTTTATTTTTGTGTATGGTGTAAGTTGGAGGTCTAATTTCATTTTTTTGCATGTATCTGTCCAATTTTCCTAGCACCACTTGTTGAAAAGACTGTCTTAACTCCATTGTATGTTCATGCTCCTTTGTCAAATATTTAATTGAGCATTGTGGTTTGGGTCGATATCTTGATTCCATTGGTCTATATGTCTGTTCTTGTGCCAGTACCAGGCTGTTTTGAGAACAGTTGCTTTGTAATACAGCTTGAAATCTGCTACAGAAATCCTTCCTACTTTATTCTTCTTTCTCAGGATTGCTGTAGCTATTCGGGGTCTTTTTTTATTCCAGATGAATTTTTTGTGATCTGTGAATTATGCTGTTGATATTTTAATGGGGAGTGCATTGAACCTATAAATTGCTTTGGAAAGTATGGACATTTTGATGATGCTTATTTTACCAATCCATGAACATGGTATGTTTTTTTTTTTATCTGTTTACATCTTCCAATATTTCTTTTTTCAGTGGCATCCAGTTTTCTGTGTATAAGTCTTTTACCTCCTTAGTTAAGTTTCTTCCTAAGTATCTTAATTTTTTTTTGGTACAATGGTAAATGGGATTGCTTTATTTTCTTTTTAAAACATCTTTTCTTGTTAAAAGAATAAGCATATCAATCTCATTAAAAAGCATAAAAATTCAATATAATAAACATTCAAGCAAACAACAACAAAAGGACAGAGAGGGAAACAGTTTTTTGGTTTTTTTAATAGTTAATATAGTGAAGAGAGTGGTATTTATGCACTTGAAGCAGGGGTTGGAAATTAGGTAGGGTATTTTAGTGGGGATATATAGGAAGAAGAGGGAAAAACTAAAGAAGGAAAGGTTTAAACAGGAGGTGAGAAGGGGAAAGGTTAGTAATAGAGTGATGGCATAAAGGTTGAGTTGAGATAAGGTTGAACAATGTTATAGTAAAGATGAAACTAGAATGAAGACTTTTCTCAGTGTAAAATAAAGAGAAAATAAAATGGTACTTAAAAAAAGAAAAGAAAAAAGAAAAAGGAAACAAAAAATGCAAAATAGCAGTAGTAATAATGATGATTGAAGCTAAAAATGAAATTATTGAAAGCGTAAAATCACGTGAGGAAAAAGAAAAAAATTCTTAAGTAAAGGATGTAAAAAATGAAAATAAAATAAAAGATTTAAAAATGAAAATAAAACAAAATTAGCATAAAAATGTGCAGTAGTGGTCATTCACTTCCTTTGCATTTTATTTGGTACACCTGTTTCTCAGTCCAGACAGTATTGCAGTTCCCTGTGTTCCACTGCACATCAGTTTTGTAAGCTAGTCCTTAAGTAGGCTATTTCTTAGTTATTTGTGTCCATTTATTTTTGATTAATTAAAAATATTAAATAGATGATAGATAGATAGATAGATGATAGATAGATAGATAGATAGATAGATAGATAGATAGATAGATGATAGATAGAAAATAAATAGTCAGTTTGTAATTCAGCCCCTAGGTGGCAGTGTTTCTGGATTGACTTCCCCGTCATTTTGGCTGCTCTAGTCTTCTTTCTTTCTCTATGGAACTCTCTATGGTGTGTTAGTGCAGGCTGAACTCCATGGTGACTCCCAGATGATCTCTACCTGCTCAGATCCCCTGTTTCCAGGAAGTCAATTTCCCCCTGCAATCTCCCAGGATATGTCAAACTGGGCAGTCCTTTTCTAGTGCTCAGAAGCAAGGGGATGAAGGGAACCAGGCATAGGATGGACCTGCGCCAAGGTGTCCAGATATTCAACTGTTTGAGGGACAGTCTCGATTCTTAGCAATTTGTCCCACGTCCCTTGGCGTTTGTTTTGTTTTGTTTTGTTTTAAGTCCTGATTTTTGGGAAGATCATGCCAAACCCTGCACTGGGTCTTGCAGTGCATGATTCTCTCTTCGGCCACTGCCTCTTTCGGAGACCACTCTGGCCGCGAGGCTGCTGCAGGCATCACCACGGCTGCCCAGAACCCAGCAAACTCTGATCTTTCAGTGGGTGATTGAAGAACTCCATTGAATCCATATATTTGCACCGATTGGGGCAACAAAGTAGTTCAGTGTTCTCCACTGTTGTGGGTTTTTCAGGCCTCAGGTAAGATCCTTTTTTTTTATTTTTAAGATGGCTTAGTTTTCCCTCTGAGCCTGTAACTCAGGGAGAGTCTCCACTGCAGTGCTGGCTGCTTGGTCAGAAAATTCTGCCCAGCACACCCCCCACCCCCATCTTCTCTTAGAGTTCTGCTACCACTTAGCTTGCCAACTAACACTCCCCAAGGATTTTCAGGCAATCCTTCTATCGGCTCTAGGGACTAGGCTCAGAACAGGTACATTTGTTTCACCATTTTTTCTCCCCGGCAGTATGGACATTTTAATTATGTTGATTCTACCAATCCATGAACATGGTATATTCTTCCATCTGTTTACATCTTCCTCTCTTTTTTCAGTGTTGTGTAGTTTTCTGCATATAGGTCTTTTATCTCCTTATTTAAGTTTATTCCTAAGTATCTTAATTTTTTTGGTGCTATCGTAAATGGGATTGCTTCCTTTGTCTCTCTTTCTGAAAGTTCATTATTGGTGTATAGAAATGCCATAGATTTCTTGGCATTGATTTTGTACCCTGCTACCTTGCCGAATTACTAAGTCTAATAATTTTTTGATGGACTATTTAGGGTTTTCTATGTATATTATCATGTCATCTGTGAATAAGGACAGTTTTACTTTTTCTTTTCCAATTTGGATGCCTTTAATTTAATTAGCCTCCATGTCTGCAGCTGCTCCGCTCCCACACCCAACGAGACACCTTTGAAGGTGGTCCCCCCAGCTGCAACCATCTCAGCCCAACTGCAGCTGTCCCAGCAAGGAGCTGGCGCGGCACCTCCAATATGCGACCCCAACACCCTAGAGAGGCCATGTGCCCCGGGTGAGCCGAGTGTCCCAGGGGGCCGAGTGCCCCGGGTGAGCCGAGTGTCCCAGGGGGCCGTGTACCCCAGGGGAAGCAGTGGGACCCAGGGGAAGGGGCGGTGAAAACCAGAGGAGGAGCGGACTCTATTCATATGGTCATGAGATAGTCACCATAGAACTAGCAGACTACTAAATGAGGAGCAGATTCTATTCATGGGGTCCTGAGATAGTCACCATAAAACAAGCATATTGTCAAATGAAAGGGAAGGGGAAGGAGACCTGGGGGGAGATAGGAGAACAACCGAGGGACTGGTATGCATGAACATAAGTACAACCAATGAAAACAGAACTCTGGGGAGGGAGGGCATAAATGGGAGGTGTGTGTGTGGGGGGGCAATGGTAAGCTATGTACACAGATAATACCTTAATAAAATAAAAGTTAAAAAAAAAGAAAGGATGTTGGATTTTGTCAAATGCTTTTTATTTTATTTTATTTTATTTAAATTTTATTTTATTAAGGTATTTTCTGTGTACATAGTTTACCATTGCCCCCCCTCACCTCCCATTTATGCCCTCCCTCCCCAGAGTTCTGTGTTTATTGGTTGTACTTATGTTCATGCATACCAGTCCCTCGGTTGTTCTCCTATCTCCCCCCAGGTCTCCTTCCCCTCCCCGCTGTCATTTGACAATCTGCTTGTTTTATGGTGACCATCTCAGGACCCCATGAATAAAATCCGCTCCTCATTTGGCAGTCTGCTTGTTTTATGGTGACTATCTCAGGACCTTATGATTAGAGTCCGCTCCTCCTCTGGTTTACACCGCCCCTTCCCCTGGGTCCCACTGCTTCCCCTGGGACACACGGCTCGCCCGGGGCACACTGCACCCTGGGACACTTGGCTCACCCGGGGCACTCGGCCCCCTGGGACACTCGGCTCACCTGGGGCACTCGGCCCCCTGGGACACTCGGCTCACCCGGGGCACTCGGCCCCCTGGGACACACGTCTCACCTGGGACACCCTTCCCCTTTGGGGGGTACGGCTCATCCGGGGCACATGGCCCCCTGGAACACTCGGCTCACCCGGGGCACACGGCCCCTCTAGCGTGTTGGGGTCGCATATTGGAGGCGCCACGCTAGCTCCTTGCTAGCATGGCGGGCAGGCTGGGTCAGCTGCAGTTGGGCTGAGATGGTTGCAGGCGGGGGGACCACCTTCAAAGGTGTCTCGTTCGGTGTGGGAGCGGAGCAGCTGCAGACATGGAGGCTAAGTTCTGAGGTCGCCCACTCCCTGAGCCCAAGGCCAGGTGAGCTCTGTTCTTGTTGGATTTCCTTTATTCTCGGCGGCAGTGGCGGGTGGCGGTGCCAGGTGCAATATTGACGGTTGCTCCTGTGGTTCAATTACCACTGTAGTTTTAAAGTTCACATGGCGGTGGTGGTGAGAGCTTCGGTTTGGCCATGTGGCATCGCAGGATGGGCTCGCCTGGGTGGGTAATGGAAGGCACTGTGCCATTTCCTCACCAGCGAGCTCCATTTCCCCCCCAGAATGGTGGGTGTGCTGGGAAGATAGTGGGCGGGCTGTGATGGCTGTATGGGGAGAGTCCGCCCTCAATGGTGTCCTCTTTGTTGCGGATGTGGAGCTGCTGTGGATGCAGAGGCTAATTTCTGAAGCCACACTCTCTATGAGCCCGGTGTGTAGTGAGCTCTGATTTTGGTGGATTCCCATTTGGGGGCGGCGGTGGAAGGGGCAGCGATGGTAGTTCCTGTGGCTCAATTTCCCCTGTAGTTTTAAAATCCACATGATGGTAGTGTCTGATACTTTGGCCTGGCCATGTGGCAGCGGAGAGAGGATTCTCCGGGTCTGCCAATGGAAGGCGAAGCGCCAGCTCAGCGCGCGTGAAGGCCTGGCAGAGCAGGCCGCGGGCGGTGGCGGGGAGTCCCTGCGATGTCTTAGTCTTTCAGACTTAGTGGAATGCTTCCCCTGAGCCAGGACAAGCAGCACCACCACAAATATTGGCCAGCTCAGTGCTGCCCCTCTACAGGTGACAGTAGGGGCATCCTCACCTCGGTAGGCCTTTGCTCTTGGAGGTCTTAACCAGTGGAAAGCAGCACGGTACAGAACTGCCCCACCTTCTCAGTCCTCCGGGTCAAATGCTTTTTATTAATCAATTGATATGATTATATGATTTTTACATTTCAATTTATTAATGTGATGTGTCATGTTTATTGATTTGCGAATATTGGACTATCCTTCCATACCAGGGATACATCCTACTTGGTCATGGTGTATGATCTTTCTGATGTACTGCTGGAGCTGATTTGCTAGAATTTTGTTGAGGATTTTGGCATCTGTGTTCATGAGGGATATTTGCCTGTAATTCTCTTTCATTGTGTTATCTTTATCTGGTTTTGGTATTAGGGTGATGCTGGCTTCATAGAAGGAGCTTAGAAGTATTCCTTCCTCTTGAATTTTCTGGAATTATCTGAGGAGGATATGTTTGAATGTTTGGTAAAAGTCCCCCATGAAGCCATCTGGCCCTGGGCTTTTGTTTGCTGGAAGCTTTTTGATGACTGCTTCAATTTCATCCATAGTTATCTGCCTATTGAGATTTTTAGTATCTTCTTGATTACATTTTGGAAGGTTGTATTTTTCTAGGAATGTGTCCATTTTCTCTAGGCTGTCTAGTTTACTAGAATAGAGTTGTTCATAGTATTTTTAAATAATCCTTTGTGGGGACACGGATTATTTTTTGGGGTCTGTTGTTATTTTTTCCCTTTCATTTCTGATTTTGTTTATTGGGGTCCTCTTTGCTTTTTGGCAAGCCTGGCTATAGGTTCATCAATCTTGTTTATCCTTTCAAAGAACCAGCTCTTGGTTTATTGATCTTTTATATTGTTTGTTGGGACTCTATGTAATTCATTTCTACTCTGATCTTTATTATTTCCTTCCTTCTACTCACAGTGGGTTTTTCTTGTTTCTCTCTTTCTAATTCTTTGAGTTCTTGAGTTAGATTATTTATTAACCCTTTTTGTTGTTTTTTGATTTATGCCTGTAGAACTATAAATTTTCCTCTCAGAACTGCTTTCATCGTGTCCCATAATATTTGTCTCATTGTATTTTTATTGTCATTAGTCTCCGGGAATTTTTTAATCTATTATTTGATCTCATTGCTAACCCAATCATTGTTTAATAGAATGCTATTCAGCTTCCAAGTGTTTACATTTTTTGGAGTGTTTTTATTAAATCTTATTTCTAATATTAAGCCATTGTGGTCTGAAAAAATGATTGATATGATTTCAATTTTTTCGAATTTGGGGGGACTTTGTTTGTGACCCAAAATATGGTCTATTTTTTAAAATGTCCCATGTGCACTTAAGAAGAATGTATATTCCGGGCCTTTGAGGTGAAATTCTCAGAAGATGTCAATTAAGTCTATTTGATCTAGTGAGTCATTTATAATTGCTGTTTCTTTGTTGATTTTTTTGTTTAGTTGATTTATTCATTGATGTCAGTGGTGTATTAAAGTCTCCTACTATGATTGTATTGTTGTTGATTTCTCCTTTGACATTTTCCAGGAGATTTTTTAATGTAGTTAGTACTCCTACTTTGGGTGTATATATGTTTATCAGGATTATATATTCTTTTTGTATCAATCCCTTTATTATTATGAAGTGTCCTTCTTTTTCTTTTGTTTTGGCCTTTACTTTGAGGTCTTTTTTGTCAGAAATAAGTACTGCTAACCCAGCTTTTTCTTCATTTCCATTTGCCTGAAATATGTTTTTCTATCCCTTCACTTTAAATCTGAGTCCTTTTTTTCTGCAGTGGGTCTCTTGTAGACAGCATATATATGGGTCATCTTTTTTGTTTTTTTTAATCCATTCAGCCACTTGATGTCATTATAGTAGAACATTTAGTCTGTTTACATTTAAGGTTATTATTGAAATGAAATTGCTTGTAGCTATTTTTATTTTTTGAGACTATGTTCCTTCTTACCGTTTCACTTTACACCAGCCCTTTTAGCATTTCTTATATTGCTGGCTTGGTAGTGATAAACTCCCTTAGCATTTTTTTTTTCTGTTACACTCTTTATTTGCCCTTCAATTTTGAATGATAACCTTGCTGGATAGAGTATTCTTGAATTTAATCCTTTGGTTTGCATCACATTGTAGATTTCTTTTCATTCTTTTCTGGCCTGATGTGTTTCTGTTGAGAAATAATTTGATGGGGGTTCCTTGTACGTAACTTTCTGTCTCTCTCTTGAAGCCTTTAAGATTCTCTCTTTGTCCTGAATATTTGCCCTAGTAATTATGACGTATCTTGGTGTGGGTCTATTCGGGTTCATCCTGTTTGGGACTCTCTTGGCTTGTATGACTTTTTCCTTTGGTACATCAGGGAAGTTTCCTGACATCATTTCTTCAAATATTTCTTCTAACCCTTGTTCTTACTGTTGTTCTGGCACCCCTGTTATTCTTATGTTGCTTTGTTTTATGTTGTCCCATAGCTCCCTTAGGCTCTCCTCCTGTCTTTTAAGGTTTTTCTCCAATTGCAATTCAATTTGGCTGTGTTTTGCTTCCCTTTCTTTCAGTTCACTAATTCGGTCCTCTGCTTCTTCTAGTCTACTATTGAAGCTTCCCATGTTGTTTTTTATTGCATCTATATCATTCTTTATTTCTTCTTGATTCTTACATAAGTTGTTGATTTTTTTTCTTCCATTTCTTCTTGTTTCTTGCAAAGGGTGTTAATTTTTTCCTTCCATGCAATTTAAGACGTCTATGATCCTTATTCTGAATTCCTTTTCTGGCATATCTCAGGCCTCTGTGACACTTAGCTGCCTTTCTGGTGTTTCCTTCTTTTCTTTCCTTTGGTGGGATCTTTGCTTACCCATTTTTGGTCTTACCTACTGATCTACATGTCAAGCTTTCAGGGGCTACTCCTCGGGTGGCAATAGCTTCTCTGTCTGTAGTTGCTCTACGGTAGCAGCTACAGTTGGCTGCAGTTCCTCTGGTGGGTGCTGTTTCCAGCAGTGGTGCCTCCTCTGGCTGGTGGGGAAGGCTGCTCATATAGCTTCTGTTCCTTGGACAGGGTTGGGCGGATTATGAGGTTGCTACGGAACTGGATGCTCCCTCAGCTGCTGCTCCTTGGATGGGGCAGGACATGTGAAGCTGCTTTTGTTAGGCCTGTGGCGGGTTGTTCTCGGGTCTGCTGTTCCTTGGACAGGAGTAGGCTGCGCACTTGTCTGCTCTTCACGTGATTTCAGTGCCCTGGACTAAAGCATTGGGCCAGTAAGAGGGCAGCCTGCTTCTGAACTCACAGTAGCCTGTGCCCTGGACAGCTGGAGCCTCCTTTACCATGGGATTGCAGCCTAGGTAGTGTGTCCCTGGCAGGGGTAGCTATAGAGTCAAGGTGTTGTTTGAGGGCACTCTGGTTGGAGTTGAGGTTGGGAACCCAGTTACAGAAGCTCTCCCTTCAAAAAGGCGAGGCCCTTTAGGACAATCTGGCCTTCCAGTACTGCTTATGATGGTGGCAGAAGCTGCCTTGTTAGGCAAGCCTGATTAGCCTGCTCCTGAAGGTCCTGTGGGATCTGACTGTACCTCACTCACTCACACACATATACCACACCTGACCACACACTCTTTAACTCCCTCACTCACTCATGCACTTTCCCTCACTGCTGCCTTCTTCTTGCCTCTGGAGTTGGTTCTGTGGTATTGTTGACCCTTTTGTGGATGAAGTTTCCTCTCCAGGTATCTGGTTATATGGCTTCCTCTCAAGCCCCTTGGCCTGACTGGGTATAATTCACCTCAACAAGATAACACCAAGGGAACTAAGCACAGATGTACTTATGACACCAAAAACCCCAATATAAGTTACCCACTGAGAAAATAGATATTGGAGAGTGAAAAGAGAGCACAAATGCTATTGAAGAGAGAGAAAAAGATATGGAATTAAAGACAGAAGAATAAGAGGATTGAATCAGAATTTGTAGAGGTTAAACATATATAGTGAAAATAAGATTGAGAGTTGGATGACTATGTGAATTTCAATTCAGTATTAAGAAAGTAAAAAGGGAGCCGAAACCGGTTTGGCTCAGTTTATAGAGCATTGGCCTGCAGAATGAAAGGTCCCGGGTTCGATTCCGGTCAAGGGCATGTACCTTGGTTGCAGGCACATCCCCAGTAGGGGGTGTGCAAGAGGCAGCTAATCTATGATTCTCTCATCAATGTTTCTAACTCACTATCCCTCTCTCTTCCTCTCTGTATAAAATCAATAAAATATATTCTTTTAAAAAGAGAGAAAGTAGAAAGGGAATAAGTGGATGAAAGGAAAGAGAATAAGAGAAAAATGGTAAATTTACAAAAAGAAATTGATTTCAAAAATAGTATAAAAATATTAAAAATAGCAAATAAAAAAATAGTGATGAGAAATAATGTGAACAGATATAAAATAAAAGCAACAAATCAGAACCAGAAAACAAAGAAGAAAAGAAGAAAGAAGTAGAAAGGAATAAAGAGAGAAAAAGAGAAAAAGAGAAAGAGGAAGGAAGGAAGGAAGGAAGGAAGGAAGGAAGGAAGGAAGGAAGGAAGGAAGGAAAGAAGGAAGGAAGGAAGGAGAAAAATAAAAGAAAGAAAATAGGAAAACTAAAAATAAAAGTGAAAAAAAGTAGAGTGTCTTCCTTTGGCTGAGTTATGATTCCATTTGTATTGTTCTGTCAGTTTCCTGGTGCTATATCCTCAAGGAGTATTCTGATTCCTTGTTTTACTCAAGGTGTGATCTGGGTGTGTCTATGTTGGTTGCCTGGAGACTGGAGGGCGGGGCTATTTCTCAGGAGAAAATGGCCACTGTGCTTAGATGACTCAGCACCAGGTCTGTGACCACCTCCCCCAGATCACCCACTCTTCCCTGATTCCACAATCCCACACCCTCTCCTGCACCTCAGCCATGGGTAAGTGTCTGTATCCCAAAGGTCCTGCAAACCAGGTTCAGTGGGAGGAGGCACAGGCACCAGCACAAGGAGGTACTGCATCCCCAAGAGCTTCTCTCTTGTTGGCACTGTGTGATCCAGCTAACCTTTCAGAGTTGCTCAGATCTAAATCCAGATTCTAAGATTCAAAATTCCTGACCTCCCAAAGTCCCTTGGTCCCCCCCTTTTATTTCCTCACAGACGTATGCTTATGAGAGGTAGGACAGAGCTATCCTCCATTTTGTGTAACTAGACGCTAGCCCTCACACAACCAATCAGGGTCAGCCAAAGCAGTGACATCACCACCTGTATAAAACCCCCTGACTAGTCAAAGTTCACACTCTGGTCCACCATGCTGTTGGTGTGAGTGGGACAGAGCTCATGTTAGCATAGAAGAGGCTCTCTTGTTAATTGCATTGGACTTGACTTCCTGCTGGTCTTTGGGAATCACAGAATCTGGGCACGACATTTGGGGGCTCATCCAGGACATCCCAGGATCCCCAAAAGCCTGAGGGACCCCAATCTGGAGAGCCTGACTAGCCGTGGTATGTGTGTGTTTGTGTGCTTGTGTTAGTGCTTTAAAGGGATGGGGAAACCCCTCATGTCAGTCGTGCCTGAAAAGGTCTAGTGGATGCACTGTTGAAAGACCACAGGCTGGAGAGTTGAAGAGACATCCTCGATCTCCCTGAAAAGCCGGCGTTAAACCCACCAGTGTCTGGAGACAGGCATGAGCCAAGGTCTCACATACGGGAGAGGGATGGAAGCCTTTCCCAGGCCTGAGTTGAAGCATTGATGTTGGGCTGGCAGCTGTGGCTCCTGGCCAGGGAATGGGCTTTGGAGTCGGCGGCCATGAGGCTGCTCTGGTATTGGCAGGCAGTGTGGCGCCCCAGTATGGGGTTGCATCTGTACGCTGCCAAGCGTGGACAATGGAGGAGCCTGGGCTGCGGGCATGGGACCCTTGGTGGTGAGGGCCGGGGAGCCAGCAAAGTGGAGAGGGGCAGCGAGAGCAGCCCAGCAGGCCTTCCCCACCTGGGGCACAGCTGTGCCCATGAGCTTGGGGTTGCCAACTGCCCTGCACTCTTGGAGTGAGAGGCTGCGGCTCCCTCTCACTGCAGAGCCATGGGGGCTTGGTCTGCACGTCAGAGTGCGGGTGGGGCAGCAGTGGCCTTTCGGGCGGGGGGGGGGCATGGTGGCGCAGGGTGCCCTGTGGTGTCTGGTCAGAGGGAGAAGGTCTCCAGCAGGACCAAGGGCCCTTCCTGTGGATTGCCAGCTGTGGCTGGGCTCCAGGGGGTGGCCAGTTATGGCCGGGCAGGCGTGGGGGTGGGGAGGGTGTTTCCCTCCTCCTTGCCATCCTCCCAGCCCCAGGACTGAGGTTCCCTGAGGCACCTTGCCTCAGCAGGCACCTAGTAGCCAACTTAGAGCTGATGTGGACCAGGGAACCTAGTCTAGCTCACAGCACTGAACAGAGCTGGGTCTGGGTGGCCTAGTGCTCTAAAGTAAGGCAGAAAGGCCAGTTCAAAAGGTATGTGCATAGGGAGATAAATTAAAGCTGGTTTCCCAAAACAAAAGCCCTTCTCAAATTCCTGCCCTGAGGTAGGTAAGCAGGAAGTAGATAACAGGTTTATTAAAGTGTTGATTATTGTATGCCTTGCATGAAGTCTAGAGAATTGCTTTTAAAATGTAAAAGCATTATTTTTTTTAATTTATCAAGGTATTATATGTGTACATAGCTTACCATTGCCCCCCCCCCTTTGCATACATGCCCTCCCTCCCCATAGTTTTATGTCCAGTGGTTGTACTTATATGTATGCATACCAGTCCTTCGGTTGATCTCTTATCTCCCCCAGACCTCCCTCCCCCCCTCCCCCACTGTCATTTGACAGTCTGCTTGTTGTTTTACTGTCTCTAGATCTATCTTTCTATTCAATAGTTTATAATGTTCTTTAATATCCATAAATGAGTGAAGTCATGTGGTGTTTCTCTTTCATTGACTGGCTTATTTCACTCAGCATGATGCTCTCCAATTCCATCCAGGTTATTGCAAATGATGAAAATTCCTTCGTTTTTATGGCCACATAGTATTCCATGGTATAGATGTACCATAGTTTTCTGATCCATTCATCTGCTGATGGGCACCTAGGCTGTTTCCAAATCCTAGCTATTGTAAATTGTGCTGCTATGAACATAGGGGTACATATATCCTTTCTGATTGGTGTTTCTGGTTTCTTAGGGTATATTCCTAGGAGTGGGATTACTGGGTCAAATGGGAGTTCCATTTTCAGTTTTTTGAGGAAGCTCAATACTGATCTCCACAGTGGTTGCACCAACCTGCAATCCCACCAGCAGTGCACAAGGGTTCCTTTTTCTCCACAACCTTGCCAACATTTGTCATTTGTTGTTTTGTTGATGTTGGCCATTCTGACAGGTGTGAGATGGTATCGCATTGTTGTTTTGATTTGCATCTCTCGGATGATTAGTGACTTTGAGCTTGTTTTCATGTGTCTCTTGGCCTTCCTTCTGTCGTCTTTTGAGAGGATTCTTTTCAGGTCCATTTCCCATTTTTTAATTGGATCATTTATTTTCCTTTTATTGAGTTTTGTAAGCTGTCTGTAGATGTTGGAGATTAAACCTATATCAGTGATATCATTTACAAATATGTTCTCCCATACCATGGGACTTCTTGTTGTTTTGTTGATGGTTTCTTTTGCTGTAATAAAACTTTTTATTTAATGTAGTCCCATTTGTTCATTCTCTCTTTAGCTTCCATTGCCCTAGGGGCAGTATCAGTGAAGAAGTTCTTTTGGCATATATCTGAGATTTTGCTGCCTGTGGATGTCTCTAGTATTTTTATGGTTTCCCGTCTTATGTTTAAGTCCTGTAACCATTTTGAATTTATCTTTGTGTATGGAGTAAGTTGGTGCTCTAGTTTCATTCTTTTGCAAGTATCTGTCCAATTTTCCCAACACCATTTACTAAAGAGACTGTCTTGACTCCATTGTATGCTCATGCCTCCTTTATCAAATATTAATTGAGCATATTGATTTGGATTGATTTCTGGATTCTCTAATCTATTCCATTGATCTATATGTCTGTTCTTGTGCCAGTACCAGGCTGTTTTGAGAACAGTGGCTTTGTAATACAGCTTGAAATCTGGTATTGAGATACCTCCTACTTTACTCTTCTTTCTCAGAATTTGCTGCGGTTATTTGGGGTCTTTTATTGTTCCAAATAAACTTTTGGAGAGTCCTTTCTAAGTCTGTGAAGTATGTTGTTGGTATTTTAATAGGGAGTGCGTTGAACTTATAAATAGCTTTGGGAAGTATGGACATTTTGATGATGTTGATTCTACCGATCCATGAACATGGTATGTTCTTCCATCTGTTTACATCTTCCTCTATCTCTTTTTTTGGTGTCATGTAGTTTTCAGCATATAGGTCTTTTACCTCCTTAGTTAAGTTTATTCCTAGGTATCTCAATTTTTTTTGGTGCGATGATAAATGGGATTGCTTTATTAGTCTCTGTTTCTATGAGTTCACTATTGGTGTATAGAAATGCCATAGATTTCTTGGCATTGATTTTGTATCCTGCTACATTGCCAAATTCGTTTATTAAGTCTATTAGTTTTTTGATGGAGTCTGTTGGGTTTTCTATGTACAATATCATGTCATCTGCAAATAGGGACAACTTCACTTCTTCTTTTCCAATTTTGATGCCCTTTATTTCCTCTTCTTCTCTAATTGCAATGGCTAGTACTTCCACTACTATGTCAAACAGAAGTGGTGAGAGTGGGCATCCCTGTCTTGTTCCTGTTCTTAGGGGGAATGGTTTTAGTTTTTGCCCATTGAGTATGATATTTGCTGTGGGTTTATATATATAATAGCTTTTATTATGTTGAGGTATGATCCTTGTACTCCCATCTTGTTGAGAGTTTTTATCAGGAAAGGATGTTGGATTTTGTCAAATGCTTTTTCTGCATCAATTGATATGACTATATGATATTTAACTTTCAGTTTGTTTATGTGATGTATCACATTTATTGATTTGCAGATATTGTACCATCCTTGCATTCTGGGAATAAATCCTACTTGGTCATGGTGTATATGATCTTTCTGATGTTCTGTTGGAGCCGATTTGCTAGAATTTTGTTGAGGATTTTGGCATCTATGTTCATGAGGGATATTGGCCTATAATTCTCTTTCATTGTGTTGTCTTTATCTGGTTTTGGTATTAGGGTGATGCTGGCTTCATAGAAAGAGTTTGGAAGTGTTCCTCCCTCTTGAATTTTTTGGAATAGCCTGAGGAGGATAGGTTTTAGTTCTTCCTTGAATGTTTGGTAAAATTTTCCTGTAAAGCCAGCTGGCCCTGGGCTTTTGTTTACTGGAAGCTTTTTGATGACTGTTTCAATTTCTTCCCAAGTAACTGGTCTATTGAGATTTTTAGATTCTTCCTGATTGAGTTTTGGCAGGTTGTATTTTTCTAGGAATATGTCCATTTCCTCCAGGTTGTCCAGTTTGTTGGAACAGAGTTGCTCATAGTATTTTGTACAATCCTTTGTATTTCGGTCGGGTCTGTTGTTATTTCACCTCTTTCATTTCTGATTTTGTTTATTTGTGTCCTCTCTCTTTGTTTCTTGGTTAGCCTGGCTAGAGGTTCATCAATCTTGTTTATCCTTTCAAAGAACCAGCTCTTGGTTTTGTTGATCTTGTGTATTGTTTCTTTACTCTCTATGTCGTTTATCTCCACTCTAATTTCTATTATTTCTTTCCTTCTGCTTACAGTGGGCTTTTCTTGTTGCTCTTTTTCTAACTCTTTGAGTTTTAGAGTTAGATGATCTGTTACCTTTTTTCCTAGTTTTTTGCAATAGGCTTGTAGAGATATGAACTTCCCTCTCAAGACTGCTTTTGCTGTGTCCCATAGATTTTGGATTGTTGTGTTTTCATAGTCATTTGTTGCCATGATGTTTTTAATTTCTTCCTTGATTTCTCTGGTAACCCAGTTCTCATTTAATAGCATGCTATTTAGTCTCCATGTGTTTGATTTCCTAGGATTATTTTTATTGTAGTTGATTTCCAATTTTATGCCACTATGATCTGAGAAGATGCTTGATTTGATTTCTATCTTCTTTAATTTGAAGAGACTTTGCCTATGTCCCAACATGTGGTCTATCTTTGAAAATGACCCATGTGCACTTGAGAATAATGTGTATTCTGTGGCTTTGGGGTGAAATGTTCTGAAGATGTCGATTAATTCCATCTGGTCAAGTGTGTCATTTAGCGTTGATGTTTCTTTGCTGATTTTTTGTTTAGATGATTTATCCAAAGGTGACAGTGGAGTATTAAAATCTCCGGCTATGATTGTATTGCTATTAATCTCTCCCTTAATGTCTTCCAGCAGTTTTTTATGTATTTGGGGGCTCCTGTATTGGGTGCATATATGTTTACCAGGGTTATTTCTTCTTGTTGTATTGCTCCCCTTAGTATTATGAAGTGGCCTTCATTGTCTCTTGTTATGTCCTTCACTTTGAGATCTAATTTTTCAGATATAAGTATTGCTACCCCAGCTTTTTTTTTCAATTCCGTTTGCCTGGAAAACCTTTTGCCATCCTTTCACCTTCAGTCTGTGGGCGTCTTTTTTTCTGAGGTGGGTTTCTTGTAGACAGCAGATATATGGGTCTTGCTTTCTTATCCAATCTGTTACCCTATGTCTTTTGATTGGAACATTTAAAATATTTATATTTAAAGTAATTATTGATAGGTAGGTATTTGATGCCATTTTTATTCTATCCCCCTGTGTTCCTTCTTCGCTTCCTATTTCTTTATTTTTACAGTAGACCCGTTAGCATTTCTTTTTTTTTATTAAATTATTATCTGTGTACATATATTACCATTGCCCCCCCCCAAAAAAAAAAAAACAAAAAAACAAACCATTCCCTCCCTCCCCAGAGTTTTGTGTCCATTGGTTATACTTATATGCATGTGTACAAGTCCTTCGGTTGATCTCTTATTTCCCTCATATTTCCCTCCCCTCCCCGTTGTAATTAGACAGTCTGCTTGTTGCTTTACTGTCGCTATATTTAACTTATGGTTCATCAGTTTATAATGTGCTTTATTATTCATAAATGAGTGAAGTCATATGGTGTTTCTCTTTCATTGACTGGCTTATTTCACTCAACATGATATTCTCCAGTTCCATCCAGGTTGCTGCAAATGATGAGAATTCCTTCTTTTTTATGGCAGCATAGTATTCCATTGTGTAGATGTACCATAGTTTTCTGATCCAATCATCTGCTGACGGGCACCTAGGCTGTTTCCAAATCCTAGCTATTGTAAATTGTGCTGCTATGAATAAAGGGGTGCATATATCCTTTCTGATTGGTGCTCCTATTTTCTTGGGATATATTCCTAGTAGTGGGATTACTGGGTCAAATGGGAGTTCCATTTTCAGTTTTTTGAGGAAACTCCATACTGTTCTCCACAGTGGTTGTACCAGTCTGCATTCCCACCAGCAGTGCACGAGGGTTCCTTTTTCTCCACAACCTCGCCAACACTTGTCGTTTGTTGATTTGTTAAAGTTGGCCATTCTGACAGGTGTGAGATGATATCGCATTGTTGTTTTGATTTGCATCTCTCAGATAAGTAGTGACTTTGAACAGTTTTTCATGTGCCTCTTGGCTTTCCTTCTGTCTTCTTTTGAGAAGATTCTATTTAGTTCCATTGCCCATTTTTTAATTGGCTCATTTATTTTCCTTTTATTGAGTTGAATAAGCTGTCTGTAGATATTGGAGATTAAACCTTTATCAGTAATATCGTTTGCAAATATGTTCTCCCATGCAGTGGGCTTTCTTGTTGTTTTGTTGATGGTTTCTTTTGCTGTGAAAAAACTTTTTATTTTGATATAGTCCCATTTGTTTATTTTATCTTTAGCTTCTATTGCCCAAGGGACAGTATCAGTGAAGAAGTTCTTTTGGCATATATCTGAGATTTTGCTGCCTGTGGATGCCTCTAGTATTTTTATGGTTTCCCGTCTTATGTTTAAGTCCTGTAACCATTTCGAATTTATTTTTGTGTATGGAGTAAGTTGGTGCTCTAGTTTCATTCTTTTGCAAGTATCTGTCCAATTTTCCCAACACCATTTACTGAAGAGACTGTCTTGACTCCATTGTATGCTCGTGCCTCCTTTGTCAAATATTAATTGAGCATATTGATTTGGGTTGATATCTGGATTCTCTAATCTATTCCATTGATCTATATGTCTGTTCTTGTGCCAGTACCAGGCTGTTTTGAGGACAGTGGCTTTGTAATACAGTTTGAAATCTGGTATGGAGATCCCTCCTACTTTACTCTTCTTTCTCAGGATTGCTGATGCTATTCGAGGTCTTTTATTGTTCCAAATGAATTTTTGGAGAGTTCTTTCTAGGTCAGTGAAATATGCCGTTGGTATTTTGATGGGGAGTGCATTGAACCTATAGATTGCTTTGGGAAGTATGGACATTTTGATGATGTTGATTCTACCAATCCATGAGCATGGTATGTTCTTCCATCTGTTTACATCTTCCTCTATTTCTTTTTTCAGTGTTGTGTAGTTTTCCGTATATAGGTCTTTTACCTCCTTAGTTAAATTTATTCCCAGGTATCTTAATTTTCTTGGTGCGATGGTAAATGGGATTGCTTTTTTGGTCTCTGTTTCTGTAAATTCATTGTTGGTGTACAGGAATGCCATCGATTTCCTGGCGTTAATTTTGTATCCAGCTACATTGCCAAATTCATTTATTAAGTCTATTAGTTTTTTGATGGAGTCTTTTGGGTTTTTTATGTACAATATCATGTCATCTGCAAATAAGGATAACTTTACTTCTTCTTTTCCGATTTGGATGCCTTTTATTTCCTCTTCTTGTCTAATTGCAACGGCAAGTACTTCCAGTACAATGTCAAACAGGAGTGGTGAGAGTGGGCATCCCTGTCTTGTTCCTGTTCTAAGAGGGAATGGCTTTAGTTTTTGCCCATTGAGTATGATGTTGGCTGTGGGTTTATCATATATAGCTTTTATTATGTTGAGGTATGATCCTTGTACTCCCACCTTGTTGAGAGTTTTTATCAGGAAAGGGTGTTGGATTTTATCAAATGCTTTTTCTGCATCAATTGATATGACCATATGATTTTTATCTTTCAATTTGTTTATGTGATGTATCACGTTTATTGATTTGTGAATATTGTACCATCCTTGCATTCCTGGAATAAAACCTACTTGGTCATGGTGTATGATCTTCCTGATGTACTGCTGGAGCCGATTTGCTAGGATTTTGTTGAGTATTTTGGCATCTATGTTCATGAGGGATATTGGCCTGTAATTCTCTTTCATTGAGTTGTCTTTATCAGGTTTTGGTATTAGGGTGATGCTGGCTTCATAAAAGGAGTTTGGAAGTGTTCCTTCCTCTTGAATTTTTTGGAATAGTCTGAGGAGGATAGGTTTTAGTTCTTCCTTGAATGTTTGGTAAAACTCTCCTGTGAAGCCATCTGGCCCTGGGCTTTTGTTTGCTGGCAGCTTTTTGATGACTGTTTCAATTTCTTCCCAAGTAACTGGTCTGTTGAGATTTTTAGATTCTTCCTGATTAAGTTTTGGAAGGTTGTATTTTTCTAGGAATATGTCCATTTCTTCCAGGTTGTGCAATTTGTTGGAATAGAGTTGCTCATAGTATTTTGTAACAATCCTTTGTATTTCGGTGGGGTCTGTTGTTATTTCACCTCTTTCATTTCTGATTTTGTTTATTTGTGTCCTCTCTCTTTGTTTCTTGGTTAGCCTGGCTAGAGGTTTATCAATCTTGTTTATCCGTTCAAAGAACCAGCTCTTGGTTTTGTTGATCTTGTGTATTGTTTCTTTGGTCTCTCTCTATGTCGTTTATCTCTGCTCTGATTTTTATTATTTCTTTCCTTCTGCTTACAGTGGGCTTTTCTTGTTGCTCTTTTTTTAACTCTTAGAGTTTTAGAGTTAGATAATCTGTTACCTTTTTTCCTAGTTTTTTGCAATAGGCTTGTAGAGATATGAACTTCCCTCTCAAGACTGCTTTTGCTGTGTCCCATAGATTTTGGATTGTTGTGTCTTCATTGTCATTTGTTGCCAGGATGTTTTTAATTTCTTCCTTGATTTCTTTGGTAATCCAGTCCTCGTTTAATAGCATGCTGTTTAGTCTACATGTGTTTGATTTCTTTGGATTATTTTTATTGTAGTTAATTTCCAGTTTTATGCCACTATGATCTGAAAAGATGCTTGATATGATTTCTATCTTCTTGAATTTGAAGAGACTTTGCCTATGTCCCAACATGTGGTCTATCTTTGAAAATGTCCCATGTGCACTTGAGACGAATGTGTATTCTGTGGCTTTGGGGTGGAATGTTCTGAAGATGTCGATTAATTCCATCTGGTCTAGTGAGTCATTTAGGATTGATATTTCTTTGCTGATTTTTTGTTTGGGTGATTTGTCCAAATGTGACAGTGGGGTATTAAAATCTCCTACTATGATTGTATTACAATCAATCTCTCCCTTCATGTCCTCCAACAGTTTTTTTATGTATTTGGGTGCTCCCACATTGGGTGCATATATGTTTACCAGGGTTATTTCTTCTTGTTGGATTGCTCCCTTTAGTATAATGAAGTGGCCTTCATTATCTCTTTTAATGTCCTTCACTTTGAAATCTAATTTGTCTGATATAAGTATTGCTTCCCCAGCCTTTTTTTCATTTCCGTTCGCCTGGAAAATCTTTTTCCATCCCTTCTCCCTCAGCCTGTGTGCATCTTTTTTTCTGAAATGTGTTTCTTGTAGACAGCAGATGTATGAGTTTTGCTTTCTTATCCAATCTGTTACCCTATGTCTTTTGATTGGAGCATTTAAACCATTTACATTTAAAGTAATTATTGATAGGTAGGTATTTGATGCCATTTTTATTCTATCCCCCTGTGTTCCTTCTTCGCTTCCTATATCTTTATTTTTACAGTAGACCCTTTAGCATATCTTGCATTGCTGGTTTGTTGGAGATAAATTCCTTTAGTCTGTTTTTGTCAGTGAAGCTCCTGATTACACCTTCAATTTTGATTGACAGCCTTGCAGGGTACAGTATTCTTGGGTTCATACCCTTCCTTTGCATGACTTTGTATATGTCATCCCATTCCCTTCTGGCCTGATGAGTTTCTGTTGAGTAATCAGTTGCTAATCTGATGGGGTTTCCTTTATATGTAACTTTTTGTCTCTCTCTGGCTGCTTTTAAGATTCTGGTTTTGTCAATTTTTTTTGCCAGCTTAATTATAATGTGTCTGGGTGTTGATCTTTGGGGGTTCATTTTGCTGGGGACTCTTCGAGCATCTTGGATTTGTGTCGGTTTTTTCTTCTCTATCTCAGGAAAGTTTTCTGTCATTATTTCTTGAAATACTTATTCCATATCTTGCTCAGTTTCCTTTCCTTCTGGGACCCCTATTATTCTAATATTGTTTTGTTTTGTATTGTCCCAAAGCTCCCATAGGCTCTCCTCCTGTTTTTTTATTTTTTTTTTTCTAGCAGCTTCTCTAATTGGGTATTTTTTTCCATCTTGTCTTCCAGCTCACTGATGCGGTCCTCTGCTTCTTCTAGTCTACTCTTGATGCTTTCTATTGAGTTCTTCATAGAAGTGATGTCATTTTTCATTTCTTCTTGGGTCACCTTGATTTCCTCTTGGTTCTTCTTCAGATCCTCTTGGTTCTTCTTCAGATCCTCTTGGTTTTTCTTCATTTCCTCTTGGGTCTTATTCATATTGTCAAATTTGTCTTCCATTCTTTTTAGCCATCCCATGATCATTACTCTGAATTCTTGTTCTGGTAGGTTGCTTGCCTCTAAATCATTTACTTCCTTTTCTGGTGATGGCTGATTTTCTTTCATAGGTGGGGTGTTTCTTAGCCTCCCCATGATCTTTCTGTTTTAAGATGCCTGTATATGTAGTTCTCTCTCTCCTGCTTAGATTTAAAGGTACAAAATACAACACAACCAGGTACAACACACAAGGCACTGAGCAGAAAAGCGTTTGCAATATTAATATCCTTCAATAAAGATGACTAGAACCCAGCTAACAAAATCATACAATCAAATACAAAGAATAAGCAAACCAATCTTACAAAAAAGCATACAACTTTGATATAGTTAGCATTTAACATACAACTACAAAGGGGTGGAGAGAAGGATTTTTTGTTGTTGTGGGTTTTTTTTTTTTAGGATAGCGACAAGGTAGGTGTGAGTTGGCTTGGAGTAGGGGGTTGGGAGCCAGATATACACAGGAAGGGTGAAATTTTAGGAGAGGGCAAATAGAAAAAAAAAATAGGGAAAATCTAGAGCAATAAAGAGTTAAGATAAGCAGGACATCAAAGGGAAAGGGTTAGGAAAAGAGTGATGGCCTAAAGGTAGGGATGAGTTAGAATAGAGCGTTGGAGAAGGAAAGGTATAAATAGTCTGTTCAATAGTAATCCCAAAGGGGTAAAAAAGAGAAAAGAAAAAAAAATTTTTAAAAAGTATATAATATGGCACTTAAAAGATAATGATAAAAATAAACAAAAGAAAATAAGATAAAAAAGATAAAACGAGCAAACTACTAGTAGTAATAATATTGATTACATATAAAAGTGAGTTAATTAAAAAGGTAAAATCAAGTGAGGAAAGATGAAAAAAAATATCTTCTTAAGTAAACTTTGCAACTAATGTAGCTTAAAAAAAACAGAAAAAAATTAAACAATTAGAAAATCAAAATCAAAAATTAAATAAAGTTTGCAGTAATGAAGGTCATTCACTTCCTCTGTTGTTCTGTCTAGCTCACCAGTTCCCAGTCTGGGCTTTAATAACAATTCCCAGTGTTTCTTCCATGTTGTAATCGGGTCTTGTTTTTTGAAGCAGTTCTAGAGTCCATATGCACTGTAGCCTCTAGGTGGCGGTGCCTACTGGTGGCAGAGAGCCAGGCCTCCTGGGCCCCTCCTGTTTTTGTTTTTGATTTTTTTTCTTTTCCCCTGTGTCCGGGATCTATGGAGGGGTGGGGGTTGGGCAAGAGGAGCCGACCACGTTCCCCTGCACCTCCCTCTGAGACCGATTCAGACGTACTGCTCCTTAGGGGCCCCCACCGCAGTCAGGGGTGGCTCCAGCCCAGTTCTGGGTTTCCTACAAACACAGACCCCTCTGCGAGCGCGCGAAAGCTGCCGGCGCCAGCTGCGGCTTGGGGGAGATGCGCGTGCCACTGGGGATATGCGAGCCGCGGCAGAAACTCACCGATTCTTCACCCTGGGTTAGAGCACTCCCTCCAATCCAAGCGTTCGCGCTGACTGTGGTCGGCGCCCAGGGGCGAACAGCCACTCGGTGGTCTTTACAGCCTGGCTATTCTGTCCTTTAATCCAAATCTCCTCCCGTCAAGATGGCGCGATTTCCCCGTCTTCTCCCCTAGCTCGCTCCGGGAGAGGATCGGGCTGCGGGTGTTCAATTGTCAGGGACTCCCCAATCAGGCGCCCCCCAGTTTCTCCAGGTGCTCGCCTCTCTCTTGGCTTGTCGACAGGCACTCCCAGTGAGACCCTTGGGTGCTCTCTCCTTCCTCTTCGGGATCCGGGTCAGAACTCTGATTTTTTTTTTAACCCCTCGTTAGCATTTCTTGCATTGCTGGTTTGTTGGAGATAAATTCCTTTAGTCTGTTTTTGTCAGTGAAGCTCCTGATTACGCCTTCAATTTTGATTGACAGCCTTGCGGGGTACAGTATTCTTGGGTTCAGACCCTTCCTTTGCATGACTTTGTATATGTCATCCCATTCCCTTCTGGCCTGATGAGTTTCTGTTGAGAAATCTGTTGCTAGTCTGATGGGGGTTCCTTTATATGTAACTTTCTGTCTCTCTCTGGCTGCTTTTAAGATTCTGGTTTTGTCAATGTTTTTTGCCAGCTTAATTATAATATGTCTGGGTGTTGATCTTTGGGGGTTCATTTTGCTGGGGACTCTTCGAGCGTCTTGGATTTGTGTCGGTTTTTTTCTTCTCTATCTCAGGAAATTTTTCTGTCATTATTTCTTGAAATACTTATTCCATATCTTGCTCAGTTTCCTTTCCTTCTGGGACCCCTATTATTCTAATATTATTTTGTTTTGTATTGTCCCAAAGCTCCCATAGGCTCTCCTCCTGTTTTTTGATTTTTTTTTTTTCTAGCAGCTTCTCTAATTGTGTATTTTTTTCCATCTTGTCTTCTAGCTCACTGATGCGGTCCTCTGCTTCTTCTAGTCTACTCTTGATGCTTTCTATTGCGTTCTTCATAGAAGTGATGTCATTTTTCATTTCTTCTTGGGTCACCTTCATTTCCTCTTGATTCTTCTTCAGATCCTTTTGGTTCCTCTTCATCCTCTTGGGTCTTACTCATATTGTCAAATTTGTCTTCCATTCTTTTTAGCCATCCCATGATCATTGCTCTGGATTCTTGCTCTGGTAGGTTGCTTGCCTCTAAATCATTTACTTCCTTTTCTGGTGATGGCTGATTTTCTTTCATAGGTGGGTTGTTTCTTAGCCTCCCCCCCACCCCCATGATCTTTCTTTTTAGGATGCCTGTTTATGTAGTTCTCTCTCTCCTGCTTAGATTTAAAGGTACAAAATACAACATAACCAGGTACAACACACAAGGCACTGAACAGAAAAGCATTTGCAATATTAATATCCTCCAATAAAGGTGACTAGAACCCAGCTAACAAAATCATACAATCAAATACAAAGAATAAGCAAACCAATCTTACAAAAAAGCATAAAACTTTGATATAGTTAGCATTTAGCATACAACTACAAAGGGGTAGAGAGAAGGATTTTTTTTTTTAGGACAGCGACAAGGTAGGTGTGAATGGGCTTGGAGTAGGGGGTTGGGAGTTAGATATACATAGGAAGGGTGAAATTTTAGGAGGGGGTAAATAGAAAAAATAGGGAAAATCTAGAGCAGTAAAGAGTTAAGATAAGCAGGACACCAAAGGGAAAGGGTTAGGAAGAGAATTATGGCATAAAGGTAGGGTTGAGTTAGAATAGAGCATTGGAGAAGGAAAGGTATAAATAGTCTGTTGAATAGTAATCCCAAAGGGAAAAAAAAGAGAAAAGAAAAAAAAGTATATAATATGGCACTTAAAAGATAATGATAAAAATAAACAAAAGAAAATAAGATAAAAAAGATAAAAAGGGAAAACTAGTAGTAGTAATAATATTGATTACATATAAAAGTGAATTAATTAAAAGGTAAAATCAAGTGAGGAAAGATGAAAAAAAAATCTTCTTAAGTAAACTTTGCAACTAATGTAACTTAAAAAACAAAACAAAAACAGAAAAAATTAAACAATTGGAAAACCAAAATCAAAAATTAAATAAAATTTGCAGTAATGAAAGTCATTCACTTCCTCTGTTGTTCTATCTAGCTCACCAGTTCCCAGTCTGGGCATTAATTGCAATTCCCAGTGTTTCTTCCGTGTTGTAATCAGGTCTTGATTTTTGAGCAGTTCTAGAGTCCATATGTACTGTAGCCTCAAGGTGGCAGTGTTTCTTGGTGGCAGAGAGCCAGGGTTCTGAGGCCTTTCTAGTTTTTTCCCCCTCTTTGTGTCCCTGATCTATGGAGGGGTGGGGGTTGGGCTCCTTAGATATCCCCCCACTTAGGAGCCCTGACCACAGTCAGGGGTGCCTCCAGCCCAGCTCTGGGTTTCTTATAAACACAGTCCCCTCTGTGAGCCTGGTGCAGGAGAGCTGGTGCGCGAGGGCTGGTGCGCGCGAGCTGCTGTGTGCAAGCTGCTCTGCGGGGAATGAGCGTGCTGCAGGGGAAGTGCGCAGCGGTGGGAACTCACCAGATCTCCGCAAAATCTGATTTTTCACCCTGGGGTGGAGCACTGCTTTGAATCCAAGTGTTCGCGCTGATTGTGGTCAGCGTTTAGCGGCGAACAACTACTTGGTGGTCTTTTCGGCCATGGCTATTCTGTCCTCTAATCCAAATCTCTTCCCGTCAAGATGGCGAGATTTCCCCGCCTTCCTAAAAGCATTATTGATTTGAGAAATGCTAAGTATTTGATTTGCTACCTGAAAATTTTAAAATTCTGAAAGTTTAGGGTCTCTTGCCATGAAAAATTTTTAAAGTTTCAGCTTATTTACAGGCAATCCAATTCCAGCCAGCAGCTACCTTTAAATAATATGTTCATTTGCATCTGAATGGCTTGCTAGCCAAGGAAAATTGGGAGAAGTTAATTGTGGTAACTAAATGCCTAGCAACTTGTTTTTGAGAAAATAAGATGTGTTTCTCTTAAATAATTAAGAATTTCTTAATTAATTTGAAAGTATGACTACTTTTTGTCTCAATTGGCCATTTAAGTTTGATGTGGGATTTAAGCAGAAGCTGGGTTGCGCCCTGCAATTGGTCAAGGTCTCCACAGCTTCCGTGGCACACTTTTAGGAGCGCCTGCCCAAGGTGAAAGCTCCTCTCCCCCCAGAGGCAGCAGTAGTCACCCTGGACTACACCATTTGGGCACAATTCCTGAACTTTTGGCCTTAATCCAGGCCCTTTGATGGAGACACTGTGCCATCCACAGATAAAGAGTGTTACCAACTCCAGACAGAAGGAACTGGTTGAACAGAACCAAGCCACTGAAGAACCAAATGATTTGTGGACCCTCCAGATGACAAACTGTTGGTCCCAGAGGCTCTAGGTCAGAGTTGCTCAGTGACACCAGGTGTCACCAAGACTTCTGAGCTTCTGTGAGGCAGAGTTGCTAGAAGTACTGTCTGAGCACAGGTAAATGCTAAGCAAGGTAAGGAGGTCCCCCTGGGAGTTCAGGTCCCAGGAAACTTCCCCAGGAGACCATTGTAGGTGGATTTTATAGAGATTAAGCCACTAGCATTAAGGTCTAGTTTTTTAGACACTTCAGATTGACAGAAACTGCCTCTATAGTAGTCAAGAGCCTTAGCACAGGCATGAGCAGGACTCTGAAAAGGTGTTTAACTAAATGTGTCCTAGAATTGGTGAAAATTGGACCATCCCTCTGTCCTTCACCTTGTTATGGGCCAGGTGTACCCTTTTTGGGAATCATGCATGGTAACCATTCCCTTGCTCAAGTCCTTACAGGCTTTGCAGTTTACTTGTTCCAGATGCATTGCCAGTGCCCACCGCAGACCCTGTAGCCTGGGAACTTGGTGTGGGTAAAGACCCAAGGACTCAAAGGGTAAATCCTGAGCACGTCCACGGCTGTTGAAGTAGATGGCACCCAGACCTGGCTACATGACTCCCAGCTCCTGCATGGCCTGGATACTGGCAACTAGCAGCCTCACTTGTGAGATCCCTAGCCTGGGCTCCCTGTAGGCCAGGAGGAGACTTGATGCCTACAGGAGGGGAACCGGACTTCGGTGATGACAGTACTGATGGGAACTGTGGTAGTAAGGGTCTTGGTAACTATATTTGTTGTTTATGCTGAAAGGAAGTAGGCTGAGTCAATGATTTGAGTCATGGACATAAGACAAGGGAAGAATGAGAGGTGGAGCTAACCTCCATTTTGTGTAACTGGATGCTAGCCCTCACCCAACCAATCAGGGTCAGCCAAAGAAGTGACATCACCACCCATATAAAACCCCCTGACTTGTCAAAGTTTGTGCTCTCATCTATCATGGGTTAGTGTGAGTGAGACAGAGCCCATGTTAACATGGAAGAGGTTCTCTTGTTAATTGCATTGGACTCAGCTCTCTGGTGAGGTCCTTGGAGATATTGGAATCTCGGCACAACACTTAATGTTGTCCTCAGGGACATGGTCCAGCACCCTGTAGATTTCCCCTGCCTCTTTGGACACTGAGGCTCTGCATATTCTCCTGCTTTGATACTTGATTTTACCTTACTTCTGGGACTTCTACCCTTCCTGGGTGAAAACTATCTCACCAGCTGCATCTCTTCGTCAAATTTGGGCATTCCACTAGTTTCAGCTGCTCCCTCCACCCACTCCAGGACAAGGCTCATGATACATCTGTCTACTACGCAGCCATCTTCCCTCCTCCGCACTTTTTTTTTTTTTAATAATTGACTTTAAAGAAAGAGAGGAGGGGTACAAGAGAGAAAGAGAAACACTGATTTGTTGTTCCACTTTCATATGTATTTATCAAATTGATTTTTGTATATATTCTGACCAGAGATCAAACTTACAACCTTGGAATATTGGGACCATACTCTAAACAATTGAGCTCTACCTGGTGAGGGTCTTACAGCATTTTATATAGAACAAGAGGCTCAGTGCATTAATTCATGCATATGTGGGGATGCAGGAGACCCTATGGGCCCTCTGGGTGGGTAGTGCAAAGTCCTTGCCAGCCCAGGATCCAAATCCATCCCACTGACATTCACGATGGTTATTGGGAGCCATCTAGTGGCTGCTTTTATATCCTTTCTTCCTCACAAAGTGTCTAGGGAGAGAAAGTAGCCATGGTGCTCAAGGCCAACTTTTAGGAGGCTGACAACTCTGTTTCGATCATGCTAGCAGTGCAGGTTCATTGGTGGCTGGCCCATTCTCCAGAGATTGGACCTTCAGGACTACTGAGGGAGTGTGCTGCTTCTGCTGGCATGTTAGGCCAGAGGGATGTGGAACTCCTGCTGGGGGAGCACACTGAATGCCATCTCCTGTGTTGAGCACCTGACCCTTGTGGTCAGAGCATGTCATAGTGACCAGTCATTCCAGTCATTTGGTCATAATAATTGCTTAAGAGTGGCCTGGTGCATGAAATCTGTGCATGGGGATGGGCTTCAACATGGCCTGCACTCTCTCCAATCTGGAACCCCTTGGGGGATGTCTGACTACTGAAAATCAGACATCCCTCTCAAAGTCCAGGACCACAGGCTTTATCCACTCACCTGCCTGCCTGCCTAATGCTCCTAATTGCCCTCCCCTGCCAGCCTGATCTCGTCCCAACAGCCATCCCCTGCTGGCCTGACTGTCCCCAAAAGCCCTGCCCTGCTGGCCTAGTCATTTCCAACAGCACTCCACTGCTGGCCTGGTCACCCCTAACTGTCTCCACTGCTGAACTGATCACCCCTAATGGCCTCTGTTTTGGCTCCACCACCATGGCTTTGTCCAGAAGGAAGTTGGACATCTGGAAGATGGCCAGTCAACTGGGTCTAATTAGCATATTACCCTTTTAGTAATATAAGTAGATTATATAGGATAGGATTGCTTAAATATGTGAGGAAAAGCCTTTTTCAGCAGGAAGAGATGCTCTTGGCAGGCAAAAATACTTAATCCCTCTATCTGGACTGATAGCCAGCCATATGCACTATACTGCTAAACTGGTCATTAAAAAATTGAACCACTTTCTACTGAAACTGGTTTGGCTCAGTGGATAGAGCATCAGCCTGCGGACTGAGAAGTCCCAGGTTTGATTCCAGTCAAGGGCATGTACCTTGGTTGCGGGCACATCCCCAATAGGGGGTGTGCAGGAGGCAGCTGGTCGATGTTACTCTCTCATCGATGTTTCTAGCTCTCTCTCCCTCTCCCTTCCTCTCTATAAAAAATCAATAAAAATATATTTTTTTTAAAAAATTGAACCACTTTCTTACACCAGCCAGCTGTTTCCCTTAAATCTCCTCCTCAGCCCCCAACTTAGGTTCTGCCTTTGCAGTTCATCCAAGTTAGGTTCTGATTGGCTAGTTTCTATGCCAGTCAGCGTCAAAATATTCACCTCCTAAGCAGGCATTGGCTCCTCTGGGAAATCCAGAACAACCCCACCTTCATATCATGCCCCCAGTCTGCTACCGGGTGTATCTCTGGCCACTTTGAGAAGTGGCACCTCAGGTCTTTGCTGGTGGTAATTTTGAATTCTCATCTCTGGACTAACCATACAGTGTGAGCTTCGTTAAGGCAAGTATTTGCATTGTTTGTTCTTAGTTCACTCATAAACTTTCCCTGTGTCCATACATCTATGCTAGCATTGCATGTACCCTTGTATTATTATAGACTAAAGTCCTAGTGCACAAATTTGTGCATCTTGAACTGTGGGTTGCAAGGCTATAGTGGGCATAGGGGCAGGTCTCATCCCATCCTCTGCACCCACTTTCAGCCTCTTCTGCCATGGCCCTTAGTCCCCTCTCTGCTGGCAGCCTCACTCTTGCTGCTGCCACTCCCACATGCTGACAGCATCAGGCCCCACCTGCACTTGCTGATGGTATGGAGCAATTGGGGCCAGTGCCCACAGTCAGTGCAAGTGGGACAAGCACTATTAGATGAAAGTTGCAGCTACTACCCTGATTATTCCTCAGGAGCAGAGGGAGGTGGGAAAAGCCCTGAGGGTTGTTCAGGACCAGCAGCCACCACTCACATCTGCTGAGGGTGCCTGGCATTAAGGGCAGCGGGTGCAAGTGCCAAGTAGGACCATGGCACATGGGAGCAAAGAATAATTAATAATCACCAGAGGCTTGCCCCGATGACAGCAACCAGCACTCTGCCTTTGTCTGGCACCCCCACTTACCTGCTCCACGTTCCCCCTGAAGCCAATGCCCACCATGCTCTGTGCTCTGTCACCTGCTGCCAATGCCTGCCATATTCCACGTGTGCCCCCTTGTGGTTATTGCACATCATAGCAACCACTTGTTTGGTTATTAGGTTGTTCTCCTTTTGATCTATTTGCCTTTTATTTTATAGGATTATTAAATAGGATACTACAAGCCTGATACATTACTTCCTGCATGGATGAGGTTCATAGGCCTGGCTGGCAATCAGGACATCTTGCTCAGTCTGGATCCAAGCCAGTCGAGGCTGGCCAATGTGGGGTAGTAAGAGGGGGGTTGGGACTGTGGGAGTTTAGCTGGCCAGGGGGTGAGATGTTGGGGAAAGTTGGCTGGCAGTGCAGAGGGACTATGAGAGATTCTGATATGGGCCAGCCAGCCATGGGAAGGGACCATAGTGGGGAGAGGGGATTGGTCAGCCACAGGAAGTTGACCGTGAGAGCATACTGACCACCAGTGGGCAGCTTCTGCATTGAGCTGCTGTCCCCTGGTGGTCAGTGTGTGTCTACCAGTTGTTTCAGTCATTCTGATTGTTTGGTTGTAAAAATTATTTAGGCTTTTATCTTATCTAATAAAGAGAGCATATGTTAATTGACTCTCATGCTATTGCAAAGATGGCAACACCCAGAGCCAATAAGGAGGGAATATGCTAATACCCTCAAAGATAGCACCCAGTCCTCTCAGTCCGCTGGGGTAGCAGGCGCACAGAAGGCTGGGCCTGCTCTGAACACCTGCCAACAGAGTTGAGGGATCTGGGTGCTATCTTTGAGGGTATTAGCATATTTCCTCCTTATTGGCTGTGGGTGCTGCCATCTTTGCAACTCTCTCAGCTGCCCAGGACCAGCCCAAGGCACGGCAAGCCTCAGATAGTTTCTGCCCAACAGTCCAGAGCCGCTCATATAATCAGGGCCAGCTTCTGGCAGTGGCAGCAGCAGAGGTATGATAGGGCATCACCTTACCCTGTTCGCTGGGTCATCTCCCACCCCTGAGGGCACCCAGACTGTGAGAGGGGACAGGCCAGGCTGAAGGACCCCCGTCTCCAGTCATGAATTTTCATGCACTGGGTCTCTAATAAATCCTACCCAATAAAAGAGTAATAGGCAAATTAACCATCATTCCAACACACAAAGTGGCTGCCCCCATGTGGTCAAAGATGGCTGCCCCCATGTCGACACAAGATGGCCAGCAGGGGAGGGCAATTGGGAGGGACTAGACCTGCAAGGGATGGCAGTTGGAGGTGATCAAGCCTGCAGGGGAGGGCACTTAGGGGTGACCAGGTCAGCAGAGGAGGGAAGTTGGGGGTGACCGGGCCTCAGGGAAGGGCATTTGGGGGAGGGGAGACCCAGGCCTGCAGGGGAGCAGTTAGGCAGGCAGGCTGGCAGGGGAGTGGTTAGGGATAATCAGGAAGTCAAGCAGATAAGCAGTTAGCAGCCAGTAGTCCTGGATTGTTAGAGGGATGTCCCAGATTGAAGAGGGTGCAGGCTGGGCTGAGGGACAATCCCCTCTCCATGCACAAATTTTGTGCACCGGGCCTCTAATATATAGATACTTACTGCAGACAAAGTCCCTAGGGGTTCCTTCTTCCTTTTTCACTATTTGACTTTTTGGACAATGTCCGACCACTAGTTTAGGCCAGATCTTTGCAGCAGTCAGACATCCCTCTTGCAATCTAGGACATCTGGTTCCTAATCACTCACCTGCCTGCCTTCCTAATCAACCCTAACCACTTCTTCCTGCCTGCTTAATTGCCCCTAACTCCTCTGCCTTGCCTACCTGATTTTCCCTAATTACCCTCCCCTGCTAGCCTGATCTTGCCCCCTGCTGCCCTCCCCTGCTGTTCTGGTTGCTCCCAACTGTCTTTTCCTGCCTGCCTGATCTTGCCCTTAACTGACCACCCCTGCTGACCTAATCACCCCTAATAGCCTCTGCTTTGGTCCCCACGACCATGGCTTTGTCTGGAAAGAAGTCGGATGACAGGTCAGTGGTTGGTCAATCTGATCTACTTAACATATTACCCTTTTCATAGTATATGTAGATTATACAGTATAGGATTGCTTAAATGGGGGAGGGGGAGGAATCCTTTTTAATAAGGATAAGATGCTTTTGGCAGACAAAAATACATAACCCCTATAATCTGGACTGATAGCTATATGCACTAAACTGGTCATTGAAAAATTGAACTGCTTGCTTACACCTTACACAAAATAGCTGTTGCTCCTAAAACCTCTCCTCAGCCCCCATCTTAGGTTCTGCCTTTGTAATTCACCCAGATTAGGTTCTGATTGGTTGGTTTCTATGCCAGTCAACATCAAAAGTTCAACCTCCTAGGCATCCATTGGCCCTCCACACTTCTCCCAGATTTGGTTCTGATTGGTCAGTTTCTATGCTAGTCTCTGGGCATATCAATGGTCCAGATCAGAGAGGCATGGCTGATCAGCAGTCCCAGTGAGGCCCAACAGAAAGAAAAGCATAGCTGCTGACCAGGCCCTGAGAGAAAAGAGAGGCAAGGGCTAATCAACAGCTGCCACAGAGGCTTCTGGTCAGACTCTGCTTCTCTCTCCCTGGCCCTCCCTTCAGGCCTGATTCACAGCCCCCTCAGTAGTCAGTGCTGGGTCATGGTGCCTGCAGCATAGGGCAGTCAGTGGCAACCCAGCACAGACTTCTGGTGGGTTGAGTCTTTGGTCATTTTAGATGTTACAACCTCCAGTTTTTATATATTAGGATACTTTATGCCCCATTATCTCTCTTTTCTTCCTCTTGTAGTTTGTTTGTATATATTATTTACTTTATGGTACCTTACAGATCTTTCAGGGCCTGTTTATTTTCCTTTGTTCTCTTTTTACTCTTCCTCTCAAACTGGATAAGGTCAAATGACTTATTTTAAGCCCATTTGCTCTTCTGCCTTTCTACTTTTATTGAAATTGTCTAGTGAATTTCACTTCAATTGTGGAAGTTTTTAGTTTTCAGAATATTTTTTGGCCTTTTTCTAATTGTTATATCTTTTTTAAGATTCTCTTATTGTAGAGCATCATGTTTTTTATTGTTGTTTTCTGGTTTTGTGTCTATTTAAGAGTTTATATTCTGTCTTTGTTCAGTAAGCCTGGGCTATCCGGGATACTTATATTGAATATACCATACATTCTTGTTTCTTTGTATGCCTCCTACTTTTTTCTTAAACACTGAATATTTGAGTATTATGTCATGGCAACTCCTATCTAACCACAATGCCTAGTTCTGGTTGGTGCTGGTTTTTGAGTAACAGTCATAGTTTGTTTAGTTGAAAGATTATCAGAGGTGGGAGCTTAGGGTCTTCTCATGTCTTTTTCTAGCCTTCTCAATTTCTTCTTACATGAGGGAGTTTTGCAGAACACTAAATAACCTCAACTCCAAATATTTCTGTGCCCCTTTTATACTGATGCATTTCAGAATTTATGTTGTTTGCCTAGCCTCTCCTTTTACCACAGGTAGCTGTACTGTGGCTAATACATTTGACTTTATATACTTTCAGCAAACAGAGCTTGTAAATCCACCTGTATTCTGGGGAAATTCTCAGGCAGGTGAAATAATACATATATCTCACTGTATTAAACCAATAACATCCTCACTTTTTTGAAATAAGATCCACATTGTATTCTGACACCAGTAAGCTATATCAGGATCTTACATTGCTATTGCCATTGTAGCTGCTGCGATTGCATTGGACGGGTTGTAGACAGGTGGACATAATTACAGCACAAGCCTCTTTTACCGAAATTTAGAAGTTAGTTTTTTGCTGGTTTTTTTTTCTATTAAATGTTCTCCTGGTGTTTATAATTTGTGATTCTTCTACACAGTATTAAAAATACTTTTATTTTTAGTAGGAATAGATCCTCATCCCTACGTGTTGCTTGTAGTTGTGGAATTCTTATGATATCCCAAGAAAAAGAATTTTTTGATACAAGTAGGAGTGATTTTATTTGTGTGGACACAAGGACTAAAGGTAGAGGTCACTGTGGAGCATCTAAACCTGACTCCTGATAGCACAGTGTCTTAAATTACTTGCAGCTACTAACTGGACACTAATATATTGAACACTACCACCAACTCTGGCACTACTGTGTTTTCTCCAATGATGGCTGCCTTTCCAGAGAAGTTGGACTTGAATCTGCTAGGGCTGTGCACAAGTAGATGTTCATAATGGTGCAGGAGGAGGGATGTTTATGAAAGGCTTTGTTGGAAAAGGTGGGTGCATAGTGGGTACAGGGCTTATGAATTCATTGAAATAGAATATGGAAGAGAGACAAAGACAAAAATTGAATAAGCACTCTATGATGCATCTGTGAGTCAGACATTTTAAATGGAAACAGAGACCATGTGTTTATATTTTTTTCTTACAATTTCCCTACAGCTATCTTAACAAAGATGAGCCCACAAAACAGCTTAGTATTGACTGAGGTGGGGTGTCTATAATCCTGTTTCTGATCTTTACAGTGTACTAGGGGCCCAGTTCACAAATTTGTGAACCTTGAAAGAAACTGTGGGTCCATCTTCTGCATCCCTACCCAGTCTCTCTCCCTCTCCCTCTCCCTCTCCCTCTCCCTCTCCCTCTCCCTCTCTCTCTCCCTCTCCCTCTCCCTCTCCCTCTTTCCCTTTCCCTCTTTCCCTCCTTCCCTCCCTCCCTCCCTCCCTCCCTCCCTCCCACCCTCCCTCCCTCCCTCCCTCTCTCTCTCTCTCTTTCTCTCTCTCTCTCTCTCGCTCTCTCTCTGGGGGGCTCAAGCTCCTGACTGCTGGCAGCCCTGTTCCTACCACCACTGTTCCCACAAGATGATGATGCCAGCCCGCCTAGCACCCGATGATGATGTGGAGTAGTTGGGGCCAGCCCCCGCAGTGGGTGCAAGTGGGGTTGTCACCAGCAGAGATTACGAGAGGCAGCTGCTCTTCCCATCACCCCTCAGGAATGGGAAAGTGGATAAGCCCTCAGGGGTGATTGGGACCTGCATTGGAGCCATCAGTAGATGCAAAGAGGGCTGTCACCAGCAGCAGCTGCTGTCCTGATCACCCCTCGGGAGCAGGGAGAGATGGAGAAGCCTCAGGGTGATCAGGGCCCACACTGGGCACTGGAAGTAGTTGTGAGTGGGGCTGTCGCCAGCATCGGGTACAAATTGTGGTGCTGACAATGAGTGTAAGCACCAGGCAGGACTGTAGCACACAGAAGCAAAGAATTTTTAGTAACCACCATAGGCTCACCCCATTGACAGCAACCAGTGGCCTGCCTGGGTCTGGCTCCCCCACTCACCTGCTTTACCATCCCACCATGGCTGAAGCCATATTTCACATGTGCCTCCTGGTGGTCAGCACATGTCATAGCAACTGGTTGTTCTGTCCAGTTGTTCCATCATTTGGTCTATTTGCATATTAGGGTTTTATAGATGTGGGTTGAACACCCCCAGGGAATACAGAGACTGAACAAGAGGCTTTCCAGCTACTTCCAGATGATGAGCACCAATGCATCAAGTGCAAGACAATATGCTTCCTATCAGCTCTGGCCAGCTTGCCCAGACAGCCTTGTCTGCCTTTCCCACATCAATGACCTGTGCAAGTGCTCACATAGTCGACAGTACCTGCAATGAGCATGGGGCCTATTTAGAGGATACAGAGGAAGTTACAGAGCTGGGTCAGATGTCCTTTTTCTTGCCTTTTTCTTCCCCTCCAGATATCAGTACACCTTGGATGAGCTACCCATTATGTTGCATAAGCTAAAGATTTGAGCTGAGTTCTTTGACTCCTGGGCAGACAAAGTACAAGTGGCCTATGAGGTAGAGAATGGCCAGAAGTTCAGTAAGTTGATGAGAAATAGAAAGACACATGGGCAAGCTCTATTGTGTTTCAGCATTCACAGCCTTTTTTTCTTCCTCTTTTTTGGTAGCATTATGTCTTTGCACTTTTAATCTATCTGCAGATTTTGAAGAGCTAAGAGCATTGGAGTCTGAGGCCCATGAGAAATGCTTTCCTACTAGTGAGCTTCTTTAACACCTGAAGAACTGCTTGGATGAATCAGAAATTTGTATTACCCAAGTCCTGGGGCTGGTTAGTGGCCAAGAGGCTAGGAATGTTAAAGAAAAGGGTGAAAAAGAATTGCATTATGTGAAATGGATAATAAAAATGGATAAACTACAAATAATATACATAGAAAATGTTAATAAGTAATATGTGGCCATATTAGTAATAAAAACTTACAGATAATCTAGTTGAAGAATCATGGTTTAACACTGAGTAAGTTATAGAAACAATGGCTAGATAACACATGAAACAATGTAATATGAACTAGAAGTCATTGAAAATAGTTTCAAATATAGGATGTGCAGGCATAGCGTACTTTATTGTGGTTAATGAATGTTTTGTTTTTTACAAGATGAAAGCAAGATCCTCCACCAGCAACAAGATTGACTTTCTTTATCATGGTATTCACTTTACTGCAATGAATCTGTAATATCTCTGATGAATATTTATAATTCTTTTACTGTGAATAACAATGAGAATTGCAGCTCTTTCATACTTGTTATTCAAATTTCATAAATGTATTTTGGTATCAAGATTTCAATAAAATTAATTCTTGGCTTAAAGTGAAACTTTTAAATTATATTTATGTTACAGACATCAAAAGCATATGATACTTTTCTGGCTGAAAAATAAAGTTAATGATTATATACACATGCTTATAAATTTCAAGTAAGAATAGAAAGAATAGGAGCTATTAAATGATAAAGACAGATTTTTTTACATTAATCATACTTATGAATAGTTTTAATATTAAATATTTTGTCCAACTACAGAACTCACCTTAATTTACAAAGTACTTAATCTTTTTAAGCCAATACAAGAATATATCCTAATACTGTCATTTAATGTCAGATTTTCTTTAAAGAAATTTTAAAAATATATATATGAATACTTCATCTTATATTAGAAAAATACTAAAACTACTTTACATTAGTAACAGTCTGTTATGTACCTTCCTTTGTTTTGTTTTTCATCAACTTATAGTGTCAAGTTTCATAAAGGTCCTGCATATCTTTTATGTTTTCTTTTGGATTTTTTAGATTTCAAATTTAGTTTGAAAATGTATTTAGAATATTTTCCTTAATGCAGAGGTTAATTTTTTTAGTCCTCACACAAGTATACTATTTTTGTTCCATTGATTTTTAGAGAGAGTGAAAGGGAGAAATGTGGAAGAGAATGAGAGAGGAAACATCAATATGAGAGATACATCAATTACTTGCCTCTTGCATGCACATGATGAGATAGGGATCGAACCTGCAACCCATGTACATACTTTTGACCAGGAACCAAACACTCAATCCTCCAGTGGCAGGCTAATATTATTCCACTGAGCCATGCATACTAGTGCTTTCTTTTGAGGGGGGGGGGATAGGGGGACACGTGGAAGAGAGGGTGACATTGGTCAATAAAATTATGTAGGTTTCTTGTGTAAACTTCTACAGTACATCATCTGTATATTGTAGTGTGTCCATTTATGTTTTTTAAAAAGTAAAGATAGTAATATTAATGAATTCATGTTTCATATAGGACAATTTTATCTTCTGTTTTGAAAAGAAATACAAATTTATTGGTTTATAGTCCCTGAATGTAGAGGATAACTTTAAAATATATTACTGTGACATGGAGGAGAAATAAGGATGTTGAATGCATGAAGTATGGCCTTGGAAGATTCACTTAGTGAGTTCTTTCTTTCTAATTCTTATAGGATTGAAACTCCACAGCTGACAGAGCTTCACATCCTTCTTGAGCAGATGGGCAGCCTGCCATGTGCTGTGAATGAGATTGGCTCTGTCAAGATAAGAATGGACCTGCAAAGCTGGAATTCTTGTTAAAAATAGATACCAATAAAGTCTTGATAGCAGGAAAGATTGAGAACCTGATTATAAGTAGTTCTTTATAATACATCTCTTTGAGAAGTTATGGACATGGGCAGATCAATGGCTTATCATAGGGGATGGCCTTCCAAACAAAAGCGGTAAGCAGAAAGCTACATAAAATCTGACTTTGGTAAAGCCAAGTCTGACAGTGGTAAAGAGATTACTTTTACAGACTTTAAGGTCTCAAGAAGTTTTCAAATAACTAAAGGAAAAGCAGATTAAGTACAGGACCTATCAAGCACATGTCTCAGGGCATGGTTGAAGATAAGTGTAAATCAGTATATGTTTACTAGAGGCCCAGTGCACAAATCTGTGAATGGGTAGAGTCTGGTCAGCCAGCTACACTGAGGGGGCATAGGTGATTGGCCAGCTGGCCCTGCCCCTGGCCCTGCCCCTGATTGAGGTGGGGGACAGGCTGTGGAGGGGCTGCAGGTCTATCATGGTGGGGTGGGCCTATCAGGGATGCAGCTAGCCATGGGAAAGAGTGGGGTGCATTTGGATGGCTAGTCCCATTCTTGATCATTGTGGGAGAATCCAATAGAGTGGGCCAGCCAGGGGAGAGGCCCCAGGAAGTTGGCCAGTTGGCCCCCAACCCCTGACCTGGCCAGTCCTCTGGCCACAGTGGGCATCATAGCAACCTGTCATTTTGTTTGTTGAAGCATTAAGGTTGCTGACTTTTTATATATGTAGATATGAGAAGGTGAGTAGAAACCAGGCCCAGGTGGTTGATTTTTCCAGCTGACTTAATCTTTTCTTTATCCTATATCTCTGCAGGATATCCTGAAACAGGTGGAAGCCTATCGAGTGGAGGCCTTGAAGGCCCTGGCCTCAAAGCCCCCTATTCTAGGGATACTTGGATTTCTTTTAGAGAAGGGGCAACAGCTGGGTATGGAGGTGCCTGAAGCCATTCAGCTCCAGAAGCAGATGGAACAGGCATATGGCTAGATGAGGTAAAGCAAGCAGTGGCCCCTTCAGCTCAAAGGGTTTCTCTATCATTCAGGGACTGTTGGTTACTGGCACCAAGTTAGCCTCCAACCCTTCTGTGGACAACGCCAGGGCTGAGTTTCAGGAGCTGCTGAACATTGCGGAGCACTGGAAAGAAAAAACCCATTTTGCCTGGAAGCTAGGTGGGACCTAGCCTTTCTCCCATATATACCTTGACTCCAGTCTTCAGAGTATGAGTGTGATCCTAAACATGGCTTTAGTGGCACCAGACTCTGTTTAGGCATGTGATAAACTGTAAAGGTTGGCATCCAGTTACATAAGTGTTCCTACTGTGTCAAAACAATAATTAAAGGAAATATTCCTAAACTGAGTTAGTACTTAGATCAAAGGTGTGGCATCTGACTTATAAAAAATACTCACATGTCTGCCTTACCATTTAGAGAGTTCCTTATACTTCAGCAATTATTGGTCTGTTAGCCTGGTCAATCTTTTCTAGCTTATGCTTTTGGCAAGGAAATAGAATAAAAAATATGCTTGTATACCTGTGACTTTTAAAGATGTATTTCTCTTTTCTCCATTATGTTTAGCCAGAAATATCAACCAGTCATACTATAAACCATAATTTGTGAGGCAGAAAACATCCCTCTTCACTTGCCTAACATTGAGGCACTCAAAGAAGTACTGACTAAGGCACAGGCATGGATAGATGATGTGGATGAGATACAAACGAGGAACTTGTTTCATACTTTTCTATTGGTGTGCAGCCACAAAAACAAAAGACAGTTTGACTTTTTAACTCCATTGGGTTTGGTTAGGAAAAGAAGATAGTTTGCTAGGGGAGGCCTAAAGGAAATGTAGTTATTAGGATAACAGTGAAAGAAGAGACATTTGTATGGGTCTAGAGTTAAGTGGATGCTTAACAAATAACTGGCTTGTTAAGTGAGTATTATTTTTTGAAGCAGTGAAACTAGAAATTCTGGAAGAAAGACATCCCATATGCTCTTTCAGAGTAGCGTAGGTTTTCCTTAATGCCATAATACTGTACAGGAAAATATTCAAGATTACTCAATGCATTCAAGATATATTTGATGGTGACATAATTTAAGTGAGATTTCTAATCCCCCTATCTCAGAATGGTGACCACTATCCCTGCTTGGATGATTTGGAGGGCCTAGTGGGTATTGGCCGGGATCTACCTGTGAGTCTTAAGGAGCTGAGACGGCTAGAGCAGCAGATACTGTTAGCACATTCCTGGAGAAAGGACTCCAAGACTTTCCTAAAGAAGAATTCATATTATACATTGCTGGAGGTAAGACCTTAACTCTTCTTCTGGCTTGGCTGGTTTGAGATGACTCATGAATACATAGGTGAGTGTGGTGTGCTGAGTAAAGGAAGAGATTGGGGTATTCCTGGTAAATTTTTTTCTGCTTTGCCCATGTGCAAAGCAGATATGAGCTCAGATGGCACTAGGTGCAACTGGTTGTCAGTCAGAGAACTTAGATTATGTCAGTTTGACACAGAGCTGCTGGGATTGTCTGCGCAGGAACTCAAAGAACCAGGCTTTATGATAAGGGATTTGAACCCAGATGGGTAAATAATTTTATGACCTAAGTGACCACTTATTCTCTGGGCCTCAGTTCTCCTAGTTTGGAAGTAGGGTGTTAGTATCAAAGAAGGGAGGACTGCTGACTTCTTCCCCTATCCTGGGTACAATAGACTGTGGCTTTCAAGATAGGGGAACAGAAAGAGAAGAAGGATATCCTGCAGCTGTGACACACCAACTCCGCCAAGCCTAGGTGACTATCATCATTGACCACAGCATCCTCTGCAATCACCATTTGTCTGTGTGGTCATGAGCCAGCTGGGGTGGGAGCTGTACAGTGTGATATGTGTCAGGACTGGTTTCATGGGCAATGAGTGTCAGTACCCCTCCTCCCCAGCTCCCTAAGGGCCAGTTCCACTTCAACCCCATTGCTGCCCTGGTAGGAATGGAACACCAATTTTTTGTGCCCATAGTGCATGCACTCACTGCGTACACGTCTGGAGATTGTCCTGGAACTGCTAATAGCTCTGCAGAGATTGCCTGTGTGGCTGCCTGAGTGAGGCCCTTCAATGCCTCACAAAAAGAGCCATTTTCTGGCAAGGCCATCCCAGACAAGCTCTGGCCTCTAAAAATGATACGATTCTGTTGGGAAGACTTTCTGAAGTTGGTCAACAGGTACAGACTGAACACAAGTTCAAGGAGAACTCTATCCATCCTTTAGTCCTCACCTCTTGAGTCTGTCAAAGAAGTCAGTAGCAAATATATACCTAAGGTAAATTGTGCAACCCAGCCTTTGAATTTCTACTCCTAGTTCTATTCCTATTTGGCTCTAGTCTTGTCACTATTATCTCATTTTTATCTCCTTTCATTCAGCCACTTTGCATCCTTGCTGTCAGTTTGTGTCTGCCTTTCTCTCCCAAAAGGTGGACAGGTCTCTAGGTTAATGTTAGATGGTGAAGAATAATGCCTAATTCTTCTAGTACTGTTAACCCATTCTTGTTCTCCTTGACAGGTTTAAAATTTGTCAAAGAACAGAGATAACACTAGTCCTAAGAAGGTAGCCTTAGCACAAGTCTCAATGAAAACAGATAGGTCTAGGCTGTGGGTAAACTGTTGACTGGATATTA
This sequence comes from Vespertilio murinus, assembly GCA_963924515.1. Lineage (NCBI taxonomy): Eukaryota > Metazoa > Chordata > Mammalia > Chiroptera > Vespertilionidae > Vespertilio > Vespertilio murinus. Next base: position 6,278,011 of record OZ004723.1, on the reverse strand, counting down.
CTAATGAACTAGATGGTCTTTTGGCTTGATACAACCAGAGTCAAAAATATAAATTATCTGTCCCATAATCCACCCAGACCTGGGACTACTATCCTCATTATTGCCACAGTTGACTGGTCCCATATTGGAGCTACCTGAGGAGATCCCAGCCCCACTAGAAGAGCTCATGCTGGAGGGGGATCTTCTCAAGGTGGCATTGGATGAAAACAATAGCATCTGGTAATTGTTGCAGGCTAGGCAGCCCCCAGACCTTAAATGGATTCATACACTTTTAGAGGTAAGACAGCAGTTCATAGCCAAGAAGCTACACCAAGTAGGTAGGGAGTGCAAGCCTGACTACTGGCCCACAACTTATTTTTGTTGTCTGTGTATGATTCTAGGTGGAGAAGCTTGAGCATCAAGGAAGTTTTACAAGGATCCAGACATTACAGAAGCAACAACAGCAGCAGCAGAAAATAAATCTGGTTAGGAAGAGTCAGCATCTTGTTCAAGAAGAGAAAGAGTCAAAAAAGCCACGGTGCTCAAGAATTAAGCTGAGTAGAGTCAGGAGGAGCAAGGGTATGAGGAGGAAGCAGATCATGAAAATATACTTCTGATACATCCTACAGACCATACTCACATAATGAATGGGAACCATAATAACTTAGGATAAAAGGATTCAGGTCTCTTTTCCTCTATAACTCTTTTTCTGTTCTTGTTCTACCCTAGCAGCAAGAGTGTAACAACAGCACACAAAAAAAGTTTTTGTGGACTTTATTGTGATTGTGCTAAGTTTTGCTTTCAGTTTGCCACCCTGAGAGGAGAGCTTACCCATTAGTGGAACAATAGTAATAAAGACCCAACTATCACAGGAGACCCCCCAAATAATCCCCAAAAGTGTCACTCCTAGAACATCCAGCTAAGGAGATTGTGAAAATTGAACTACTCTGTCCCACAGGACATTTACTACAAAAGCTGGCCTCATGAAATCTGGGAGTCATAGCAAGTTTATATGTATATAGATAGATAGAAACACTAAAATTGATAGACAACTAAAATTGGAAAACAAAGAAACCCCCAAATTAAAGAAAATCAGGAATCACCTACATGAGGTGGAGGTAAGCAAGTTATCAGACCTAAAGTTCAGAGTAAGTTCAAGAAACTTAAAAACTATAAGGAACTAAATGGGAATGATAAGAAACCTGGTGGGAACAATATCATCATTGAAAACAATATAGAAAACATGAATGAGAACCAGGAATAAGTGAAGAATACTATATCTGATACCAAGAATATACTGAGTCCCAGCCAACATGGCTCAGTGGTTAAGATCAATCTATAAACCAAGTGGTCATGGGTTCGATTTCCAGTTGGGACATGGGTCTGGATTGCAAGCTTGATATTCAGTAGGGGGTGAGCAGGTGGCAGCCAATCAATGACTCATCATTAATATTTCTGTCGCTCTAACATCAATAAAAACATATTTTAAAAAATAATATACTGGAAGGAAATAAAAGGATCAATAAAGCAGAGGATTGAATAAGTGAGTTAGAAGACAAGGTAGGAAAAAAATAGCAGCAAAAAGAAGACTTGAAAAGCATGATGATAGTTCAAGAAAACATTGGGACGACATGGAATGGAACATTACCAGCATAGAGGAACAGAGAAGAATGTGAACAAGGAATAAAGAACCTGTTTGAAGAAATGATTACTGAAAATTTCCTTTAGACTATTGAAGGAAAGAGATTCAAGTTCAGAAGCACAATATACCAAATCAAAATGAACCAAAACATAGACACTCATAATTAAAATAGCAAACATTAAAGACCAAGATTAATAACAGCAAAGGAGAGAGAGTCAGTTACTTGCAACAAAGCTTCATGAGGCTATAAGTTGACGTCTTTATAGCAAGCACTATCAGCCAGAAGTAACTGGTATGAAGTATTTAAAGTAATGAAAAGAGTTATTTGAAACTAAGAATATATCCAGCAAGGCTATCATTCAAAATTGAAAGGGCTTCCCTAATGAAAAAGGCTGAGTTTATCATTACCAAATCTACAATACCATAAATGTTATATTTCTAAGAACAAGAAATATATAAAAAGGAAAATAGGTATAAAAATAAAACTGTCATCCTATCCAGTTTGGCTCAATGGATAGAATATTGTCCTGTAGGCCAAAGGGTCCAGGGTTCCATTCTAGTCAAGGGCACACACTTCAGTTGCAAGTTCCTCCCAGCCCAGTCCCAGGTCTTGATGTGTGCAGGAGGGAACAAATTGGTATGTTTCTCTCATATTGATATTTCTGTTTTAACCTCTCCCACTCTGTAAAGATCAATGGAAAAAATGTCCTAGGAAAAGAATTAAAAATTAAGAAAAAAGAATAAAGCTGGCAATAAACAAGTAACTATCAAAATTTTTATATGTAAATTGACAAAATGCTCCAAAAGACTTAGGGTTGCTGAATGAGTAAGAAAACATGATCTATATTTCTCTATATGCAATCTACAGGAGACCAACCTCAGAACAAAAGACAAGGATAAAAGTGAAGGTGTGGGGGAAAACTTCCCATGCAAATGGGGGAAAAATTAGCTAAAGTAGCAATATTTATATCTGATCAAATGGGTTTCAAATGAAGGCCATAACAAAAGACAAGGTCACTGCATAATACTAAAGATATCAATCCAACAAAAAGATATAACCCTTATAAATATATTTGTACCCAATATAGGAACACCTAAATATATATAAAGAAATGAATATTATACCTGATACAAAGGAATTTATGGGAGAGATCAACATATATATATGCCTAATAAGAGAGAGAGAGAGAGAGAGAGAGAGAGAGAGAGAGAGAGGGGCCTGGTGCATAAAATTTATGCACTAGGGGGTGTATTCCTCAGGCCAGCCTGCACCCTCTTCAATATGGGACCTCTCGGGGGATATCTGATTGCCAGTTTAGGTTGGATCCCATAGAGATCTGGCCTAACCCAGCAGTTGAATATCCCTCTCACAATCTGGGACTGCTAGCTCCTCACCACTTGCCTGCCTACCTGATTGCCACTAACTGCTTCTTCCTGCCAGCCTGATCACCTCCTAACCGCACCCCTGATGGCCTGATTAACTCCTAACTGCTTCCCTGCCAGTCACCCCCAACTGCCCTCCCCTGTAAGCCTAGTCTCCCCTACTGTCCTTCCCTGCTAGCCTTGTTGCTCCCAACTGGTCTTACCTGATTTCCCCTAATTGCCTCTGTCTGCCTGATCACCCCCAACTGTCCTCCCCTGCCAGCCAATTTGTTTCTGATTGGTTGGTTTCTATGCCAGTCAGTGTCACAAGTTCTTCCTCCCTAGGCAGCCATTGGCTCTTCACACTTCATCCAGATTTGGTTCTGGTTGGTTGGTTTTTATGCAGTCAGAGTCTCAACAGGGCCTGATCAGAAAGGCAGGCTAATTAGTCTTGGTGCAGGCCTGAAGAAAAATGGATGCAGGGCTGCTGGCCAGACCTGGAGAGAAAAAGAGGGCCAAGTGATGATCAACAGAGACTATGGATAAGACCTTGCTTCTCCAGGCTTCTGTCTGGGCCTGATTCCCAGCCCCTCAGTAGTTAGTGCTGTGTCAGCACCTGGCACTGTAGCAATTAGTACTGGGTCACCATGGCAATCCAGTGCTGGTTGGAGGACTGACTTTTGGTTGGTTGAGCCTCTGGTTGTGATGGACCCAAAGTTTTTATATATTAGGATAGATGAATGGATTATCAATGAGATCAAGAAATCAACAAAAAAACTACCTAAAAATAAAAATGAACATATAACAACCCCAATTTTCAGGATGAAGTAAACACAGTCCTGAGATGGAAGTTGATAGCATTAAAGGCCTATCTTAAAATATAAAAAACAACTCAAACTATATAATTTTACAACTAAAATATCTGCAATAAAAGATCAGAATAAGTAGAATGAAGGAAATAAAAAATCGGAAATTAAGTGATGTAGAGACTAAAATCAAAGAATATAATAAAACCAAGATTGCTTTTATGAAAATATATATAGTATTGATGAGCCTATATCCAGACTCATCAAGAAACAAAGGACTCAAATAAAATGAGAAATGAAAAGGTGAAGTAACAGCTGACACCACAGAAATACAAAGGTTTCTTAGAAAATACTATGAACAATATCTCAATGAAATTGACAACAAGGGCAAAATGGACAATTTCCTAGAAACATGTTATCTTCTAAATCTCAAAAAGAATCAGAAAACTTGGTTAGACCAATAACTAATAAAAATGAAGCCATAATAAATAATTTTTAAAATCCCAGCAAATAATAGCCATGGAACAGATGGGTTTACTGGCCAATTTTACCACACATTCAAAGAAGAACAAACTCCTACATTTCTCAAACTATTCAAAAGATATCAAGAGGAAGAAAAACAATAGTGTCATCCAAATTCCAGCAGCAGATGAAAACATTACAAAGAAATAAAATTATAGGGCAAAACCCTTGTTTAATAACATAAATGATAAAATCCTCAATAAAGTATGAGCAAATTGGATGCAACAATACATTAAAAATAATAAATCCCATAGGCCACACTGGGATTTATATTGAGGATTCAAGACTCAATTGATAATTTCAAATCAATATATGTGATACATCACATAAACAAAATGAAGGATGAAAATCAGTTGATCATATTAATAGATACCAAAGAAATCAACAAATCCAGTGCACTTTGATAAATTGTCAAAACTGCAAAGAGGGATTATACCTCAATATAAAAGGTATATATATAAAAACACAGTCAACATCATACTTAATGGACAAACTTAAAAGAGTATCCTTTAAGTACAGAAGATATATAGGGATGCTCACTTTCACCACTCTTATTCAACACTAGAGGCTTAGTGCATGAATTCATGCACCAGTGAGGTCCCTTGGTCTCACCTGCAGGATCAGGCCAACATCAACTCTTTGACATCCCTGAGGGCTCCTGGATTGTGAGAGGGCTCAGGTCAGCATGAATACTCCACTGCATAATTGGGGCCAGAGCCAGAGAAACAGGAAGGGCCACGGGAGGGCCCCAGAACATATGTGGCCCATCTCCCTTCTTCCTGAATGGCCGGCCCCAAGCTGTAAGCTAGTGGAGCTCCTACCCCCTGGTGGCTAGTGCACATTATAGCAATTGGTCTACTGGTCAACTGCTGCCTGTTGACCAGTGCATGTCTAAGTGACTGGTTGTCCAGTTGACTGTCTTCCCCCTAGTGGTCAGTGCACATCTTAGCAAGCACTTGAGCAGCCTTAACATATTATTAGCATATCACACTTTGATTGGTTGAACAGTGGAGCAGATAATTGGACACTTACCATACTGGACTTTTATTGTATAGGAGAGTGCTAAAAGTCCCAGCCACAGAAATCAGGCAAGAAGAAAAAGTAAAAGTCATATTGGGAAGGAAGAACTAAACTGTCATTTGATGAGACATTATACACAGAGAAACTTAAAGATTAGATTAAAAATTAATATATTTAATAAGTGAATTTGCAACATAGCAGAATACAAAATTAAAACCCATAAATGCATGGCATTTTAAATATATATATTTTATTGATTTTTATACAGAGAGGAAAGGAGCTAGAAACATCAATGAAAGAGAAACATCAATCAACTGCCTCCTGCACATTTCCTGCATATCCTCACCTGGCCTCCTGGCACAGGCCAGGTGAGGATATGCCTCCAACCAAGTTACATACATGCTCTTGACCAGAATTGAACCTGGGACCCTATAATCTGCAGGTAAACACTCTATCCACTGTGCCAAACTGGTTAGGGCAATGCATGGCATTTTTATACACCAATAATGAAATCTCAAAAAGAGAAACTAAACAAACAATCCCATTTGCCATTGCAATAAACAAGATTCTTAGGAGTAAACTTAACTAGAGAAGTTAGAATACCAGATATTAAGTTATACTATAAAGCCATCATTCTCAAAAAAAAGCCTGATATTAGTACAATAACAGCCATATAGATGCATGGAACAGAATAAAGAACCCATAAATTAAGCCAAGTCATTATGCTCAATTGATTTTTGACAAAGAAGGTAATAACATATAGTGGAGTTAGGTATCTATATATATAAGTGACTTACAGTGGAACAACCAGAACAAACCAGTCACTATGATGAGCACTGGCCAACAGGGGGCAGAAGCTCAGTGCAGGAGCTTCCCTGCATGGTCAGTGCACTCCCATAGAGAGCCACTCAGCCAGAAGCCAGGCTTAGAACTGGCAAGTGCAGCAGCAGTGGCAGGAGACTCTCCTGCCTTCATGGCAGCATTAAGGAGCCAAGCCACAAGGAACAGCAAATGGGTGGTAAGGAGTGAGGGGTTCTGGACTGTGACAGGGATGTCCAACCTCTGGCTTAGGTCCAATCTCCACAGGCAGATATTCTCTGAAAAGTCCCAGACTGTGAGTGGTCACAGGCCAGGTTGAGAGACCCCCAAGAGTGCATGAATTTTGTGCACCAGACCTCTAGTCCTATATAATATAGAGGGAATATGTTAATTGACCCTCACACCATCACAACGATGGCAGTGACCACAGCCATTAAGGGGGGAATGTGCTAATTGACTACGCCGCCCTCAAAATTGATGGTGCCCAGCCAATAAGGAGGAAATGTGCTAATTGACTGCTCTGCTCTCAAAGATGGTGGCACCCACAGCCACAAGATAGTGGTGCCCAGACCCCTCAGCCCTGCTGCGATGGCAGGTGCAGAGTCCCCAGTCCTTTCAGCATCCCCAACCACCCAGGGCCGGCCTGAAGCACAGGAAAGCCTTGGATAGCAGCTTCCCACCAACCCAGGGCCATCTGAGGCTCAGGTAACCAGGGCCAGCTGAGACTTGTGTTTCTGGCAATGGCAGAAGTGGAGGTGTGATAAGGAATTGCCTTCCCCAAGACTGTGAGGGCTCCCAACCTGTGATAGGGGCAGGCCAGATTGAGGGATCCCTCCTCCACTGCATGAATTTTCATGCATCAGGCCCCTAGTATTCAATAAATGATGTTGAGAATATTATCCACAAGGTACATGCAAAAGAAAAAGTAACCAGATATCTAATTTACTCCATATACCAGAATAACTCAAAATAGATAGAAGACTTAAATGTAATACATGAATCCATTAAAATCTTTTTTAAAATATATTTTAATTGATTTTTTTTTTACAGAGAGGAAGGGAGAGACATAGAGAGGTAGAAACATAAATGAGAGAGAAACATCGTTCAGTTGCCTCCTGCACACTCTCTGCTGGGTATGTGCCAACAACCAAGGAACATTTCCTTGACCAAAATTGAAACTGGGACCTTTGAATCCATAGGCTGACACTCTCCACTGAGCCAAATCATTTAGGCGCATTAAAATCTTAGTAAGAAACTTTGGCTGTAGAGGGCCTCCTGTGAAGGCATTTCGTTAAATTGTCAGCTGAGTCTGAGGTGACTGGCAAAGCCAAGTCTCAGAAACATGTTTCCCCAAGAAGGTGGAGACATGTAATCAGCTTGGCCTTCATATCAGCCAAGGTGTCGGCAGGGTCAGGACTAGATATGTAAGTCCAGTCAGCTCCTAGGAATGCTCTGGCCTACTTAAGAATGCAAATAAGCTCCTTTGATCCTAAGTTTTGGTGTTACTTCCTGTATTGGGGGTATAAAATAAATGTGCTGTATGGACTCAGGTGCTTGCTGCCTCTCCAACAGAGAGAATGACATCCCACCTAGATCCTAGCTTGCTTCTATTTCTGCATCTTTTCTCTTTCTTTTATTTCTTAATCCCCAGCTCCTCCACTCTGCAACTGAGCCCATTCCTTTTCTGTGTTGGACATGGAAAAGAGAGAACCACCTCTCCAATCTAGATATACCATGTAGCAGAATTTTCACTGATACATCTTCTAGGGCAAGAGAAACAGTAGAAAAATAAACAAATGGGACTTAATCAAAGTAAAAAGCTTCTGCACAGCAAAAGAAATCATCCTCAAAATTCAAAAGAAACCCATTCTATGGAGGAACATATTCATCAATGATACATCTAATAAGGGGCAATTAAAATCCTCTATAATAAAAGCTCAGCAACCAAATGGCAAAATAACCAGAAAGACAGAGCAGATGCTCAATGCCAGAGTTGCCTCAAACCGCTTCTGCTTGCCATCCTGATCACCCCCTAATCGCTCCCATGGCAGCCTGATTATTATCTAACTACACCCCTGCTGGCCTGGCTGCCTCTAACTTCCCTCCTCTCCTGACCTGGTCACCTCTAACTGCCCTCCCCTGCAAGTTTGGTCTCTCCTACTGCCCTACCCTGGTGGCCATCTTGTGGCAGCCATCTTTGACCACATGGGGGCAGCCATCTTGTGTGTTGGAGAGAAGGTCAATCTGCATATTACTCTTCTATTAGATAGGATAGAGACCAAGTGCATGAGTGGTTGCCAGCTGGTTTGCCCTGAAGGGTGTCCTGGATCAGGATGGGGGTTTCCTTGGGGCATGAGGATGCCTGAATGAGGGGCCTGTGGTGATTTGCAGGCTGGCCATGCCCTCCAGCAACCCAAGTGGCAACCCTGGTATCTGGGATATATTTACTTTCTACAATTGAAATTTTTTAACCTGGAGTGGAGCCAGGCTTGGCTCCATGGCAGCAGCCATTTCTGTTCATATTTGTTTACCTTCTATAATTGAAACTTTGTAGCCTAGAGTGGAATCTTAGGCCTGCTTGGGCAGGCATAAAGCTTAGCTTCTTCCATTGCCAGAAATACCCAAACCTCTGTGGCTATAGCCATCTTGGTTGGGGTTAATTTGCATACACACTCTGATTGGCTTGTGGGTGTGGCTTGTAGGTATGGCTTGTGGAGCGGAGTAATGGTTAATTTGCATATTACTCTTTTATTAGGTAAGATAAATAAACCCCAGATACCAGGGCCTCCTCTTGGGTTGCTGAAGGGCATGGCCAGTCTGCAAACCACCACAGGGCCCTCACCCAGGCCACCCCATGTACCAAGAGAGCTCCCACCCTGATCCGGAACACTCTGATCTGGGACACTCCCACCATGATCAGGGAAAACTAGCTGGCCAGACTCATGCAACTGGCCTCTGTCCTATCTAATAAAAGAGTAATATGCAGCTGAAAACAGTTTGGCTCAGTAGATAGAGTGTCGGCCTGCGGACTGGAAGGTCCTGGGTTCAATTCCAGTCAAGGGCATGTACCTTGGTTGCAGGCACATCCCCAGTAGAGGGTGTGCAGGAGGCAGCTGGTCAATGTTTCTCATCAACTTTTCTAGCTCTCTATTCCTCTACCTTCCTCTCTGTAAAAATCAATAAAATATATATTTTTTTAAAAAGAGCAATATGCAAATTGATCATCACTCCAACACACAAGATGGCTGCCCCCATGTGGTCAAAGATGGTTGCCACAAGATGGCCACCAGGGTAGGACAGTTGGGGCAATCAGGCTGGCAGAGGAACAGTTAGGTGTCAATCAGACCAGCAGGAGAGTTGTTAGGGCATCCAGCCCGTTCGGCTGTTCTATCCGGCCCGTGAAGCCAAAAGAGCGGAGGGTTCTCTTGATCTCCCCTCTGCTCCTTCACCAGCAGCTCAAGATGAGAGTGCCAGCATGGTCAAGTTGCTTTTATTCCAGCCCTCTGGTCCAGTTTAAGAACCCATTGTGGCCCTTGAGTCAAAAAGTTTGACCACCCCTGGATTAGGGAGAAATCAGGTAGATGCAATTAGGGGCAATCAGGCAGGCAGGCAAATGAGTGGTTAGGATCCAGATTCTCCCGGATTGTGAGAAGGATGTCCAATTGCTGGTTTAGGCTCAATCCCTGCAGGACATCCCCTGAAGTGTCCAAGATTGGAGAGGGTAAAGGTTGGGCGGAGGGACACTCCCGCTCTGTGCACAAATTTTATGCATCAGGCCACTAGTATGACATACACTGAGTGGCCAAATTATAATTTTTTGTTTTTTAATTTCTTTATTAAGGTATCACATATTTGTCCTCATTCCCCCATTCTCATCCCAAACCCATCCCCACGTATTCCTCCACCCCCATGTTGTCCATGACCACTAGTTAGGCTTTTATGCATTCATACATGTCCTTTGGTTGATTTATCACCCTTTCCTGACCCTCCCTTACCTTCCCTCTGAGGTTTGACAGTCTAATCAATGCTTCCGTGTCTCCGGTCTGTTTTTGTTAATCAGTTTATGTTGTTCATTATTTCCCCTAGATGAGTGAGATCATGTGACACCAGAAATACACTTATAAGAATCAAAAGTGAAACAAGCAATAATGGTTATGCTAAGAGGCAAATGAATCAGTCTATAGTGAGTTTTTTTCTGGGCCAATAGTTCTTTTAGTCCCAATTTTAACTTCAAACAGTTCCTTATGTGTACATGTAAGCAATGATATTTTAGTTCTGGATGATGGACAAATGGTGGTAAGGCAGTTCCCACTCTCTCTGGTTTGGTCCTGGGAAACTTGCATCGTTGCACAGCTGCTGTCTGCTAGTATGGCAAGAAGTCGTCAGCATCTTCCATCTTTGGCCTGTTTCTCTTCTGACTTCATAGCTGGAGCAGTCCTGTCAATTTCTCTCTGTTGCAGGAATCCACATGGTCTTGGAATTATTTTCTGAAACTATACAAACATATTCTTTTTTTAATTTTTAAAAATATATTTCATTGGTTTTTTTACACAGAGAAAAAGAGAGGGATAGAGAGCTAGAAACATCGATGAGAGAGAAACATCAATCAGCTGCCTCCTGCACACCCCCTTCTGGGGATGTGCCCGAAACCAAGGTACATGCTGTTGACTGGAATCGAACCTGGAACCTTTCAGCCCCAGACTGATCATCTATCCACTGAGCCAAACCAGTTTCACCTACAAACATATTCTTGACCAAAAGTTAATAAAGGAATATTTTCTATAAATTTGAATTGGGATTCTTTTTCATTTTTTGCCCAAATGATTTTCCTTTGGCTTGTTTTGACACCATGTGTGTTTTTTATGGGTGTCTTGCTTTTAGCATTACAAATGAAAGTTAATTTTCTAAAGTAAAAATTTTCTAGATGTAATTTACTTATAGGATATTTTTTCTTACCTGATATTTTTCTACTACCCCCCCCCACACACACACACTTTTTATTTAAGTATTAGGAGGATTTTGGAAATCTTATAATGTAGTTTTAATAGTTTTTAAATTTTAATTTTTGCACTAAAATATGGCTCTTATAGGTTTATTACATGTTATGCAATTTTACCAGGAGATGAACTATCAATAAAAATTTTAGTTAACACTTTACAAACAGCTTTTTGTACAGTATAATCAATTTTTCTAGAATATTCATTTATTTCAATTAGCCACTTTAAATGACTCTGAAAACTTGATTATTGTTTTACTATCAAATTTAATACTCTAGAAACAATCTTATTTTACCCTGTAAATATTAGTGGGAAGCATTATTTGTGAGTGGCCAGATTATTATGTGTTCAGAGATCATAATAATCTGTCCACTCAGTGTGGGGAGCTGCCCTGAATGCAGGGGTCCTATATGCCTGAATGCAGGCATGGGTGTAGTACACCCATGTGCTCCCCTTTCCACCTAAGTGGAAAATTATTACCCCTAGGAATGCTGCTATCTGCAGATGTCTTTGCTTTAGGAGCTGCGAGATAAGAAGATAGGTGGTTGTAAAGGTCAGGTGGTCCTAAAGGCCAGGTGGTTGTAATAGGTCAGGTGCTGAAGGAACTTATCTGTCCAGGAATTCATCATGTTAGGAGAAACGGTCACCTGTATGATTGCTGAAATAAATATTTCCTCCTTCAGAATTGTATTTAAAGGTTGGAAAAATAAAATTTGTGGCTGCAGGCCTCGGGTCTGAGCCCTCTGGACACCTTTCTGTTCTTGTCTGTCTTTTTTCTTAGCCTCACCCCCTCAATCAGGTACTGTTCGTTGCTGGCAGGTTCCGGCAGTTGTCGCCCAAAACAGATACCTGAAAACCTGGGACCAAGTTAGAGGATACTGCCAAAAGAAGGGGGGATGTGTCCAGATTAAGGTAAAGTTGTGTTGGGCAGTGAGTGTAATATAGTCGGGAGTAAAAATGGGGCAAGGGAATAGCAGAATGCTGTTCATGCAAGTTCTTAAGAGTTATGCTTCGTTCTAGGGGCGTGAAGGCAGGACAGAGACAATTAGAGAATTTTTTAAGTTTTGTAGAAGAAGTGTGCCCTTGGTTTCCTAAAGAAGGGATGGTAGATTTTGAAACCTGGAAAAGAGTAGGAATAAAATTACAAGATTACTATTCTGCCCACGGACCTAAGAAGGTCCCAGCAGATACTTTTTCTTTATGTAATCAAATTAGAGATTGCCTTGATCCCAGACATGAAGGACATCAGCGGACTGAGAGTCTTATGAGAGGGAAGAGTACATCAACCTCTAGCTTAAAAGAAACTGGAGAGTTAACTCCTACTGCTCCACAAGATCAGGGAGAGTTGATGCCACCTCCTCCGCCAGAAAATCCCTATCAGGAGGCTAAAGAGGAACTTTTGCTGGCTCAGAAACATCATAATAATGAACCTTTACAGCCCATGCCTCGACCACCTAGAGCAGGGGTATTTTTAGGAGGGGCCTTTCACTATCCTGCAACCTATGCTGATGCTATAACATGGAAAGCTGATGCCACCAGTCTGGGTTGATCAATGGCCCCTAATTGAATGAAAAGAATTTAGGCTGCTGAACTATTGGTGCAGGAACAATTAGATAGCGACCACATAGCTCCCTCAAGTTCACCTTGGAATTTTCCTATATTTGTAAAAAAAAAAAAATCAGGCAAATGGACATTACTACAGGATTTGAGGAAGATTAACGAAACCATGGAACTTATGGGAGCCTTACAACCGGGATTGCTGTCTCTTATCACCATTGTTTCTTTTTTTTAATTTTTTTTATTAATGTATTATATTGTGTACATATCTTACCATTGCCCCCCCCACCTCCCATTCATGCCCTCCCTCCCAGAGTTCTGTGTTTGTTGGTTGTATTCATGCATACCAGTCCTTCGGTTCTCTTATCTCCCCCCAGGTCTCCTTCCTCTCCCTGCTGTCATTTTACAATCTGCTTGTTTTATGGTGACTATCTCATGATCACATGAATAGAATCCGCTCCTCATTTGGCAGTCTGCTTGATTTATGGTGGCTATCTCAGGACCACACGAATAGAGTCCGCTCCTCCTCTGGTTCTCATCGCCCCTCCCCTGGGTCCCACTGCTTCCCCTGGGACACAGGGCTCACCCGGGGAACAGGGCCCCCTGGGACACATGGCTCACCCAGGGCACACGACTCCTCTCAGGGCCTGGGGTCGCATATTGGAGGGGCCGCGCTAGCTCCTTGCTAGCATGGCAGGCAGGCTGGGATGGTTGCAGGCGGGTTGAAATGGTTGCAGGCGAGTAGACCGCCCTCATAGGTGTCTCATTTGGTGCGGAAGCGGAGCAGCTGCGGACGCGGAGGCTAAGTTCTGAGGCCGCCCACTCTCTGAGCCCAGGGCGTAGTGAGCTCTGTTCTTGGTGGATTTCCTTTATTTGCGGCAGCAGTGGCGGGTGGCGGTGGCCAGTGCGGCAGCAATGGTCACTCCTATGGTTCAATTTCCACTGTAGTTTTAAAGTTCACATGGCGGCAGTGGCGGGAGCTTCGGCTCAGCCATGTGGCGGCTGAGGGAGGACTCGTCGGGGCCGCTAACGGAAGGTGCCATGCCGGCTCCTCACCAGCATGGTAGGTGTGCTGGGAAGGTTGTGGGCGGGCTGAGATGGCTGGGGGTGGAGAGTTCCCCCTCAATGGTGTCTCCTTTGGTGCGGAAGTGGAGCTGCTGTGGACTCAGAGGCTAAGTTCTGAAGCCACACTCTCTCTGAGCCCGGGGCGTAGTGAGCTCTGATTTCGGTGTATTCCCATTCATGGGGGCGGCGGTGGGTGTGGCAGCGACGGTAGCTCCTGTGTCTCAATTTCCCCTGTAGTATTAAAATCCACATGGCGGTATTGGCGTAAGCTTTGGAGCCAGCTGCTGGCGATGGGAAAGACTCGCCGTGGCGCAAAGGGAAGGCGCTGCACCAGCTCCCCACCAGTAAGGTGGGTGCGGAGACTGGGCCCAGCTGGCCGCAGGCCGGGAGATGGCGTGACAGCTCCTCAGGATGGTTGTGGGCAGGCACCCAAGGTCCCATATCAGCTCCCTGGTTCCCATGGCCGTGGGGCTGGCCCAGTCCTTGGGCCCCAGGGCGGAGAGAGATCTGGCTTCCCTCATTCCCAGCGGCAGCGTCTCTGGTAGGTCTGATTTCGCGGTAGTTTTAAACTCCACATGGCAGCAGCAGTGCCCTGCTTGGTGTCTAGTTATAGCCTTCCCATTTCTGGGCCAAGCTGGCTGCGGGCAGGGAGACACTATGCCATCTCTTTGACCACACGCAAGCTCGGGGACTGGGCCAAGCTGGCTGCGGACGGAGAGATGCTGCACCCGCTCCTCTCCAGCACGTCGCACGAGCCGGGATGACTGGGGGCAGGGAGGTTGCGCTCATGGGCTTCTCGTCCTGGCAGGAGCCGAAGGCGAGGCGGAGGCCCACATCAGCTCCCATGGTGGCCGGCAGGGCTGGCCCACTCCCTGAGCCCCGGGGTGGAGCGAGGTCTGGCTTTCCTAATTCCTGGCGGCAGCGGCTCCGGCAGGTCCAGTTTCGCTGTAGTTTTAAACTCCACATGGCAGCAGCAGCGTCCTGCTTTGTGTCTAGTTGTAGCCTTCCCATTTTGCCAGCTTTTCTGTGGGTCTGGTGCGATCCCTTTCGATTTTATCTATTGTTTTCTTCCAAATTGTTGAGGAGGTGGCAGCTTAGGAGACTTCCTAGGCCGCCATCTTGTTTCGGTCTTCTGAAAGATTGTTTCTCTACCATACCCTTGGCTCCAAGTGCCTGCAAATCGTCCCGGGACATCTATTGGTAAGGGAGATCTCTCTATTTATTTTGGTTTGGTTTGGATCCTCGAGATTTGGTGGGTGGAGGCAGGCGAGATGCCGCATAACTGCCTTCCCCGTGGTGCGGATTGGACGCTGTTCCCCGGCTGTTGTTTTGGATTTGGATTTGGTGTGTGAGTGTGGCCACCCGTTTTCCCTTGTCTCTGTCTTTGTGTTATTCGTTTTGTGTGCCAGCTTCTTGCTTTCCCACAGGATGGGTCAAGGTGGATTGACACCCAGCACCCCAATTGAATGTCTCCTTTGTAGCTTCTCTGATTTCCTCAGGCGCGCTGAAATTATTGAAAAATAAGGTGGTCATATTGTGATAGTCTGTAAACATCTAAACAGGTCAGATGAGTTATTTTTCTCAGAGATGTTTGCTCTCTATCACAGTAGAGGGAATCAGCCCATTTAGCTAATAAAAATTTCTCTATGTTTGTATGCTGATTTATAAATTTACTGTATTAAATTGAAATTTTAAAGTCCTAAGGTTAATTTAAAGGTGTAAATTTGTGACATTTCAAGGAACAAAGAGCTTTTATTTATGATTTTTTTATCTCTTTTGCTAATTATAGACTTTCAGGGACTTACAGCTCCACAGGGTGGAGAGATTTACAGGCCCTGTCCCTGCCTGTGACATCATAGTCCAATGTGGAACTAAGGCAGGAATTATTATTAACCATCTAAGGACCCCCAATTCTAATAGCACCTGTAACTGGATTAAAGATCTTTTCCTTCAGGAGGCCATCCAGGCTTTCAGCTCTCAAGAAATCCCCCTACACACCCTTATCTTCCTCCTCCCTATCTTTCCCGGCTGACTAATAGTCATTTTTTCCACAGGTCAAAACTGGGCCTTCAAAAGGGAGGACTGCTACAGCAGCAGTCTGTAGTATCCTCTGAAACTCCCACTGTTTCTGTCTCCCCCTCTGTAGAAATTGTCTTACTCTGATTCACAATCAGAAAGAGAGAAGGATTTAAGATCCTCTAAGACTCTAGGGGCTTAGAGTAAAAATCTATTAAAAAACAAACAAACAAACAAAAAATAATGATCACTAATTTGAATGAAAGAAAAAGGTATCCTTCAATTGTAAAAAGCCTGGTTATATAGGATCTCAGACCACTAGCCTTATTTCCTCTGCTAAGGACAGAGTAAATGATTAATGCTAAGAAGGGGAGGGAGGTATCAGCAATTGATTATAAAGCTGAAAGAGAGTTTTATTTTTACTGGCTGCAGACTGTTCTGCTGGCCTTGGTGTCTTATCAGAACTTCTAGCTGTCCTTGCTGCTATTCAAAAGGTGTCTGATCAGAGGTTTAATCTGTACTCTGATAATCAGCATGTAGTTAAGGCATTACAAGTCATAGAAACTGTTCCTTTTATAGGAACCTCTAACAGTAATGTTCAGAGGTTATTTAGAGCTATCCAAAAAGAACTTCAGCAAAGGACTGAAAAATGTTATTTTGGCCATATCCAAGCTCACACTGGCCTACCTGGACCTTTAACTCGAGGCAATGAAATAGTTGATCAGGCCACAAGAGTTTTGTTCACCCAAGACAAATTAGAAGAAAAATCTCATGCCATCCATCATCAGAATAGCAACAGCCTCAGACTCCAGTTTAAAATTACTAAAGAAGCAGCTAGATAAATAGTCAAACAGTGTCAGTCCTGCCCAGAATTACTCTCTGTGCCACATTTGGGAGTTAATCCCAGAGGTTTATTGCCCAACCATTTGTGGCAAATGGATGTGACCCATGTCCCTAGTTTTGGAAAATTAAAGTATGTACATGTTACTATTGACACATCTGGATTTGTTATGGCTACTTTACAATCCGGGGAGGTGAGCAAGCACTGTATTGCTCATTGCTTAAAATGTTTGCCACTATGGGACAACCAAAAAGTCTCAAAACTGACAACGGACCTGGCTATACTGGGGAAAAGTTCCAGGTATTTTGTGCACAATTGGGTATTATTCA
Organism: Vespertilio murinus; assembly: GCA_963924515.1. Classification (NCBI taxonomy): domain Eukaryota; kingdom Metazoa; phylum Chordata; class Mammalia; order Chiroptera; family Vespertilionidae; genus Vespertilio; species Vespertilio murinus. The sequence goes on along the minus strand of OZ004723.1, from coordinate 6,261,056 downwards.
TAAAACTAGAATCCTCTATAATCCTCAAGATCAAGGTATTGTTGAAAGAGCTTACAGTACTCTGAAACAACAATTACAAAAAATAAAAAGGGGGAACTATACCCCCTGACACCGCAGAATTACCTTAACCATGCCTTATTTATTCTAAATTTTTAAAATTTGGATTCTAATGGGAAGTCTGCAGCTCAGAGATTCTGGTGTACAACATCCCAGCACACCTATGCACAGGTGCACTGGAAAGATCCCCTTACTGGGCAATGGTCGGGGCCAGATCCGGTGCTAATTCGGGGAAGAGGGCATGTTTGTGTTTTCCCACAGGATGCCGAAAGCCCGTGTTGGCTCCCGGAGAGGCTGGTACGCCAAACAGGACCGGAGCCTAGAGGGAGAAATGAAGAGGCTACGGCTGAGGGAGTCTGAGCACCCAGAGCCCATGGCGACCACCACACAGGCCGAGTTGCCCACGTGGGGGCAGATAAAGAATCTTACTTGGAGGGCCCAGCAGATGGCTGCTAGCACTGGAGAGCCGGCTACACCTACCACCTTGCTTTTAGCCATGTTGGCGCTTTTATCAGCGCAAGTGCAGCCTTCTACTGCCGATCCATACTGGGCCTACATTCCCAATCCTCTGCTCTTGCATCCGGTGTCTTGGAATGAGAGAAATGTTCTGGTTTATGTGAATGATACACCGGCTCTAGGGGTACCATCTAGCCATCACATTAAAGCCACGAGTCATGGAAATTATACCTACTTTGGGATGAATGGCAATGCCCCTATTTGTTTAAGCAAAGGTGGCAATTACATGGGTGTGTGACTGTAAATGGGACTACTCTTACCAATAAGAATGGTACTCGTTGGACAGTGATTATGCAGTATCTCGGGAGAAACAGAGTTCAAATTACTACTGCTCCGAGGCATAGAAGTCATCCACCCTGTAAAGAGGAACCTCCTGCAACCCGGTATCATTTATCATGGAGACATTGCTGTGGGGGCACTGTGACTCGGATACCGATCCCTGGACTTAATCTCAGCCTGTACGATTGGATACTTGTAAACAAATCCAACCCTCAAAACAGCTTGCAAGGTTTTACAGAAGGGCTGTGGAAACCATAAGATAAAACCATAAGATTTATCAGACTGACCTGTGGAAATTGAGTGCTAGCATGGGGACTTTCCTTGCCACAGCTTTGGGCAAAGACAATTCTAGCCTGAGACTCAGTGGCATTTCTGCCTGTACTCCTGAGCCCTATGCATTGCTTGTGGGGAATGTTACCATCACCACCCATAGCTCTGTATTTAATGTTTCTTGTGAAAAATGTAAATGTAAAAATGTAAATATAAAAATTTGTTATGATTCCAGTTCATATCACAGGACCCTGGTATGATGACAAAGGTTTACAGATATGGAAAGAGGTTAACTCAGCATTAGCTCATACTAAAAGCTTTATAGGGCTCCTGATTGCTGAAATTACAGCACTCTTTACTATTGTTGCGTTGGCGACAGCAACTGCTGTTGCTTTGACACAAACCATTCATACATCACATTATGTTAATAGTTTGTCAAAGAATGTCTCTCAAGCACTAGGAACTCAAGAAAACATAGATAGAAAATTTGAAGAAAAACTGAATGCCTTATATGATGTGGTTCAAGTCCTGGGAGAACAGGTCCAAGGTCTAAGAATTAGGAGTCAGCTTAGGTGCCATGCTGAGTACCAGTGGGTCTGTATGACCTCCAAGCAGGATAACAATAGCCAACATACTTGGGGAAGGATACAGAAACACCTATCGGGTATATGGCATGCAGAAAATGTTTCTTTGGACCTGTTGCAATTACATAAAGAAATAGTAGGCATTAAAGATAGCCCTCCCTTGGACACTAATGTGGCAGAAAGTGCAAACAACTTTGTCCAGCAACTGTTAGGTCAAGTAACTAATTTCCAACATCTTGCTATTGTAGTGTTAGGATTATTAGGCCTTGTATGTATAATCTTATGCTGTGTCCCATTTCTCCTCCACATGTTACTTAGGAATAAGAGCAGCATTGCATTCTACCAATTTACAGCTAAAGCCCAAAGAGGTACTTCTGTTTAAAATAAAGGGAAGGGGGAAATGTGGGGAGCTGCCTTGAATGCAGGGGTCCTATATGCCTGAATGCAGGTGTAGGACACAGCTCTCATGTGCCCCCCTTTCCACCTAAGTGGAAAATTATTACCCTAGGAATGCTGCTATCTGCAGATGTCTTTGCTTTAGGAGCTGCGAGATAAGAAGAAGTGGTTGTAAAGGTCAGGTGGTCCTAAAGGCCAGGTGGTTGTGATAGGTCAGGTGCTGAAGGAACTTATCTGTCCAGGAACTCATCATGTTAGGAGAAACGGTCACCCTCATGATTGCCTGAAATAAACGGCACCTGCATGATTGCTTAAAATAAATATTTCCTCCTTCAGAATTGTATTTAAAGGTTGGAAAAATAAAATTCGTGGCTGCAGACCTCAGGTCTGAGCCCTCCCAACCCCATCTGTTCTTGTCTCTCTTTTTTCTTAGTCTCACCCCCTCAATCAGGTACTGTTCATTGCTGGCAGGTTCCTGCAACTCAGTGTATATAAAAACCTATGGACCCATCTCAACTGAGAGGACTACTGAATGGACTGCATAGAGCAACCAGGCCGATAGGGATATTAGTGAAGGATGACCAAATGAATGAACAGCAGTCTGTGTAGGGCAACCAGGCCCCCAGCAGAGGAAGTTGGGGGTGACCAGGCTTTCAGAGGAAGTGAAGGGCAACCAGACTGGCAGAGGGGGGCAGTGAGGGGTGACCAGGTCAGCTGGTGGGGGGAGTTGGTGGTGACTAGGACAGCAGGCAGATAGTTGGGTGTGATCATGCTGGCAGGGGATTAGTTAAATGTCAATCAGGCCAGTAAGGGTGTGGTTAGGGTGTGATCAGGCTGTCAGGTAGGTGAGCAGATAGGAACAAGTGGACCTGTACTGTAAGAGGGATGTCCAACATACACTGAGGGGTTCCGGGTTGGAGAGGGTGCAGGCTGGGCTGAGGAGAACCCCAACCCCCATGCAGGAATGTTTTGCCCACAAGATTTTTAGTACTATATAATAGAGAGGTAATATGCAAATTGACCACCACTCCAATACACAAGATGGCCACCTCTATATGGTCAAAGATGGCCACCCCCATGTGGACACAAGATGAACACCACAAGATGGCCAGCATGGGAGGGCAGTTGTGGACAATCAGGACAGCATGAGAGGGTATTTGTGTTGCCCAGGCCGCAGAAGAGGACAGTTAGGGGTGACCATGCCTGCAAGGGAGGGCATTTGGGGGTGACCAGGCCTATAGGGGAGGACAGTTAGGGAGAACTAGAACTGTAGGGGAGGGCAGTTGGGGGTGACTGGGCCAGCAGGGGAAAGCAGTTAGGGTTGACTGGGCCTGTAGGGAAGGGCAGTTGGGGTTGACCAGGCCTACAGGTGAGGACATTTGGAAGGAACCAGGCCTGCAGGGGAGGGTAGTTGGAGTGATCTGGCTGGCAAGAGAGGGCAGTTATGGGTGACTGGGCCAGCAGGAGGGACTGTTGGGGGCAACCAGGCCTACAGGGGAAAGCAGTTAGAGGCAACTAGCCTAGCAGTGGAACAGACCCACAGGTTGAGAACCGCTGCTGTAGAGCCTAAGATCATCAGAAAACAGTTATTTATATTATGATTCATAATAGCAGTAAAAGTAAAGATGTCATGATTCATAGATTACATGATATGGTGGAGAGACTACTCTAAAGACTACCAAAATTCACTAGATTTATGAAACAAATTCAGCAAAATAAAAGTTATGGATATTTTTATACAGCAGTAAAAAATTATCAGAAATAGAATCAACAACTAAGAAAAACAATATCACTTACCATTGCAACAACAGGAAAATGATACATGTAAATAAACTAAGCCAAGGAGATTAAACAATTGTATCTGTACTTAGAGAACTATAAGAAACTAAAAAGAAATAGAGGAAGATACAAACAGGTGTATATACTGTATTCATTTATAATATTAAAATGTAGTATTTCTGCTGAAGCTGATTTGGCTCAATGGGTAGAGCGTCTGTCTGTGGACTGAAAGGTCCTGGGTTCAATTCTGGTCAAGGACATATACATTTTGTGGGCACATCCCCAGTGGGGGGTGTGCAGGAGGCAACTGGTCGATGTTTCTCTCTTATCAATGTTTCTAGCTCTCTATCCCTCTCCCTTCCTCTTGGTAAAAAATCAATAAAAATATATTTTAAAAATTTGTAGTACTTCTGAAAGCAATACATAGATTCAATGTCATTACCATTAAAGTTGTATTCAAAGCCATATTTCATGAATCTAGAACAAATATTTCAAAAATGTATATGGAACCAAAATGACCATTAAGAGTATCAACAGTGTTGAGGAAGAAAAACAAAATTGGAGGGATAATAATACAGATATCAAACTATGGTACAAGCCATTGTACTCAAAACAACCTGGTACTGGCATAGAAACAGATATATAAATCAATGTATCATAATAGAGGGCTCAGAAATAATCCCTCTATAAACAACTAATTTTGACAAAGGAGACAAGAGCATACAATGATGGAAAGAGAACTTCTTCAATAAATGCTTTTGAGAAAATATGACAGATTCATGAAACTACATTAGAAAATTACACCACACATAAGAATAAACTCAAGATAAAAAAATACTTAAATATAAGTCAAGAAACCATAGAAAACCCAGGAAGAAACATTGGCAGAAGCTCAAACTTTTTATCTGGCAGCATTTTTGCTGATACATCTTCTAGGGTGAGAAAAACAAATATACACTAATAAAGAGAAACATGCAAATTAACCATCACTCTGCTACGCCCACCAACCAATCAGAGTATGCAAATTAACCCAACAAATATGGCAGTTAATTTGCATATGAAGATGGGGAGTGAAGACTAAAGACATAATAGAAGCAGGGGGTGGGGGGGAAGCAGAAAGCATGGCAGCAGTGGGAGGGCAAGCAGACAGGGGCTGCAGGACCAAAATTGCAGGGGAAGCACAGGGCAGCAGCAATGGCAGTGGCAGGAGGGAAAGTGTGGGGTGGGGAGCAGCGGTGGTGGGAGGGAAGGGAAAGCACCATGCAGCGAGAGGGAAAGTGTGGGGGCAAGAGGGAAAGTGCAGGGGAAGGGGGGGAGAGAGAGGGGACGTGTGGCAGTGGTGGGAGAGAAGCCCACTGGAAGCCCTGTTCTTACAGGAATCTTCCTGCAATGGGCCTCTAGTAAAAAAAAAAAAAAAAAAGAAATGGGATTACATGAAGCTTAAAAGCTTCTGAATAGCAAAATAAACCATCCTATCTAATAAAAGAATATGCAAATTGTCATTCTGTCACAAAGATGGATGCATCCATAGCCACAAGATTACGGCATGGCATCCAGTCCTCTCAGCACCACTGAAGTTCCCCAGTTTTTTCAGCCCTGCCGGGGGGAGGGGGGGAGGGGAGACGGGGAACAAGATGGCAGGTGTGTGGTGCAGCTGGACCATCCCTCAGCCACCTAGCCACCAAAGGCCAGTCCGAGACCAGCCACAGATGTTGGCTGTCCAGCCACCTAGGGCAAGCCCAAGGCACAGGCAAGCCTCAGGTATCAACTTCCCAGCTGATGCCAAAGGCACAGGCAAACCTTGGATGTCAGCTGCCCCGATACCTAGGACTGGCCCAAGATGCAGGCAAGTCTCAGATGTTGGCTGCCCAGCCAATAACCGAGGCACAAGGGAAGCCTCGAATGTCAACTTTCCAGCCACCCAGGGAGGGCCTGAGGGATAGGCAAACCTTGGATGGTGGCTGTCCAGCTCCCAAGAGCTTCCTGAGGCTCAGGTAACCAGGTTCACCTGAGGGCTTGTGGGCTGTTAGGGGAGTAGGCTGGGCTGAGAGATTGCCCTCTAGTGCATGAATTTTTATGCAACAGGCCTCTAGTCAATAAAACATACCCACCAATGATACATCTGACAAGAATTAATACAAATCAACACCAAGAAGGCAATACAATTCTAAAACAAGCCTAGTACCAGAATAAACACTTCTCCACAGCAGAAATAAAAATGGCCGCTAGACTTATGAAAAAACTAAAGTCCGGGTAAATTCAATTCACTCATATGGTGGTGTCTCTCAACCGACCTGCACCCTCTTGCAATCTGGGACCCTTGGGTAGGGTCCCTAGGCCTGGCCAATGATCAGGACCAATTGGGGCTTTCCAGAAGCTGGCCCTGTCCTGCCCACACTGCTGCCACTGCTTGGCATCTGTTCAGCATTGTCTTTCTTTCTTCTCCATGCTCCCCTTGATCCTCCCGCTCCCTATCGCAAATTGCCACCCTCTGTAGGAAACAGACTTGGGGTGCAATCACTTGGCTGGCCTGGGGTTCCCTCCCTGTGGCCATTGATCATGAAGCCCCCACATTGATCACCTGGCAGAGGATAGCTGGGTGTCCCTCTGTAGGGCAATGTTAGAGCCCTTAACCAATCACATTGCACCTGCCTTGGTTAGCCTGTATCATTGTCTGTCATAGTGTGGTTGTCTGGAGGTGGTCTGGATGGTCTTTCTGTTCAGTCATTCAGTTGATTTGCATATTACATTTTTATTTTTATACACACTGCCAGATTATTATGATCTCTGAATGCATAATAATCTGGCCACTCAGTGTATCTCAAATCGGTACCAAAAGTATTTTAGACTTTTGTTGGAGATGAACTACCTATTTGCCCTGAGCTTTCTATCAGCCAGTGCAAAGGAGAAAACTGATCAGGTGCACAATTTACATTATCTTTGATATCAAATAAATGAGGTACCCAAGAGTGGCCAGTAATCTGACTGGCCAGATTATTATGCATTCAGAAATCATAATAATCTGACCATTGTGTAGATGTTCAATATTGTGTAGATGTCCATCAGGGAAATGCTAAGTAAAGCTACAATGCAGTATCACCATAAATCTGCCAGATGGATTCTATCAATAAATCAACAAACAACAGGTGCTGGTGAGGATGTAGAGAAAAGGGAACCCTAGTACACTGCTGGTGGACATGCAGACTGGTTCAATCCCTGTGAAAACTTTATAGAGTTTCTTAAAGACCTTAAAAATGGAATTGCTTTCCGATCCAACAATCCAATATCTGGGAATATTTCCTAAGAATTCCCACACTAAAATTACTAAAAAAAAAAAATATGTACATTCCTTTGTTCCTAGCAGTGAATTTATGCATGGGCAGAGTCCTTCCTTCTGGCCAGTGATCATCACCAATCAGGGTCATCTTGCCAACTCCTAATTGGACTGATCAGGTCAGTGACCCCGAGCGACTGCATGAGGGCTCCAGGGCATGTCCAGCCCCATCTCACCCAGTCCTGATCAGCCATACCCAGCAGCAAATTAACCTACTGTCTGAACATATGCCCCCGGTGGTTAGTGCATATCATGGTGACTGGTTGGTTGACAGCTCAGCCAGACACTTAGCATTTTACCCTTTGATTAGTATAGATTGTAACTCACAGTGCAGAATGATCAGCACACACTTTCCCTCCAGCCCCTGGTCCTACGAGGCTCTAGCACCCTCTTTAGCTGCCACACAAAGTAAACTGCATTGTGTGCATGGAAACCCTTTGTAGACTCCATGGGTGTGTGCTTACTTCACTGCAATTCTGATTACCAACATAAGGAGAGACACCCTCATTATCAAGTAACACCATCATGGTAAGACCTCTGCTCAGCCTACTACAGTGGTTTTAAAAAGCCATGGGTCATCCTAGATGGTTTGTCTCAATGGATAGAGCCATAGCCTGTTGACTGGAGAGTCCTGGGTTCAATTCTGGTCAAGGGCACATTCCTGGGTTACAGGTTCAACCCCCAGTAGAGGGCATGTGGGAAGTAGCAGGTCCATTCTCTCTCATCATTGATGTTTCTATCTCCCTCTGCCTATATCTCTGAAATCAATAAAATATATTAACAAAAATAAAAATAGATTAAATAAATAAATAAAATAAAATAAAAATCAAACTTTGCTGCTCTCCTTTCCAGTCTCCTCACAACCTCTTTTGTCTTCGCCGCCCCCCCTACACACACACACACACACACACACACACACACACACACACACACACACACTCTGGTTAGGTCTGTAAAATGGGGCCAGGATTTCTACTTCAATCAAGGGCAATGCTTCTGCATGGCCCTCCTTCCCCAGTCCTGTGGGATCCTTCCATCCCTCCTCTCCATAAAACGTGGTGGACTGTGCTCTGTGTCCTCCTCCTGCAGTCTCCTATCTGCAGCCTCCCCCTTTCTCCTCTGTAGGCAGAACCGCATGGAATGAGGTGGTGCAGGCAGGAAAGGCAGTGTGGCAGGGCTGTGTAGCTGTGTGGAGGTGAGGAGCTGTGAAGGGCGAGTCCAGACGGGGTCTTGGAGGAGAGCTGGGGTGAAGGGTCACATGGAGAAAGAGAGAGGGACTTGGAGTCTGTCCCATGGGAGAGGCACCAGGCTCCTTGCCTATCCCCTCCCAGCACCTCTCTAACCCTTGTGGCCTCCAGCTTCCTTTCAAGTTCTGGATTTGGTTTCTCTGACTCAGCCCTGCCCCCCTTTCTACTGCATTACCAAGAGCCTTTGGCCTGGGGCAGACATGCCTGGCTTGTTCCCCATAATCATGCTACTCACTCTCCTGGAGTAATTAGTAAAACTTAACAAATAAGAAGAAGCAGCTCTGAAGATTATAAATTGTGCAGTGAGGATGCCACACCCTTCAGAGTGCTGCAGAGTTCATAGATTATGTGCCTCCCATGCCACCTACTTGCTCCTGGCTCCCTGCCCTGCCTGCCTCTGCCCAGGGCTCTCAAATCCTGGGAACTTCCTGAGAGCTCTCACCTCATACCTCACTTTCCAATCCAGTACACCAGTGCCAGCAGCAAGCTAACCTACTGGCTGGAATGTATGCCCCTGGTGGTCGGTGTGCACCATAGCAGGCCAATGCCCTATCTACTGAGCCAAACCGGTTTTGGCAAAAAGCATCACTTTAATATATAATATAGAAATGTTGAGATACTTATGTAAACGGTATTTCTAGGGCTGATTTACTACAAACTAGATTAATAAAATAACTTTATTCTCTCATAGTTCTGGAAACTAGGAGTCTAATATCTAGTTGTTATTAGGGCTGCTTCTCTATGGATTTCTTCTGAGCGAGAATCCATTTCATGCCTCTCTCCTAGATTTTGATTTTTACTGGGAATCATTAGAATTTGTTGGCTTGTAGCTAGTATGAGGGGAGGGGGGAATTTACCAAACATCAACTGCCCAGAAATCATTTAAATGCCTGTAAATAAGAATTATTTTTTCATTGCTGTAAGTTATCTACAATTGATAAAGCTGTAAAATAGATCAAGACAATGAAAGGAGAGAACCTGGAACAGTGTGCTACAAACATTAATTTTTCCACTAAAGACCTCAGAATCTTTTTCTTATTCCCAGTGACTTTATAGCATTTAGAAAGCTCTGATGTTATGTCAGAAACTTAACTGGGAGTCACAAAAAAGAGTTTCAAAGTATCAGGTTGCTTATATTCCTATATAAATTTGCAAAAGAGCTTTAAATGTTTACTTTTAATCAGAAAATGACTTTTTTTTTCCAGGATAAGAAACTAAGCATTGATCATAGTGAAGTGAAAAGGTTAGGCTGTGTTTATATCATGCTTTTTCCTATTTTACCAATATATTTTGGTCCTCAGATACCTGTGTGAATTCTGTAGGATGGTGCCACTGTTCTCCTAGTGCAGATATAAAACTCATATATTCTCAGCCAGTCTAGAATTTCTCATTGATCTGGGATTAGAATTCAGGTGAAATTTGTGTCCAGCTGGCCCCATCTGCGTTAAAGGTCAATGTTATTTAATAAATACTGAATTCTTTTGTGACTTGAAATCCCCACCATACTCTGGCTGAGGCTCCTTTCAAAGCCCACATTTTAGGCAGCTCCTTCCACAGTCTGGAAATCACAGGGACTGCTTTTTCATCCTTTCTGTTGACATGGTTAATTCCCAGAATGAAAAAGTTAATACATTCATGGTAGAAGAATTTTATGGACCTGTGAAGAACTTAATCCCTAGAGGAATGGCAGAATTAGTCCTAGCATAGGTTAGGGAATTATTGATTAGATACAGTTTCTATGGAAAATGGGATAGGGCCTTCTTTAAGCAAAGTGCAGTGCAGTGCTCACACATAATGCAGTCCTGAGAAATCAATATTCCACAGACAGTGCAGTTTTGTGTGCTTTTCACATATTATTATATCAGTTTTGTGGAGAAGAAAGTCATAAAGAAACACTGAATAACTGAAAAAATTGATTATAACAGTGTTGACAAGATGTTGAAGGTGCCATTCTCCCATGCAGGGAATCACTATCATAGCTACTCCATCCTCCTCTGGGCTCCACTGCCAAACCCTGGAGGCTGGTAGAACACTGAGTACTCAGCCTATAAGTCCTTTCCAAATAATGTCATCTCTTCAATGATGGTGTGGGATTGGAGTTGTGATCTAATTGTATGCATCAAGGAGCCAGCCTGCATGCTACACCTGGGCAGGAGGACACTGTGGCCTTTTTCTCCCTACTGTTCCAGGACACAGAACATCCTGTATGTCAACATGGGGCAGATCTGTAAGGGGGATCAGAACAGAGTAAACTCAGAACCAGCTGTCACTTAACCTGACTGAAGAGCTGAAGGTTTTCTTGAGGAATCGCTCCTTCACAGCAGAGGGGCCTGACAAACAATATAAGAGTTGTGGTCTATCTGGGCACAGTGGAGGATAGAAAGGTGTAGGTAATATGGCATGACCACACCACCTTGGCTGCAGGCTATAAGAAGGATCCCATTAATCTGGCAGTAATGAACTGCCAGACTGGGTTGAGAGTAAGAATAAGAATAAGAATAAGAATAAGAATAAGAAAAAAGAATTTCCAATAAAATTTTTCCCGGGCTTCTCTTTCATCATGCAAGACACTCCAGTACTTTTCTTCACAAATTAAGGACTGTATATTCAGTACTTTGCTTTATTAATGTAGTTGCAAACTCTTACTTTGGAAAGTTGATCCTGAGATTTTTGTTTTTAATATACTTTTTGATTTTTTTACAGAGAGGGACAGAGACGTAGAAACATTGATGACAGAAACATTGACCTGCTGCCCCCTACAGACACCCTAATGGGGGTGTGCCGGCAACCATATGCCCTTGACAAGAATTGAACCTGGGATCCTTCAGTCCACAGGCCGATGCTCTATCCACTGAGCCAAACTGGTTTTGGTGATCCTGAGTTTTTGTGTTTTTGTTTTTTCTTTCTTTTCTTTTCTTCAAGTATCACCCCAAACTAATAGTAAGGACCCAAACTCTGAAGAAACAAAATAACTGGAGACTTCCAGATATGCAAAGGAAACAAATAACACTTTTGCAAGACATGCTCTTATATATAGAAAATGCAAAGGAATAGGAACACACAAACACATAATAAATGAATTCTGCAAAGTTGCCGTAAAAAAAACAATAACACAAAATTTACTTGTATCTTAAAATATATTTCATCGATTTTTTTTTTTTTTTACAGAGAAGAAGAGAGAAGGATAGCTAGAAACATCCATCAGCTGCCTCCTGCACAACCCCCACAGGGAATGTGCCTGCAACCAAGGTACATGCACTTGACTGGAATCAAACCTGAGACCTTTCAGTCTGCAGGCCAATGCTCTATCCACTGAGCAAAACTGCTTAAGACTAATTTTGTTTTCATATATTAGAAATTAATAATCCAAAAATTAAATTAAGGAAACATTCTATAGCATCAAAAAGGATAAAACACATACTAATAATTTAACCAAAAAAAAAAATGCAGTACTTGTGCATAAAAACTAAACAGTATTGTTGAATTTTTAAAAGGCTTGAATAAGGAAAGAAAAAAGAAAAGGAGAGATTTATTTGTTTAGCTTTGCTTTCCCCATAATGCACAAGGTGATCCTAAAATTCATATGGGAATTATATCGGGCCCAGAAAACCAAATCATTTTGGAAACAATTTCTCAAGATTACATGACAATACTTCTGATAGATAATGCAGATAAATGGAATAAAATTTAGACCTAGAAATAAACATGCACAATTTGGTCAGTTAATTTCCTACATGTGTGTCAAAACCACTGAGTGTGGGAGAATAGTACTAAGATAACTGGTTATCAACTAAAATAATGAAATTAAATTCTGCTAATACCATACACAAAAATTAATTCAAATAATTTAAGGTTATAAAGGTAAGAACTAAAACTACAAAACATTTGGGGCAAAACAAACCACAAATCATCACATCTGTAAGCAATGGTTTCTTTTTTTCTTTTTCTTTTTTTAATTTAATAAATCTTTATTGCTCAGATTATTACAATTGTTTCTCCTTTCTCCCCCCATAGCTCCTTTCCACCCAGTTCCCACCCCACCTTCTGCCCTTACCTCCCCACACCATTACCCTCATCCATAGGTATACAATTTTAGTCCAGTCTCTTCCTGCACTCCCATATCTCTTTCCCCCTGAGAATTATCAATCCACTCCCTTTCTTTGCCCCTGATTCTATTATATTCACCAGTTTACTCTGTTCCTCAGATTTTTAATTCACCTGATTTTTTATCCACTTATTAATATATATGTATTTGTTGATCATAATTTTTATCTTTACTTTTTTCTTCCTCTTCCACTTCTTAAAGAATACCTTTCAGCATTTAATATAATACTGGTGATGAACTCCTTTAGCTTTTCCTTATCTGTGAAGCTCTTTATCTGCCCTTCAATTCTGAATGATAACTTTGCTGGGTAAAGTAATCTTGGTTGTAGGTTCTTGCTATTCATCACTTTGAATATTTCTTGCCACTCCCTTCTGTGAAGCTGTTTATCTGCCCTTCAATTCTGAATGATAATTTTGCTGGATAAAGTAATCTTGGTTGTAGGTTCTTGCTATTCATCACTTTGAATATTTCTTGCCACTCCCTTCTGGCCTGCATAGTTTCTGTTGAAAAATCAGCTGATAATCCTATGGGTGCTCCCTTATAGGTAACTAACTGTTGTTTTTTTGGGTTTTTTTGTTTTGTTTTTTTTCTTGCTACTTGTAAGATTCTCTTTTTGTCTTTTGCCCTTAGCATTTTAATTATGATGTGTCTTGGTGTGGTCCTCTTTGGGTTCCTTTTGTTTGGGGTTCTGTTCACTTTCTGGACTTGTAAGTCTATTTCTTTCACCAGGTGGGGGAAGTTTTTTGACATTATTTCTTCAAACAGGTTTTCTTCAAATAGGTTCTCTCTCTTCTTCTGGCACCCCCATAATTCTAATGTTGGTACACTTGAAATTGTCCCAGAGGCTCCTTACACTATCTTCAACTTTCTGGATTCTCTTCTCTTTATCTTATCTGAGGAGTGTTCTTTGCCTCTTTGATTTCCAAATCTTTGACTTGATTCTTGTGTTCCTCTAGTCTGCTGTTGGGTCTCTGTAAAATATGTCTTATTTCAGTCAATGTATGTTTAATTTCTAGTTGGTTCTTTTTCATATCCTCAAGGATCTCATTAAGTTTATCAGCCATTTCTAGGAAATTCTTAAACAACCTTGTAACTCTATATCCGAGCTTTTGTTCTCCTCAATTTATTTCATTTGAGATCAGTTTCCTTTTCTTGGCATTTTCGATGCTTCCTTGAGTTGGTAGAGTGGCTTTGTGCTTGGTCTCCTATATGGCCCTGTAGTTTAGCCTCCCTAGTTACCTAAGATAGACACCCTTGGTGCTCCCCTTTGTGGACTGCGAGTACAGCCTTGTTGTAGTTAAGTCTTGATTGTTGTTGGTGTAACTGGGAGGAATTGATCTCCAGGCCAATTAGATGTATCAGATGTGTCTATGCCAGTATACCTTCTTTATTGAAGACAATCTTATAGAAGCAGACTTGTAAACTTGCAAAAGCTTCTAAGCTCAGCTTGAATGTGGCCGAGTCTCAGGGCTGAGCCAACAATCTTGGCTTCCCATCTGTTCTGCCCTTGTACACACATCTTAGATTTCTGCCTTCTATGGATCTCCTGAGTTTCTGCCTGACAGTCCCGATTCCCCTTGTAATAGCGTGGGTGCCCCAGGAGATCGCCAAAAACTGGGTTGGGTCTCTGTATATTTTTAATCCCACTGTACTCGGAACTTGGATTCAGTGCTTCTGACTCCTTCTGCTATGGAGAGGCTGCAACAACCTCCAAATCAGACCTCTCTGCACTCACTCACTCGCACGCCTCTATCCCCTGCCCTCTGCAGCTCCCAGCTCCCCCAAGTCTCTCAGTCTCTGAGCTTATAGTTGCCTTCCTCTACAGTCCAGACTCCACCTGTATATGCTTGGATCCACAGAGTTTTGACTGGGCTGGGGTTCAGTGCAGCCTGGGGCTTCCTTTTCCCTCCTATCAGCCAGGCACTCAGCTACCCTTCCTCTCTGCACACGTGTCTCCCTACCTCAGTGCTTTGCAGGTCTCCTGATCTGTGAGCCTCTCTCCTTTCCCACTCAGCCAGCTTTCCTGTGGTTTTGAATGATGCCCGTTCTGTCTTTTTGTTGTTGTTTTGATATTGTTGTGCGAGGCAGCAGTTAGGCATTTACCTAGGTCATCATGTTGGTTTTCTTCTGTAGACAATAGTTTCTAACACACAACATCAAAAGTCCAAGAGCAAAAGAAAATAAATTGAATTTTATCAATATTGAAAAAGTTAACTCACAGAATGGGAGACAGTATTTGCAAACCATATTTGATATGGATCTTTTATTCAGTATTTATAAAGAACATCTATCTACACTAATAAAAGAGAAATATGAAAATTGACCATATCTCTGCTATACCCACAAACCATGTCCATAAGCCAATCAGGAGTGAGTATGCAAATTAACCCAACCAAGATGGCTGTGGCCACAGAGCAAGCAGAAGGCTTGGGTTTCCAAGGCAATACAGGAATCCAAGTTTTCTAGTTGGCCCTAGCCTCCACTCAAGGCTACAAAGTTTTAATTATAGAAGATAAGTAAGTACCAGATACCTGGGTCTCCACTTGGGTCACTAAGGGGTGTGATCAGCCTGCAAACCACCACAGGCCCCTTTCCCATGCTACTCCAGGCCCCAAGGGAACCCCCACCCTGATCTGGGACACCTTTCAGGGAAAACCAGCTGACCCCCATATGTGCACCAAGCCTCTATCCTACCTAATAAAAGAGTAATATGCAAATTGACTGTCACTTCAACTTACAAGATGGCTGCCCCATGTGGACACAAGATGGCTGCCACAAGATGGCCAGCAGGGAAGAGCAGTTGAGAGGGACCAGGACTGCAAGGGAGAGCAGTTGGGGTTGAATAAGCCTGCAGGGGAGAGTAGTTTGGGAAACACAGACCTGCAGCAGAGAGCAGTAGGGGATACCAAGCCTATAGCAGAGGGCAGTTGTGGGGGACTGGACATGCAGGGGAGCAGTTATGCATCAATCAGGCTGGCAGGGCAGTGGTTAGGGGGTGATCAGGCTGGCAGGCAGAAGCGGTTAGGGGCAATGAGGAAGGCAGGCAGGCAAGCAGTTGGGAGCCAGCAATTCTAGATAGTGAGAGAGATGTCCAATCCCAAGCCTAAATGAATAGTCGGACATCCCTTGAGGGTTCCCAGATTGGAGAAGGTACAGACTGAGAGGAGTGACACAGCCCTGTGTAAGAATTTTATGCACCAGGCCTCTACTATCTCAACAATGAAAGACAGCTCAAATTTCAAAAGGGCATATGTGAAATTGGAATCCTTATGCTGGTGTGAATATAAAATTGTGCAGTGCTGTGGGAAACACCTGTTGGTTTCTCAATTAAAGAGAATTATGTGATCTGACAATTTTACTCTTAGTATATACTCAGTATTTGTGAATAAATGTTCATGGCAGCACTATTCACAACTACAAATAGAGAAACAGTCCAGATATTCATCTAGAAAGGAATGGATAGAGAATGTGTTATATCTAATAAATGCAGTTCTATGGAGCCATAAAAATTAAGAATTGATTGCTGGTGCAATCTTGAAATCATAGTAGTAAGTGAAAAAAAAACCACACACACAAAGGACCACATATGTCATGTAAATTTACAAAGAGAGGAGACAGATTGACAATTGCTAATCACTGAGGTGAAGGAGAATGTGGAGTAATTTGGAGGAGGGGTTTCGGGGAGGATGTAAATATTCTGGAATTTTATAGTTATAATCATTTCTTAAAGCCATGGTTATAATTAATAACTGATATTTTCCATTCTTTTTAAATTAAATTTACTGGGGTGTCACTGGTAAGTGAAATTGTATAGGTTTCAAGAATATAATTCTATGACACATCCTGTGTATATTGCATTTTGTGTTTCCCACTCAATGTGATATTTGACCCCTTTTACCCTTTACTACTCTTTACCCCTTCCCTCTGGTAACTACATACTGTTGTGTCTGTGACTTTTTAGCTAGTTTGGCTTAGTGTACTGAAGGGTCCTGAGTTTGATTCCAGTGGAGGACTCAATCCCTAGTCCCAGTCTGGGTGTGCAGGAGCAACCAGTGAATATGTCTCTCTCATATCAATATTTCTCTCTGTGTATCTCTCCCCATCCCTTTCACTCTCTCTAGAAATCAATGTAAAAATCCTTGTGTGAAGATTAAAAAGCCTATCTAATAAAAGAGTAATATGTAAATTAACCACCACTCCATTACACCCACAAAGCATGCCCACCAGCCAATCAGAAGCGAGCATGCAAATTAACACAATTAAGATGGCTGCAGTCACAGAGAGAGTGGTGGGAGGCTTGGGTTAATGCGGAGGTGGAGGAAGCCAAGCTTACCACATACCTTGGCCGGCCCAGCTTAAAGCTACAAAGTTTCAATTGCAGAAGATAAATAAACTCCAGATACCAGGGCCTCCATCAGTTGCCAGGAGATGTGGTTGGCCTGTAAACCACCACAGGCCCTTTGTCCAGGCCACCCCATGCACAAAGGGAACCCCCATGCTGATCCAGGATACCATTCAGGGCAAACAAGCTGGTCCTCACCCATGCAACAGGCCTCTCTCCTATCTATTCTATGTAATAAAATAGTAATATAAAGATTGACCTGATATCACCCGAACACACAAGATGGCTGCCCCAATGTGGTCAAAGATTCTGCCCAATGTGGACATAAGATGGCTACCACAAGATGGCCAGCAGGGGAAGGCAGTTGGGGGGGACCCAGGCCTGCAGGAGAGAGCAGTTAGGGAGTGAGAAGAGAATCAGGCCTGCAGGGGAGGGCACTTAAGGGCAAACAGGCTGGCAAGAGAGTAGTTAGGTATCAATGAGGCTGGCAGGGGAGTGGTTAAAGGGTGATCATCAGAAGTGGTTAGGGGCAATCAGGAAGGCAGGTAGGTAAGCAGGTAGGTAAACAGTTAGGAGCCAGCAGTCCTGGATTGGGATTGGCCTCAAAGGGCAGTTGGACATCCCTTGAGGGGTCCCAGATTAGAAAGAACTCAGGCTTGGATGAAGGACTTCCCCCTTTCCCATGCCCAAATTTTGTGAACCAATCTCTAGTAATAATAATAAAAAGAAACATTCTTCAGAATTCTAATATCAACAACAAAAACAAATTAAAAAAACAACAACTGGAAACTGTTCGATAGACATGAGGAGAGCCAGTAAGAAGGGCCAGGTACAGCAACTTTAAAGGCAGAAAGCCCTAGATTCTTAATAAGTGGTAAAACTTGGGAAAATAGGAACCTTGCCGTAAGGGTAACCTATTCTCCCCTATCATATCACCAGTCAGGAGGTTTAGTCTCTCTGAACTGTTCCTCCCTAAAGATAACCTCTAGGCCTCAGGTGTATTTCAGCTACAAGCCAGAAACCAGGAAAACCAGACAAATGACACCATGACTGTCTCAGGACCAGCTACTTTGAGTAATGACCTCTTTTTCTGGTGTCAACCAGTCAGTGGAGACCCAGGATCCTCAAAGACTATATCTGGGAAAGTAGTAATAATAATCAATGAATATTCTATTAAGACCTCCCCTTGGACCTCCCCTAAGATTAAACTAGCAAGAAAGAAGTAAATAAACTAAGAAAAGATCCGATGCATGCTCTCCCTCCAAAGAGCGCAATAGTGCCATTCCCTTTTCTCCTTCCTCATGTTATTAATTTCTAACCTCTAAGAGGCCCCATGGACTTGATACTGTAACCAGACAATCAATGGGTCTGTGATGCCTGAAACTACTTGAACCAATTAAGCAGATAGGCTTGAAAATTATGAGCTTTTATTCCAATCCTGCCAACAGCATAGGAGAGCAACAGATCACCCACAGAAATATACTCTATCCTGCTTATATTGGTAGATGAACAAAGGATTACTAGGAGAAATAGTAAAAAAAAAAAAAAAAAAAAGGGGGGGGGTTAGTTTACAGGTAAACAGAGGGTGGGGGACTCTTTAAAGGGGTTAGTGATATGGAAAAAGAGCAGGGATCTTCAAAGGTCTGGTTCTTCTGGTTTCTACAGCAAAGTTGTTAATCTTTCCATGATAATAGGCAGCTCCAAATGGGGTGATGATTTGCACTTGCAGGTAAGCTCCCAGGTCCCCAATGCAGCTGTGTGCCTTCTTTAATCAGAATAAAACAATAATGGGTAACAGATCATGATTACTATTTCTTACAGTACTAGCTGGTTGCCCAACATTCTATTTCTGCCCCTATCACTGTCAATACCAGGGGAGCAAAGGGCAGCCTTGAATCTATTTCCAAGGCCCCCTTTTCTCTCAATTCTTAGTGAGCTAAGGCAGCCCAACTGAGACTTCCTTTTTGTTTCTTCTATACCCTTCTTTGTTTCACTGGCCTAAGTACATTTTTTGCTGCCATTATGGACCTCAACCCCTTAACTCAGTGCTGTGTAGCTCTTCCCTTAAGAATATGCCATTCAGCTGAAACCGGTTTGGCTCAGTGGGTAGAGAGTCAGCCTGTGGACTGAAGGGTCCTGAGTTCGATTCCAGTCAAGGGCATGTACCTTGGTTGTGGGCACATCCCCGGGGGGGGGGGGGCCGTGCAACAGGCAGCTGATTGGTGATTCTCTCATGGATGTTTCTAACTCTATCTCTCTCCCTTCCTCTCTGTAAAATATCAATTATATAAAAAGGATATGCCATTCATTAAAAATTTCAGTTTTTCTTTATTTACCGTTTGAGATGGCTATTTTAGCCTGCCCTAGCACCATGAAATTTAACCTTTCAGAAACCAAATTTATTATAAAACTAAGAAAGGAAACATAGTGGAGACAATGGAATAATTTCAACTAGTAGGAATCCTGAAGCAATTATGGATCACTGTGTATGAATGATGGCGAGTTAGCAAAAGATCCTAGTGATCTCTGTCTTACGTTGTAATTCTGGAGGGGTAAATGGTGTTGAGGATTCTGGGATAGAGGCAGAGCTCTAGACAAGTGTCCAGCAGGAAAACTGAAATTCTAAAAGCCAGTACTCTGCTTTTTCCGAAGTAAGACCCCTTTGTCACAAATGATACTGGCTGAGAACATAAAGAGACCGAAAAGGAACACAAACACATTATGATTGTTCTCCCCTGACCCAGATCTCTCATCCTCACAAACATTTTAATATTTCCCAAGTTTTTCTAGTGCCTTTAATCAGTTGAGTACAAACTACAAATCCCAGTGATCTACACGCGAAACACATCGGATTTTCTTTTCAGAATTTACAATTGCGCTCTAATCCAGATACTAAACTCAGAATTAGGATCGCGCGGCTTGCTGGGACTTGTAGTTCCTTCCATGTTTCTCGGTCTGCGCAGACTCACTCGCCCTCTGTTTGCCCTTTGGTTTTTAAATCCAGCCTTGTGTCCTTTGCTCCCCACCCCTTTCTCACAGTAAAGCATAGAGGCCAAACCTCCTCCGGTCACGTGAATAGTCTGTGGCCTAGTCATTGGCCTCTGGACTTCTGACGCTTATGAGCGCCACTGGCTGCCAGGCTGCAGCTCTTTTTAAGGTTTGGGTGTACTTCCGTTACGTCTTTGAGACGCAGGTAAAAGAGGGAGCATGGAGAATAGGCGGCGCCTCTGAGGACACCTTTGAAACCGGAAAGGATCTGACTACAACCGAGCCAGTAACCGGTAAGTTCGGGAAATGTCCTGCTTGTCCCTGGGCGCCAGGATATAGAGGGAACTGGATCGCTTGTCACACTAACCTTAGCCACCAGACGAGCTTTCGGGTTTTTTCCCTCAAAGGGTGACGACATCGGGAACAGGTGTGTGTGGCGTTGTATCGGAATAAACGGAGTGGAGGGGAATTCTTGTATTTTAGAACTCTCAGCTGAGTAATAAGGAAATGAGAATAGAGTCCAGGGTGAAGGATACCGGGAACGTGGCGGGGGGAGTGCAGTTTGTGACACCACGTAAGGCAAGCGACACAAGGTTTCCCCTCGATCCTAGGACTCCGTTGTCCATTCTCCCACTCCACACTGTCCAGGTGCCTTCAGTGGTGCGCGCCGCAGTGAGGGCTTGCTCTCGGGAGAGGGCAGGTGAGCTGGACGCTCAGATAGGTGATCCTGGGCAGACAAGGCCAGATTGTTGCGCACTTAAATAATGGCGGTGTGCTCCTCCCGCTCCCCCCCTTTTTTTGGTCTTTTGCTGTCCCCAAATTGCGGACTGGTTGGACACCGAGTCAGAGATACTAGGGCCATTTGTTTCCTGAACTTGTGGCTCTTGCAAGGATAGACATGTGGCCAAAAGATACGAAGGTGATTTCGGAGGATCTAACAAAATTGGTGAGCATCAATAAATAATATTCTAATAGTCTTTGTAATAACTATTTCATTCCGTGTGTGTGTGTGTGTGTGTGTGTGTGTGTGTGTGTGTGTGTGTGTATGTGTATGTGGTGTGTCTGTCTTCCTTCTTTCTTCCCTTTGTGGTGTGCTTCAGCCTTTTCCCACCTGGCCTTTTGTTTTTCATTCTGGAAAGCTGGTTGTATTGTCTTTTACTTAACTCTATCTGAATAGAAGAATGTTGAGACCTTATAGAACATCACTTGTTCTAGGCTTAGTGCTTAGAATCCTACAAATATCTAGCAGTTAGGCTATAAGTGTATGGTTTTCACACTTTGGAGTGATAAATTGCAGGGAAAGGATCTTTCATTTGAATATACTGAAACCTTCACTCCTGAAATTGTAAAATAATATTCTAATGAGCTTCAAAAGATAGTCTTTGCTTCTTTGAAAAAGAAGTTGGGATGGAACATGTTCCAGAGATTTTCAACATTTTTCATCTCAGTACACGTTACTTACTAAAATTCTGTGGCACACTAAAAATATATATTTGTTTTGGCTGTTGTCATTTTTAAATTTAATCTAAGGAAAAAGAAATCAGTGCTCATCTTGCATGATTTAAAAATTCTTGAGGCACACTAGTTCAAAATCTCTGCTATACATACTACAAATTCTCACTTTGGGTAATGATTTTGTAGGTTCTTTACCAAGGGATAACTCTGATTAAAAAGAAAGCAAAACACTTGAATTTGGAATATAAGTTCCTATTTATACTATTTAGGATGAGAATAGAAAATTGTTGAATTAGCAAGAAAGATTTAATCAATAAGCATTTAAACCTTTTCTGGTTAATAGCTGGAAATGAGTAGAACCTTTCTGTATTTCTATTGCTTCATTTTCTTTACTCATCTTCTCATTTCCTTCATGCTTTTCTGGGAATCTTTCTACTTTTTAGATTTAACAGACTATGGCTTGAGATTGAAATACTTGATTAAATATTACTTTTTCATTTTTCACTTTAAAAGGTTGAGAAATATCTTCTCAGTAAAATCACGTACGTCAATTTCTTATGATCATTAATTTTTAAAATTTCTGGATCACTAACTTGAAAAATATTTTTTAACTTCTGCATCTCTTTTTTTTTAAAGCAGAAATAATGTATAATTTTAGTTATTTTAAAAATTATTGAGGAAATTTTAAAAAATGACTCTTTATGAGATGGATTTTATTGGGTTCTGTTATTTTAGAATAGCTTATTTTTCCCCAGGATTTCTGTGTATTTTTCCTTCTGCATTTTGCAGTTTTGATGGTAGGTGCATACACATTTATAGTCATATATTTTTGCATTGATGATTCTTTGACTAAAATTTAATGCATTTTGTCTTGTAATAATTTTTTGCTTTCAAAACTATTTTGTGCAATTGTAGGTTTGCCACTCTACTTTTTTTTTTTTTAATACTCATCTGAGGATATGCTATCACTGATTGCAGAGATAGAAAAATTGATTTATTGCCTCCCATATGCACCCAACGGCGGGAATTGAACCTACAATGTAGGTATATGCCATGATTAGGAATAAAAAACACAATATTTTGCTCAGGGTAATACTCTCCAGGTCCAAATCTTAGCTACTGTAAATTGTACAGGATGACTCGAAGGAGCCAAATGTGACAGGGCACAAAAATAACTCTTTTAACAAAAATAACTTTTTAAAAGAGTTGCATAGCAAATACAAAACCTCCTATTCTGCCATAGAATCAAAATGTTTGTGTTCCCACCTCTTTTTACAATGCTTTTCTTTTATTATAAATCTTTACTCCTGAAAGCATTATATATGCCACCCATTGACCTCTACTGGCCAGACTCCACCCTGTGCTCACCCCAGGCCTTTACCACTCTATCGTGGGTTCATGCACTCATGCATATAAGTTCATTGGTTAGTCTCTTTCCACCCACCCTCCCCTGTCTTTCCTCCAAGGTTCAACAGTCTGTTCATGCTTCTGCTGTCTGTTTTTGTTCATCAGTTTATTTGGTTCATTAGATTGCACATTTGAGAGAAATGACATTTTATCTTTCTCTGACTGACTTATTTTGCTCCCTGTAACTCTCTAGGTCTCTCCATGTTGTTGCAAATGGTAAAGGTTTTTTACTTTATTGCCATGTAGTATTCCATTGTAGTAGTCTATTATTTTTATGCACTCATCTGCTGATGGGCACTTGGGCTGTTTCCTAATCTTAGCTATTGTAAATTGCACTACTATGAACATAGAGATGTATACCATATTTGCCGGCGTATAAGACGATTTTTTGGCCCTGAAAAATACCGTATTTGCCGGCGTATAAGAGACTGGGTGTATAAGACGACCCCCTAACATTTCCACTCAAAATACAGAGTTTGTTATATACTCGCCGTATAAGACTACCCCCCACTTGGAGGCATATTTTTCAGGGCCAAAAAATCGTCTTATACGCCGGCAAATACGGTATATCCTTTTGGATGAGAGGCTTGGGTTTCTTAGGATATATTCCTAGAAGTGGGACTATTGTGCCAAGTGGGAGTTGCATTTTTAATTTTTTGAGAAAACTCCACCATTCTGCATTCCCACCAGCAGTGTACAAGAGTTCCCTTTTCTCCACATCCTCCCCATCACTTGTCATTTGTTGATAGTAGCCATTCTGACAGGTGTGAGATGGTGCCTTATTTGCATCTCTAGATGAATAGTGACCTTGAGCATTTTTTAATATGTCTCTTTTCTGTATGTCTGCTTTGGAGAAGTGTCTATGTAGATCCTTTACCCATTTTTAATAGGATTATTTATTTCCCTTTTGTTAAGTTGTTTGAGTTCCCTGTAAATGTTGGAGATTAAGTCCTTATCTGAGATAACATTGGTAAATATCTTCTCCCTGGCTTCTTGATTTGTTGATGGTTTCTTTTGCTGTGCAGAAGCTTTTTGATTTTCTTCTTAGTTTCCTTTGCCCTACAGTGCTTTCAGGATAAACCTATGTCTTCTCTAAAGCTGTGATAATGCACGAGTCTTAAGTATCAGTGGCTCTTTTGAGAGGAATAGTAAGAGGTGCTTTTGCCTTCCATGGGTAACCTGGATTGTGGGAATTCAAATAGGTGCCAGTCAACAGCTGATACATTTACAAGCATTTGATGCTTCCAAAAGAGGACATAGAATTGTGCTCACAAAATAAGTTCCTATGCAACTAGATTAAGCACTTTTGTGGACTCCAAAGTGCCAATTGCTTGCCAGCCACCTCTTCTCAGCCCAGCTGACTCCAGTCAGAACACAATCCAAGGCTCTTTTTATATAATCTTCTATCTATAACCTAGAATTCTTACAAGGTGTTTTTTTACCCATAGAGTCAGTGTGGAAACTGGTATGAAAGAAGACATGCCAATATCCCCAGCATAAATGCTAGATATACTTTTTCTTAGGTTTCTTTTGGAAAGAGGTTTCACCATTGATAAGAAAATATACTTCGTTGTTTCGACATTTCTTGTACTTTGAATGTTCTCATTGGGCCCATTCATTTTATGGTGGATAAGGCTTCAGTCCATCAACACAAGTTAGACTTTGTCCCTTTTCTACGACTGACTGATGGAGGGTCCCCTGCCACATAAACCCAGGTCTTACTTAGCATTCTGATTGGTATGAAGCACCATACCTCCCTTTGGTGTGTGTGGAAGGAAGGTGGAAGGGTTGTATTGCAAACTTTCCATATTTATACACGTGTGAAAGAGAAACATCAATCTGTTGCCTCCTAAACATCCCCAATGGGGAGAGAGCCTGCAACCAACCTACCTATGTGCCTTAGCAGGGAATTAAACTCCCAACTTCTGGTGTATGAACAGTGCTCCAATGAACTGAGCCACCTGGCCAGGGTTATGTTTTTTTTACTTACAGTTGTCATGGAATATCATTTTCTGTCATTTTTCAGCCTGTTTGTGTATAGTGATTCTTTTGTCAATGGCATATGATTGAATTATGGTTTAAGAAATGTGTCATTTTTGCCGTAGCTGGTTTAGCTCAGTGGATAGTTGGTCTATGGACTGATGGGTACTGGGTTCAGTTCTCGTCAAGGGCACATGTCCGGGTTGTGGGCTCAGTCCCCAGTGCAGGATATGCAGGAGGCAGCTGATCAGCGATTCTCTCACATCATTGATATTTCTTTATCCCTCTCTGAAATTAATGAGGATACATTAATTTTTTCCCCGATTTTTTACCTTTGAATTGGAGAGTTTATTTCACTTACATTTAAAGTAATTACTGTAAGGAAAAAATATAAGTCTACCATTTTGCTTTTTGTTTTTTATCTGTCTTTCATCTTTTTCTCATTTCCTTTATACTGCCTTCTTTTTAATAGATTATTTTAATTCTGTTTTTATTTCTCTTTTTTATAATGTGTAGTTATTTTTTAGTTGGTTCTTGGGGGGCAGTATTACAGTTAACATCTTACATTTACTTTTTTAAATTAACATCAAATTAGTTTTATTACTATATAAAATGCCTGCTTGTATATTGGTCTGCCTTGTTTTGTCAGGGATTATATCTTAATGCATCTATGTGCTAATAATGTAGATTTATAATTATTTTTTAAAGTTGTTTTTTAAGTCATGTAGAGGAAAAAAAGGAGCTATACACAAAAAATACAATAAAATTTTTATATTTATCTGTACAGTTATTTATTATTATTATTTCTTTATGGTTTTGAGTTAATTTGGACTGTGCATTTATTTCTTTCTGAAGGACTCTCCTTGGATTTTTTGTATTGCAGATCTACTAGGAGTTTTTATTTAACTGAGAATGGTTTTTTTGTTGTTTTTTTTGTTAAACCTCACCAGAGGATATTTTTTCCATTGGTCTTTAGAGAGAGAACTATCAATGTGACAGAGACATATCAACTAATTGCTTCCTGAACATGCCCCACCTGGAGCCAGGAATCCAATCTGAGACCCTCCAGTGCTTGAGCTGACACTTTAACCACTGAACACATTGGCCAGGGCTATCTGGAATCTACATATATAAAAGGCTAATATGCAGAGTGTGCCCTTAGGAGTTCAATCACTCACTTATGATGTGCTCTGACCACCAGGGGGCAAAACAGAACGAAGAAAGTCCTAGCTGCAGCCAGAAGCCCCCAGCAGCTGGGGAAGGTAGACTCCATTTGCCCCTGATCACCTGCCAGGCCTACGGACCCTACCTGTGCACAAATTTCATGCACCAGGACCCTAGTGTTTTAATATCTTCAATTTGAAGGATAATTTTTGAGTTTATCATACTTAGAATGAGGATATATGTAAATTGATGATTTTTATCAAATATGAATATTCTTTTGCTATTATTTCTTAAGATATGCTTTTTGCTCCTTTTTTCTCTCTCTGATTCTATTATGTGTATACCATTATGCTTGCTGGTGTCACATAAGTCTCAAGTTCTGTTCTGTTGATTTTTCTATTTTCAGTTTCTCAAACTGCATAATTTTAATTAATCTAGCTTTCCGTTTGTTGGTTCATCTGACTGCTAAATTGTGCTGTATAACTTGTGTAGTGAATTGTTTTTGTTGCTGTTGTTAACCCTCATTGGAGGATATTTTTTCTATTGACTTTATCAGACAGTGGGAGAGTGGAAAAGAGAAAGAGAGAAAGAGAAAAACATTAAGGTGTTATATTGATTGGTTGACTTCCAAATGCATCTTGACTGGGATCAGGTATTGAACATGTATCTCATGCACATGGCCCTTGACTGAAAATAGGACCATCCAGCAGCCCTCAGTGCGCAGACCAACACTCCAATCACAGACACCAGCCTGGACATGTGGTGAATTTTTAAAAATATATATATATTTTATTGCTATTTCACGGAGAGGAAGGGAGATAGAGAGCTAGAAATGTCGATGAGAGAGAAACATCGACCAGCCGCCTCTTGCACACCTCCTGCTGGGGATGTGCCCGCAACCAAGGTACATGCCCTTGACCTGAATCGAACCCGGTACCTTTCAGTCCGCAGACCGACACTCTACCACTGAGCCAAACCGGTTTTGGCATGTCGTGAATTTTTAATTGCAGTTATTGAACTTTTAGCTGTGTAATTTCTGTTTTGGTTCATTTTAAAGTACATATTTACACTCTTATTTTGTTTTTTCTGGTTTCCTTTAGCACTTTGTAAATAGGCATATATTTACAACAAGTGATTTAAAATAAATCTCTAGTAAGCTCAGTGTCAGGCCTTCTTCCTCAAAAACATTTTTGTCTTAAGTTCTTTTATTCTTGTAAGCTTCTTAAACTTTCGTGTTTCTTTCTTATTTTATTTTACTTTAATTTTTATTTTATTTTAATATTTATAGAGTGAGAAGGAAGGAGAGCGAGAGTGAGACTGAGGGGGGGAAGTAGAGAGATATAAATGTGAGAGAAGAATTACCTAGGTAATTCAGTGCACAATCTGAACATGTCCTTTCAGTGCATGGGATATTGCAAACCAACTATTTTCATGTTTCTTTACAGACTTGTTTTTTGTTTGTTTGTTTTTTGTACTTTTTTGACTACTATGTTTTTCCATCTTAACTAAGTGCAATATCAGACCATTATTTTTCTTTCATTGGGAAAGGTAAGCAGGATTAATAGAATATATTTAAGGGGAAATTGAGCAAACAAAACAGTGAGCCGAAAGATATTTGTTGCAGTTGTACAGGGAATGTGTCTCAGCTAATGATTGGGGTAACCTGTTTATAAGGGCATATTTTGTGCTTTAGTGCTTTATCATAGGTAAGCCAGAATTCAGGCGTGTGTGGAAAGAAAAAAACAGCTTCAGTAATTCTTGGTCAAGTAAGTAAGGAACAGGCAGTTACAAATACTGAACTCTGGTAAGGTTTGTTGTTGCTGCTCATTCATGCAATAGTAGGTCTCCCTTCCTCCAGCTGCCAGCCTCCTGGGACTTGGGCTGCTTCCCTCCTCCAGCTGCCACAGGCACTCAGGACCTAGGCCGGCTTCCCTCCACCCCGGTTTCGTCAGGAAGGACATCTGGAATGATGTTCTTTCTAATTAGCATATTACCCTTTTATTATTATAGACTAGAGGTCCGGTGAACGGATTTTGTGCACAGGGGAGAGGGGTGTCTCTCAGCTCAGCCTGCACTCCAATCTGGGATCCCCTCAAGGGATGTCCTACTGCCTGGCCTAAACGGGCAGTTGGACATCCCTCTCACAATCCAGGACTGCTTGCTCTCAACTGCTTGCCAGCCTGCCTTTATTTTTTATTTTATTTTTTATTTTGAGCTAAAAGTTCTGCCTTCCTGATTGCCCCTAACCACTTCTGCCTGCCAGCCTGATCACCCCCAACCACACCCCTGCCAGCCTGATTGATGACTAACTGCTTCCCTGCCAGTCTGATTGATGCGTAACCCCTCCTCTGCCAGCCTGTTTGCCCCCAACTGCCCTCCCCTGCAGGCCTGGGGTACCCTCAATTATCCTCTGCAGGCCTAGTCCTTCCCAACTGCTCTCACCTGCAGGTCTGGGATTCCCTCAACTTCCCTCCCATCTGTCCTCTTCTGCTGGCTATCTGTGGTGGCCATCTTGTGTTCATATGGGGACAGTCATCTTTTACCACATGGGGGCAGCCATTGTGTGTTGGAGTGATGGTCAATTTGCATATTATTCTTTTATTAGATAGTATTAAATATGATAGAGGCTTGTTGCATGGGTGGGGGCCAGCTGGTTTGCCCTGATGGGTGTCCTTGGGCATGGAGTGGCTTGGGCGAGGAGCCTGTGGTGGTTTGCAGGCCAGCCACGCCTTCTAGCAACCCAAGTAGAGGGCCTGGTATCTGGGATTTATTCATCTTATATAATTGAAACTTTGGGCCCTGGAGTAGATGCCTGGGCTGGCTAGGGCAGGCAGAAAGTTTGGCTTCCTCCATCTCTAGGGGCAACTCAAGCCTCCTGCTCTCTCCAGCTCTGTGGCTATCGCCATTTTGTTGGGATTTATTTATCTTCTATCATTGAAACTTTGTAGCCTTGAGTGGAGGCCTGGGCCAGCAAGGCAGGTGGAAAACTTAGCTTCCTCCATTGCCAGGGAAACCCAAGCCTCTGTCCTGCTCTCTGTAGCTGCAGCCATCTTGGTTGCATTTATTTGCATATTTACTCTTGATTGGCTAGTTGGTGTGGCTCGAGGGTGTAGTAAAGTTACAGTCAATTTGCATATTACTCTTTTATTAGATAAAATATTTTGTCTTGTGTGGTTTCTAAAGTCTTTTTTATTAACTTTGAGATTAGCTAATGTTTTGAAAGAAATTTCCTTGAATGTGTGGAGCAACAAAACAACCAAAAACTCTACCAGTCCTTGTAAAATTAGATTTGTTTCATGAACTTCTTTTACCCTTTCAAACTTTTCTTAACTTAGATATTTTCTATTTGTGCACAACCAAATATAAAACATTGAATTTTCTGAGTATACATCTTGCCCTGGATATATGTAGTCCTCTATATTTCATGGGACATATGGAGTCTTTTAAAAGTCCTATTTTTTTCATACACCTTTTTTTCAATCTTTTTTATATGCTTTTTATTCTGTGTGCTGCATCTGTTGTCAATTTATTATTCCTTAGTTCAAGTGGCTTTGGCTGCTTTTTTAACAGTTGACATCAGAAGTCTACAGGCTGAAAATTCCAAGGCTGGCAAAATAAGACATATCCCTGAGCCACTGTTTGGGGAGAGCTGCCATATAAGTCAAAACCCACCATTAGTGTTCTTCAGAGCAAAGTCTTTATCACCCATACTGGCAGTAGCAAACATCAGAATGTTACCCACTTCATAGCTGGAGATTAGGGAAGAAGAGATAGGTATCTTTAAAATGTCATAATGGTCTTTTACAATGTAGTAGCTTCTTTCTTCAATAAACATGCCATTGGTTGTTATAACTTTTTATTAGATTTCAGTATGTCAAAAAATTTGATTTGGGCAGTTTTTTCCAGCTGAATCATTGCTTTAGAGTAGGAATCTATTTCTGGAACTGCCCCATTTACAATTATCAATGAAATCCTCCACTGTAAGCTTAATTTTGTGAAGTGGTCATGTGGATAACAAATTTGATTAAAAATTAAAAACTTGCTTTAGTGACATAGCTCTTAGTCAGTGACATTTATATATAATATGATTGTGTAATTGATAGTACAAAAATTAAACCTCTTGCATGAAAAGTGATTGCTTGAAATAAGTAAGTTTTAAACAAATGTCTCAAATAAACTACTTTGCCTACTTTTTCTTCTCACCCTTCACTTTCTTATTTTTTGTAATAATGTAAATAACTTCCATAAAAAACAGTGAATATTACAGTATTTGAAACTGCTAAAATCTAATAAAAAATTAACATAGCCCTTGCCAGAATTGTCCTGGGTTCAGTTCCAGGCAAGGGCATGTACCTGGGTTGCAGGCTCCTCCATGGAGACTATGGTTGTAGGAGGCAACCAATTGATGTGTATCTTCCACAACAACATTTCTCTTTGTTTTCCCCTCTTCCACTCTCTCTAAAAATTAGTGGAAAAGTATCCTTGAGTGAGGACTAACAAAATAAAAAAAGACAAAAAATATGTGTCTAAAAAATTGAATGTAGTGTTCAACAGCATAGAGATTTAGCCATGTTTAACGTTTTTCAAAGTAGACATTTTCAGAAAAGCTATAAATCCTGAGATTATATTTGTATGGTTCAAATTTATTTCCTAGTTAATTTATGTTGACACATAACACCTATGTAAATTAACTTACTTGATAGAAAATACTTGCCTATCAGATTACCAATGCAATCAATCTTCCTGTGTTAGTAGAATAATTTCTATTAATATGAATTTTCTTGGGGGTTGTTTTAAATACTGTGTAATATTTTTAAAATCTCCCAAGAATGACTTTCTCTCCTCTTTTTTAACCTTATTACTAATCTGTCATTGTAATATTTATTTGCAAAGAAGACTTCATTTTTCTGCTCCCATAAATTAAACTTATTAGGTGGGAAATGGTTTCTAAAAGTTGTGCTAGTAGTTTAGTTTATTTATTTATTGTTTTTGTAAGTCCTCAACCAAGAGTATTTTTCCATTAGTTTTTAGAGTGGAAGGGAGGGAGTAGCAGAGGAAGAGATGTAAAGAGACACAATGATTGATGATTTCCCATAGGCGTCCTGACTAATGGAGATGTGGGAGGAGTGTTGTGGATGGGAGAATGGAACCTGCAAACCAGGTACATACCTTTGACTAGGAATTGAATCTGCCACCCTATGGTGCTTGTTCTGATGCTGTAGTCACTAAGCAGCACAGGGCTATGTGGTTTAGAAGGTAATATGTTGTTTAAGATTTGAAATGTAGATCACATTACTGTGATTGTATGGTAAACAGAATAATGTTCCTCGGAAAGGTACCTGTGTTCTAATGTCTGAAACCTGTGGAAATATTATGCTGTGTGGTCCTGCTGACCTATTTTGGACTTAAGACTAAGATAATAAGTGAATTTTAATCTATAAGTTTTGTGGTAATTGTGGCAATAATAATAGGAAATTAAGAGAGAGTGCATTTCTAAAATGTCCTTATTCTCAAATTATTAAAACAATTGGACTATGAACTAACAATTCAAATTTTTTACATCTAATCTTCTTACAACTTAGTGAAACCAGGTATTGTACAACCTGGTTTACAGAATAGGAAACTAAGAGGTTGACCTCTCCCCATGGCCACATAGGAGGTGGTAAGTGATATATATATATTCCAAATATGGCTCTTTTGGCTTCAAAGGAATTATTCATCCCATTTATTTCATGTTCTCTCTTTTTTTTTTTAAATCTTTATTGTTTATATTATTACAGATGTTCCTCATTTTTCCCCCTCTCCATTGCTCCCCTCCACCAGGTTCCCACCTCACCCTCTGCCCTTTCCCCATCCCCCATTGTCCTCATCCATAGGTGCAGTTTATGTTCAGTCTCTTCCCACTACTCCCCACTCTCCATTTACCCGAGAATCATCAGTCCACTCCCCTTCCATACCTCTGATTCTATTGTTGATATTGTTCATCATGATTTTTTCTTCCCTTGGTTTTTAGATTCACTTGTTGATAGTTACACATTTGTTGTTCATAATTTATTAAGGTATTATATGTGTACATATCTTACCATTGCCCCCCCCTCCCATTCATGCCCTCCCTCCCCAGAGTTCTGTGTTCGTTGGTTGTACTTATATGCATCCTTCGGTTGATCTCTTATCTCCCCCCAGGTCTCCTTCCCCTCCCCGCTGTCATTTGGCAGTCTGCTTGTTTTTTGTTTTTGTTTTTGTTTTTTAATATATTTTATTGATATTTTACAGAGAGGAAGGGAGAGAAGTAAGAGAGAAATGTCAATGAGAGAGAAACATTGACCAGCTGCCTCTTGCACACCCCCCACTGGGGATGTGCCCGCAACCAATGTACATGCCCCTGACTGGAATCGAACCTGGGACCTTTCAGTCCGCAGACCGACGCTCTACCACTGAGCCAAACCGGTTTTGGCGGCAGTCTGCTTGTTTTATGGTGACCATCTCAGGACCACAAATTAGAATCCGCTACTCCTCTGGTTCACACTGCCGCTCCCCCCGCCAGGGCCCACTGCTTCC
Source organism: Vespertilio murinus (assembly GCA_963924515.1). Lineage (NCBI taxonomy): Eukaryota > Metazoa > Chordata > Mammalia > Chiroptera > Vespertilionidae > Vespertilio > Vespertilio murinus. The sequence continues at coordinate 6,228,595 of OZ004723.1, read as the reverse complement.
CCGGGGCACACGGCTCTCCTAGGGCACATGTCTCCCTCGGGACACCCGGTCCCCCTGGGGCACATGGCTCACCCGGGGCACACTGCCCCCTGGGACACACGGCTCACCTGGGGCACATGTTCTCTTAACATAATTATTGAAGACTAGAGGTCAATTGCATGAAATTCCTGTACTTGGGGAGGGTCCCTCAGCCCGGCGTGTGCCAATAATTGGTCTTCAGATACATTCTAATGACGATGCCAGCTTTCTTTGGCTGCAGAGGTACGTTGTGCCAGTAGTTAGTCTTCATACCTAATCTGTCACCAACGCTGTCTGGGAGGAGGGACCACAAGGAATCAGGCTTCCTCCTGTCAGGGTCAGGAGTTGGGTGGGAGGCGATTGGGGACAGGGCCAGCAGGAAAGAGGGGTTGTGGGAGGTTGGGGAGTCCGATAGGCTCTGATTCAGCCAGGTACTCCATAGTACACTAGATAGGGTCCTTATAGGCATATCTGGTGATTAGGGCTTTCCTTCTCTTGGCTGCTGGCAGATGGCCCCACCCCTGCCACTGCCATTGCTTGCCATCTGTCGTATCCTATTATGGCTTGGTTGGCCTCCCTGTACGGGCTATCACTGGCTGGCCCTACCCACATGCTACAGTAGCACTGGCCAGTGGCCTGAGCCTCCCTTTGTGGGGCAGTTGATTGCAGGGCCCAAGAACCATTATTACCCTGCAGAGAGAGGTCCTCCCCACCCGCTGCCACCCCCTGATTGATCACCCAGCAGAGGATGATTATGGATCCCCCACCTTGATCGATCGTGGAGCCTCCTGATGGTTTGCCCTGTAGAGGGTAACCTGGGCTTCCCTTTTTGGGGGTGATTATGGAGCCCCCTGATTGGTTTGCCAGCTGGTGAGGGACTGCAGGAGGGCTCCAGAGTATGGCCATAACCCAGTAGCAAGCTAATCTGCTAGTTGGATCATCTGCCTACCTGGTGATCAGTGCATGTCATAATGAGCAATTGAGCAACCTTAGCATATTATTAGCATAGTATGCTTTGTTTGGTTGAATGGATAACTAGATACTTAGTGTATTAGGCTTTTATTATACAGGATTAGCCACAAGTGTTAGTTTGAAATACAATCACTTGTGTTTGTTTTATAAGGCAAACATTATATATGATCTAATTATGCTGCTATCACTTCATTTAAAAACATATATTTTATTGATATTTTACAGAGAGGAAGGAAAAGAGATAGAGAGCTAGAAACTTCGATGAGAGAGAAACATCGACCAGCCACCTCCTACACAGCCCCCACCGGGGATGTGCCCGCAACCAGTGTATATGCCCTTGACCGGAATCGAACCCGGTACTTTCAGTCTGCAGACCAACGCTCTACCAATGAGCCTAACTGGTTTCGGCACTTCATTTTTAAATCCTCACCAGAGAATATTATTTTCCATTGATTTTTGAAGAGTGGAAGGGAGGGAGAGAAGGAAGAAGAGAGAAAGAGGAAGGGAAGAAAGTGGAGAAAAAGAGGGAGGAAGGGAGGGAGAGAGAGAGAGAACGAGAGGGTTGGGGAAGAGAGAGAGAAAGAAACATAGATTGGTTGCCTCCTGCATGCACCTGAATTGGGGCTGGAGATTGAACCTATAACCCAGGTAGGTAAGGTACATGTGTGTGGGTTTACACTCTAACCATTTAAACAATACTGGCTATGGCAAATATGCTACCACTTTGGAACTTGCTAGTATAGCATCTAGTAGTATCTATAGTACTAATGTGGAAAATATGTAACTAAACAAGACTACTTCATAATTAGCTGTTTTTCAAACTACCTTGCTAATTCCTGGCTTTTTCATTAATGGAAAAAAAAATGGGTTTTTCTCCCTCCTAAGTTTAGCATTGGTTATCTTATGTACCTCTTAATGTGTTTGTATTATTATTTACTGCATCAGTTACTCTAGTTCCTTTGACTGCAGAGAGGTAGTATCTGTAGATACTTCTAGAATGTTATTTTGCTTCCATCTTACTGTTCATGAGAACTTCCTTATTGCTCTGGGAAGAACATATTCTTTGGAAAATTAGTGATAATAATTCATTTTCATATCTTTGGTTCATGTTCTTAGACAGACTAGTTAAAATTAGCTCATTGCTAAGAATGTTTATATAGGTGCCTATAATATACTAGAGGCCTGATGCATGAAGATTTGTGCAAGAATGAGCTTTCCTTCCCTTGGCTGCTGATGCCACCTTCACTCTGGCTGGCGCCACCTTTTTGCTCTGGTCTAGAGCTATCTTTTTGCCTTCTCACACTGCCCAGAGGCCCTGAGTAGCTGGGGTGGTATGGAACTCATTGTTTCCACCCTGCCTGCAGCTGCTCAGCACTTGTGTATGTAAAGTAACCTGCCATCTTTGTTGGGTTAATTTGCATACTTACTCCTGATTGGCTGGTGGGTGTTGCGAAAATATGACAATTAGCATGTTTCTCTTTTATCAGTGTAGATATGTGAGAATTAAATGAAGTATGCCAAATGCTGTTGGGGATGGTTTAGTCAGAGTGAGCCAAAACATTAAAAACCCACAGAGAATGCTTTATATTAATTCTTTCTGACCACCCATTTGGATTATACTAATTTAATATGTTGAAAACTTAACTGAAGGAGTTCTCTAAATTAGTTACAGTTGACCAAGAAGGAAATGGTGGTGCCACTTACAGTTGCCTTACTGAATCCCATGGTATTTTCTCTAAAGTGGACATTCTTTTCATTGGTTTCTAGAGAAGGAGGAGAGAAGTGAGGTGGAAGGGGGAAAGAGAGAAAGAGAGAGGGAGGAAAGGAGGGAGGGAGGGAGAAATTATGTGAAAGACACATTGATTGACTTCAACATGGGCCCCTTCCCAGGGCTGGAGAATCTGCAACCAAGGCATGTGCTCTTGACTGGGAATTGAATATTTGGTCTGCAGGTTGATGCTATAAGCAAGCACTGAGCAAAACTGGGCAAGCTAAATTATGTCTTTATTTATACTGTTTCCTATCTATATTCTTATTGCACTCAGGGCAGCAGTTCTGAAATTTTTGGCCTAACAAGTTATACAGATACTAGAGGCCTAGTGCATAAAATTTGTGCTTGCGGTTGGGGTACCCTCAGCCCAGCCTGCACTCTCCAGTCCAAGACCCTTGGGTGATGTCTGATTGCTGATTTAGGCTGGAGATCAGACCTAAACCAGCAGTCAGACATCCCTTTCACAATCTTGGATCATTGGCTCCTAATTACTTGCCTGCCCACCTGATCCCTCTTAATTGCCTCCCATGTCAGCCTGATCACCTCTGACTGCCTTTGTGTGCAGGTTTGATCACCCTTAACTGTCCGCCCTGACAGCCTGGGCCGCCCCCAAATGCCCCATCCCTGCTGGCCTGGTCACTCCGAATTGCACCCCCCCCCCTTTACCAGCATAGTTGCCCCCAACTGCCCCCTCTGCTGATTTGGTCACCCTTAACTGCCTCCTTCTGCTGGCCTAGTTGCCCCTCATTGCCCCACCTGCTAACCTAATTGCCCAACTTCCCCCTCCTGCAGATCTGGTACCTTCTCCTCCCCTCTACTCTGCCTGCCTCGTCGTCCCTAACTGCTCCCACCCCTGCTAGCCTGGTTGCCACTTACTGCCCCCCCCCTGCCAGCCTGGCCACCCTGAACTGCCCCCTCTGCTGGTCTGGTCACCCCTAATTGGCCCCTGCCCCCCCATCAGCCTGGTAATCCCTAACTTCTCCCCCTATTGGCCTGATCTTCTCCAACCGCCCTTCCTCCCCAGGCCAGCCTAGTTGCTCCTCACAGCTCCCCCACTGGCCTTCAGTTGTTTGGTAACCCCATGCAGCCTGCTGTAAAGTCATTTGGTTGTCTCTCACTTAACCCCCATGTCAGCCTGGTCGTCCCATCCATCCTTCTTGTCCAGTTGTTTGGTCATTCTTCACTATAACCTCTTACTGGCCTGGTTGTAGGCAGCCATCATGTGAAGGTATAAGGGTTAATTTGCATATTACTGCTTTATTTTATAGGAGTATTACTTAACTAGAGGTCCAATGCACAAAATCGTGCAAGAGTAGGCCTTCCCCCTGGCTACCAGCACTAGCTTCCCTCTGGCACCTGAGACCCAGGTTTCCCTTGCAACACCAGCTTCATTTGGAAGGTCATCCAGAAGGATCTCCAGAAGGATGTCTGGTATAATTAACATATTACATTATTATTGTTGTAGATGCTTTTTAAAATTAAGTCCTATTAGTGAACTTGTTTTAATGTGTTATATTAAAATCCAGTGGTCTGGGGTTTTTGCTGTGAGTGGATTTTATACCTTTTAGTCATTTTGTAATGCATTGTCATGTGGAAAAGAATGATTTGGTGATTTGTATAGATCTTCCAGATATTGTTATAAAATATTAAAAATCAGATTGCTTAATATCAGTACCAATCACATCAGAAAAGTATTTTAAGTACTGAGAAGCTGCCAAAATCATTGTGGCTGACTGAAATGTCCTAGAATTATAGTTTTCATTTGAAAGTTGGAATGTTATTATAACATATATTATTAAGTTATTTATACTGATGGACTTACTCATTTTATAGAAATAGGTCTGGCAAATATCCAAATATGAATTATCACAGAAACAAGAAACTGGGAAGGTTCAGAGAGTTTAATTTACTTATAGACAACTATTTTTCAATAGTTTATGGATGCTGGGAAAAGTTTGGAGACAAGATTGTGGTATGTTTTGTTTTGTGTAAGTGTCTTCATTTATACTTGTTTTCTGAACTTCTGTATCTAAAGTATCATGTAAAGAGAATCAGATAGTATTTGCATTACTGAAGAATAATCCTAAGCTTAGAGAATTTTTATAATGTGTGGTGTGATAGGCTGGATAGTGACTGCTCAAAGATATTCATGTCATAAGCAGGGATATGTGAATGATCAAATTGGACAAAGGGACTTGCAAAGATATGATTGCATAGACTAGGATTTTGATGTGTTATCCTGAATTATTTGGGTGGACCAAGGAAATCACAATGAGTCATAAAAATGAAAGAGGAAGAAAAGTATGAGATCCAAAAAAAGATGGCAGTTAGGCATAAAACTTGATTCATTATGTCTGGATATGAAGATGAAGAAAGAGGTCTAGGAGTGCAGGCAACTTCTAGAAGTTGGAAAATGCATGGGAACAGATTCTCTCCTAGAGCTTCCAAAAGGAATGTCAGATAAATCAGATAAGCCATTAAGCTTGTGGTAATTAATTAGAGCAATCAGAAACATACTGGCAGTAAGCAAATCTGCCCATTGCTTTAAAAGTAGAAAACAATCTGTTTTCTTCCAAAGCTATTGCTCTGTGGGCATCTTTGAAAAGATATTCAAAAACAAAGACAATCTGTAAATGTATTCAAAGGAGAAGCAGAAACACTGTCATGAGTCCTGGTGAATTTTTCCTAGAGTATACAATTTAAGGCCACAATGTTTAATCTGACCAATCTTCATAGTTCTAAACCAAACTAGAATTTTATCTTCATAGTTCTAAACCAAACTAGCTTAACAAATTTTATACAGAGTCTATCTCAGAAAGCAAGATGTCTTTCTCCATATTTTATTTAAAGACTCCATATTTTATTTCCAATTGATCCAAGTACAACAAGATGTTTTCAAGAAGAAAGTGGGAAATTTTATCATCACTAGGAACAGTAGTCATAGAGTTGAGACTGACCTGAATGCTATCTATTTTAGCTAAAGTTGCAGATAAATCCTATTCTTTCTGTTGGTGAATGCCTGCTATTGTGGGGAGTCATTTGTCTCTCTGGCCATTTCCTCAGAATCCATGGTAATCTTATTTTGTAAAGCAATTTACATTAATTGAGGGCTGCAGGAATACTGGTTGTGTATGTAAACACTTGATAATCTTTTATGATCATCTTTTTAGGGTAGAAGACAGAGTGTTTTCTGGAGGCATGCAAGTTAATGCTTGACTTCCATGTAAGAAGGGGCACATCTGCTACGTCTGGAAAGAAAGTGTTGTTTATAATTGTTGGAGTTCCTCAACTGAAGTTATATCCGTATTCTCATTAGGTACATGTCTAAAATGCCTTATGGCATGGCTCCCTGACCAACTTGTAAGCATTAGGATTTCTAGTTGAGTAATTAAATCCCATCCTTCTCTATGTTGGGCCACTCAATACAGTATGTCCTGTCTGCTCACGACACAGGTTAGATGGCATTTATCTATTTTTGGAATGGCTTGGTAATAAATAGAGTAATGAGAGTGGGAGAGCCATTCAGTGATGTTGATAAGCATTTTATTTGGAAGGTATAGAAGCTGGGGTATCTAGCACTTTTTCCAGTTGAGAGGTCATCTGGCTGGAAGAAAGAGTCATTAATTTGTTAAACACAAGGGGCTGGCAACAATTTTGGAAAGCCATATTAAGTGATATATATATATATATATATATATATATATATATATATTTGCATATTTAAAATAAAACTTCAATTTTTATTTCATTGAAATATTGAAACAATTTTTGTCAGTCCTGACCCAATACAGCATCCTACTTGAACCACTTCAGGACCGCCCCAACCTCTAAGTGGTATATTTTTTATGAGGACTACTTTAAGGGAAATTTTAAAAGACACAGGATAATTAATGTTTATTTTTCTCCTACACTTTTTGAGTCTAACATATTACTTCTCCAGTGCCTAGATTTTTTTACCTCCCACAAGTGTCTATTTTCATTCAGTAACTGTAACTTCATCTTTTGTTCAGTCATTCCCTATCACAGCAGTCCTTTTGTCTAGAAAGGTCATATTGCCCTTACAGAGATCTATATGTCTTCCTTTTAACCTGTGTGGTCCACACCAGGAAGACTCTGGTGGAGTTTTAACAACTGGTCATTATTCTTCTGATCAACGACTATGTCACTGTCATAAGGCACAACCCGGGCTTGAATCTTTTAGGCCCCATTTTATACTAAAAGAGTGTGGTTGGGTACCACAGGTTTTTTTGTTAAATATATTTTATTGATTTTTTACAGAGAGGAAGGGAAAGGGACAAAGAGTTAGAAGCATCAATGAGAGAGAAACATCAATCCTGCACACCTTCTACTTGGAATGTGTCAGCAACCAAGGTACATGCCCTTGACAGAATCAAACCTGGGACCTTTCAGTCAGCAGGCTGACACTCTATCCACTGAACCAAACCAGTTTCTGATGAGTGTTTTTGATTTCTTAGGAAATATTCCTAAAAGTGGGATCACTGAAGTGGTTTAATGGGAGTTACATTTTTAATTTTTTGAAGAAACTCCATCCTGTGTTGCAGAGTGGCTGTACCAGTCTACATTTCCCCACCAGCAGTGCATGAGGGTTTCCTTTGTTTCACATCCTTAATAGCACTTGTTTCTTAATTTGTTGATGGTAGCCATTCTGATAGGTGTGAGATGGTACCTCATTGTTGTTTAATTTGCATCTCTCTGGTGATTAGTGACCTTGAACATTTTTTCATGTCTCTTGGTCATCTGTATGTCCACATCGGAGAAGTGTCTATTTAAGTATTTTGTCCATTTTTAATTAAATTGGATTATTTGGTTTTCTGTTGTTAAGTTTTATGAATTCCTCATATTGTTCATATTTTAACCATTTATCAGATATATCATTGCTAACTATGTTCTTCCATTCAGTGGGTCCCTTTTTATTCTGTTGATAGTTTCTTCTGCTGTGCAGGAGCTTTTTATTTTCATATAGTCCTATTTCTTTATTTTTGTCTTGGTTTCTTTGGCCCTAGGAGATGTATCTGTAAACATTGCTATGAAAGATGTCTGAGATTTTACTGCTATAGTTCTAGAATTTTTATGGTTTCATGACTTACATTTATATATCCTACCCATTTTGAGTTTATTTATTTTTTGTATTGTGTCAGTGGTCTAGTTTCATCGTTTTGCATGTATCTGTCCAGTTTTCCCAGCACCATTTATTAAAGAGACTGTCTTTAGTATATGCTCTTGCCTCCTTTGTCAAATATTAGTTAAGTATAACTTCTTGAGTCAATTTCTGGGTTCTTTGTTCTGTTCCATTGATTGATGTGCCAGTCTCTGGCTTTTTAGAGAACAATGGCACTGTAATATAACTTGATATCTGGTATTGTGATTCCTCCTACTTTGCCCTTCTTTCTCAAGATAGTTGCAGCTATTCCATTAAATTTTTTTATTTCATATAAATTTTTGGAGGGTTTGTTCTAGGTATGTGAAATATACTGTTTGTATTTTAAGAGGGATTGCATTGAATCTATAGACAGCTTTGCATAGTTTGGTCATTTTAATGATGTTGATCCTTCTAATCCATGAACACAGTATATTCTTCCAATTGTTTATGTCTTCCTCTATCTCTTTTTCAATTTCCTATACTTTTCAGAGTACAGATCTTTTACCTCCTGGGATAACTTTATTCCTAAGTATCTTAATTGTTTTGTTTCAGTAGTAAATGGGATTTTTTTTTTGGGGGGGGGGGGGGAGCAGGGGTATAAAAATACCAGAGTACACCATTATCAGACTATAGATTTTCTAGGAGTAGAGCAGCAGCCCATATGACCTGAGGTGGTCATCAATTGGGTATTCATGACCAATAGCCCAGAGAAAGTTTCAAAGGTTTTATGTGCTCAAACTTTCTAGATAAGGTGGTCAGTACCTTTGGTGCTCTTCCCTTCCAAATCTGGAGACAACTGTGTCAAAAATGAAGAATTTCTTACTTTGTTCCCAGTCTCATGGTGGAGGTTTTTGCTATGATCAACACAGTGATGAAACCAATTATAGCACTCTAGGTAGTACTGGCTTGACATGTGACTTGGTTTCACTTTGTGTGGGTATCTATATGAATAACTCAGATAATTCATTTAGAGCTGTGATTTATTTCCCCAGTTGTGGTTCTAAAGAGAGAGGTCTTTAATCTGCCAGTCTGTGTAATTTTCTAAATTACAGATCACACAGCTGTTAAAAGTTTATAAAAAAAAATAGGCCAGAGCAATGAGAATTAATGAATTTTATATATGTAACAGAGCAGCCATCCCTATTCTTGGACATGGGCAGACCCTTGACTTCAACTCTAGCCATCTTTCTACTTGGGGGGACTAATATCAGAATATATACAGAGTGCACAGGGAAACTGGTGAACATGAAGAGGAGAGTTGGTCCAAAAGTATAAGCAATACATGTTTTCTTTTTAGTAGTTTAGAATGCTTAGTCAGCTATTTACTTCTATGCCTTAGCCTTCACTTTACAGCTTGAAGGCAAGACTGAAAATCAAACTGAGATTTTAGATTAGTTTTATGGATTAGCCTTCCTGATTATTATTCAAGTTAGTACTTGAATATGTTTATCTAAAAGCTTCCCAGGACAACTCTCCCAAGGGTGAAATAAAGGCAAATTCATGTACAGGTTTCTTAGTAGTCAGAAAGGTTGGATGGGACATTATGGTTTTCAAAGTAATGTTTCCTCTGGCACTATTAGCCTGCACTAATAAATAAATGTGGGCTGCTGTCTTAAGATTGTTGTTGACCTTGGGGTGTGAGGAGTGGTGGGCAGGAAGTTTGAAATTGCACAGGACTCTCCTACTGAAAGCAGCTGTTTTTTTATTCACTAAGCCTTCTATTGGGCTATATGTTTTTATTCACTACATCTCCTATTGTGTTATTTTCTATTGAGCTATAAGTTTTTATTTTGTGCTGTAAGTTTTCAGAAGGTTCCGAAGTTCTTCAGAAGTTGATTCTAATAGGTCCTGCCAGCACTTTATTGTTGAAGGCACAGAGTGTTGGGGTTTCTAATCTATCTTTATGGTAGTGCCTTCCTTTTCTTTCCCTTTTTTGATTCAGAGAAACATTATTATTGTATAAAAAACTATGAAAGAGGGAAAAACCCTATCAAATGATGACATATACTATTGATCATACCATGTGCATTTAAACATGAACAAAGTATAAACTACATTGTAAACAGGAACAAGCAAAATAAAAAAACTGTACTCTCCTGTATGGCATAGGTTTCTTCCCTTAATTATATTTAACTGCTTTTCCCTCCCTTTCCCTCCCTCCCCCCCATTCTATCTAGCTTGTGATTGGTACAATGGAAGAATCTAGAATTTTCAGACCAGGAGTAAAAGCAGACATGTTGTGTAACTCTCAGTCAAATGATATTCTTCAACATCATGACTCAGATTGTGGTGGCACGGGTAACAAACATTCACTGGAAGAGGATGAAGGCAGTGACTTTATAATAAAAAATAGGAATTTGGTGAGCCAAGCATACTGCATGCAAGAGTCAAGAGAGAAACCTCCTGGGCTTAAAGCTGGAATAGAGCCTTCTGAAAGTCAACAAGGTTCAGAGTGCAACAAGAACAAAGAAAGAACTTTAGGTAATACTCTCTGCTTAGTGGTTAAACATTTTTATACAAAGCTCATTTACTTATATTTTCTACAGCACATATGATTATGGAATATGGCCAGGTTTGAGTTTGATGTTACTTAGCTACTACATCTATTTTCTTTGATCAGGTCATTGTGCCTGTCTGCTACAATTCCATGCAGGAGTTGAACAAAGCAGAGTAGGAAATTTAGTTATAGGAACGATGGTTATTTTTCTCTGAATAACCAAAAATTATTTCTTCTGAATATATTGGTGGTCAGTTTTGAAGAAATGGTATTTGATTTGCCTTGTTATTTGATCAGTAATTCCTATCAAAACTATATATGATTCATTTATTTATTTAAAGGATGTTCACTAAAATTTAAAAATGATATATTATTGGTTAGAAAGTGGATTAATAAGAGTGGATTTTTAAGGTATGTTTTCCTTTTTACTGCAGTATTAGTTTGACAGTAATTAGAATGTGGTATGTTAAATGTCATTAGTAAAATCTAAAATTTTTATTTTGCCATGCTATTTGCCCCTCAATATTATATTCCATTTATATATAATAGTTATCTTGTCTGATTTGACCGACTTCTGTACAGGATTATAACCAGAATTTTCTTTCTTTAATATATTCTTAAGAACATAAAAAGTATTTATAATCCTTTGCAAATAAGACCAATATCTTCAAAAATAATAGACCCAATAGTGTTTGTAAAATAGTTTCAAGTTAAATTGTTTTAGTTTTAAATGGAGCATAAAACCTACAGAAAATTTCAAATTACTTTTTACTCTTACTAATTACATTTAATAATTATATTCCTCTTTTGATTTGGACTTGAATTTAATAAGAAGAGGTTTTAGTGCTAAAATTTAATATGTATTGAAAATTACTCATTTTGAAGTCACTCTGTTCTTCCTTTCCATATCCATAGAAGTCTATAAGGTATACCACATATCAGAGTTCTCTTCAGATTAATAAAAATAAAAATATTTTACATACAAGAGTCAACACTTCAGCAAAAAAAAAGTTTCTATTCCCAGATCAAGAAATAAAACCTTTATTGTTTAGTTTCTCACACTTATTACAGCCCCATTTTTATTCCCACCAAAGTTTTTGAAGTACTATTTAAAACTTTTTTCAAGGGATGGGCTAATTTGTCTTTCTTTTTTTGGCCCTATATTTTACTAATACTAAGATTATGCTTAGTAAATCATCAGAAAATACAACTCAGGAAAAAATGTTAATAATGGATTATGTGCATTTTATATACAGGCCAAGTGTGCTTGCTTTTTGAACTTTTCTTGTATATTTGTTCCTGATAGGAGGAAGTTCTTAAAAACATATTTCATCTTTAAGGAAAATATCTTATCTTGGAATCAGTGACTTGGCTAGTGTTTTTAAACTTTTAAAAAGTATTACTACTATTTAAGTGCCAGTTAGCTAATATCTACCAGCATTAGAGGATAAGTGAAGAAATTTGGTTGTGGGGCTACTCAATCATAATTTGAAACTAGTTTCTCTAATTTAGCAGGTGAATCTCTATACCTAATTAAATTATATTCTCAGTGTCTGAACATAAATTTTATTTGGAATTTACAGATTATATTAATTTTATCTTCTGGTACTTTTCTTCTCTTATCTTGTTAAATTATTAGGAAAAGAAGTATTATTATTGATGCAAGCCTTAAATACTCTTTCAACTCCAGAGGAGAAGCTAGCAGCTCTCTGTAAGAAATACGCTGATCTTGTAAGTATTAAGGAAGTAAGGCCCATGTAAAATGTCGAAATGTACATCTGCTTGATAAACTTTTAATGTATAATTTTGATAGAGCTTTAAATGTAAGTTATATTCTATTACAGTGTTAAAGAAGACTGTTAATTTCTTAGAACTTAAGTTGGTTACATGGCCTTGATTTATGATAGGATATGTTGAAACATTGTAATGCTTTGGAGATGTGAAATAGATTTCCTAAAACTCAATCAGTCTCAAACATTTCTAGGTCAGCATTTTCATTTGTATATTTATGTGCCTCTCTTGGGAATGAATATATTCTGTATTTAAATTCAGAAATTCAGTACATAACTGCATATTAGAGGTTAACGTTTTAAACCATTTTGATTGATTGTGAGTTCTATGAGATAGTCTAGCATGCCTGTTTTCAATGAGTGTGCAACTGTAGGCACATTAGTGTGCCCCAAGAATTTTTAAGACATGCAATTCCAGACTAATTTAGTCAGCACACTGACCTTTTTTCCTCTAGACTGTGAAAAAATGACAACATAAGAGCCTCTTGCAAACTTTTTTACTTTTCAAAAGTGTAAATTAAACTTATACTTATTTGGTGTGCTGCAGAATGGAACTAGTTTTTATGTGCCATTAGATGAAAAAGATTGAAATTTTCTGCTAGATTGGAATAGTCAGATGATGAAAATCAAAAGAGCAATTTTTTTAAAAGATGGAAATAAATTTTAAAAAGAGGAAGAAAAAAAAGATGAATAAAGGAGTGAAAATTAGGTAGAAAAAGTAGCAGAATAGGTTAAGTAATGGACTTGGGGATATGACAGATGCAGCCAGCCATAAAAGGATTAGGGGAGAAAGAATAGAGTTAGCACAGTGGTCCAGGACAGTCCTTTTCAAACCTATGCAGATCACTTCAGTGTTTTGTCAAATTGCATATTCTTATTCAATATGTATAAAAAGATTAAAGTGATATGAAGTGGGTTGGAGTAGATGGCTAAGATACTGCATTCTAAGAAGTTCCCAGGTGATGACCTAGCCTGCTGGTCCAGGGCTTAGACCAGCAGGTTCAGCAATCAAGTGGTGTTTTATTTATTTACAATTTTGTGGGGCATGAAGGAGAGCATATGGTAAGAATTACTGAATTTGTTTTAGAAAGTGATACATAGTAGCTTATTTTTTATTTAGTTTTATCCCTATTCAGAGCAATAATTCTTGGGAATAATATATATATCTCTATATATCTATATATCTATATCTATACACACACACACACACACTTTGGTTTAAAAAATGTTTTAAAACACTTTTCATAAAATAATAGTTAGGATATATAACTAAGTATACTACTTTGGGAGTATATCCTTGTCAACACATGGAGATCAGAAAGAGAGATAGACCCCACTCCATAGTAGTGACTCACTTTGAGAGGGAATTCACAAACTTGGAATTTCTCCTTGAGGAGAAAAGGGTTTGTATTTTACATCAAGCACACCAGTTTTATGGGATACACCTTTCATGGCTGGCTGGATCTGCCATGTTACCAATCCACTAGTTAACCTTTATTTTGCTACTTTTCTACCTAAACTGAACCTCTTTGTCCATTTATCATCTTCTTTTTCTCTTTCTCCTTCTCCTCTCCTCCTCCTTCTCCTGCTTCTCCTCCCCCCTTTTATCTTATCTTATCTTATCTTATCTTATCACTGCTCAGTTCAGTCATTATTGGTGTATAAAAATACTTTTGGTTGCTGGATGTTAATTTTGTAACTGCTACTCTGCCAAATTATTTACTAAATGTAGGGGTTTTCTATGTACAATATCATGTCTTCTGAGAATAAGAATATTTGTACTTCCTCTTTTCCAATTTGCATGTCTTTTCTTTCTTCTTATCTGATCATTATGGCTAGCTCTTCCATACATCATCAAACAGGAGTAGTAAAAGCATGGATATTCCTTTCTTGTTCCTGTTCTTAGGGAAAATGGTTTTAGTTTTTGCCCATTGAGTATGATGTTAGCTGTAGATTTGTAATATAAGGGTTTTATTATGTTAAGGTATGATCCTTTTCTATTCCTACTTTGCTGAGAGTTTTTATCAAGAAAGGATGTTGGATATTGTCAAATGCTTTTTCTGCATCAATAGATATGACTATGTGATTTTTATTTCTTAATTTGTTTATGTGATGTATCACATTTATTGATTTGTCAATATTGTACCAGTCTTGTATACTTGGGAAAAGTCCCACTTGATCATGTTATATGAACTTTTTAATGTACTGCTGGATGAGTTGCTAATATTTTGTTGAGCATTTTAGTGTCTATGAAATATGGATCAGGATATTGGCCTATAATTCTCTTACTTTGTAGTGTCATTATCTGGTACTAGTGTCATAGAATTCAGAAGAGGTCCCTCTTCATGACTTTTTGAGTAGGATAGATGTTAATTCTTTGAATATTTGGTAAAATTTTCCTGTGAAACTGTCTAGACCAGGATTTATGTTTGCTGGAAGTTTATTATTATTATTATTACTACTTCAATATTACCAGTAATTTTCAGCCTATTCAGGAAAATTCTTTCTGATTGAGTTTTAGAAGATTGTATTTTTCTAGGAATAGTTTTTCTTGTTTGTTTGTTTCTTTGTTTTTTTTTAGGTATGTCTGAGGTGCTATGAGCTTCCCTGTCAGGACTGCTTTCACTGTGTCCCATAGACTTTGGATTGTTGTGTTTTTGTAATAGTTTCTACTGTGTTTTTTAATTTATTCTTTGAACTCTTTGGTGATCTGTCCATTGTTTAATAGCATGCTATTTTGTTTGATTATTTTTTAGTATTCTTATTGATTTCTAGTTTTATGCCATTATGATATATGTTTGATATGACTTTAGTCTTCTTGAATTTGTAGAGATTTAGTTTGTGTCCTCATTTGTAGAAATAGCATATTTCCTCTTTATTAGATAGGATTCATTTGCTTTACCCTCTCTATTTTCATTTTTACAGCAGTCCCTTTAGGATTTCTTGCATTGCTGGTTTGGTAATATACTCGTTTAGCCTTTTTTTTCTTTTTTTTGTCTATGAAGTTCCTGATTTCACTTTCAGTTGTTTTTGAAAACACCTCATATGTACTTGAGAAGAATATTGCATAGCTCTGGAGTGAAATGTTCTAATGATGATTAGTTCCATCTGATCTAGTGAGCTATTTAGGATTGCTGTTTCCTTGTTGATTTTTTGTCTAGAAGATTTATCCAGTGATGTCAATATGGTATTAAAGTCCCCTTCTATTATTGTATTGTTGTCAATATCTTTCAGCCGGGGTGTGTGTGTGTGTGTGTGTGTGTGTGTGTGTGTGTGTGTTTTATGTATTTGGGTGCTCCTGTACTGGGTGCATATATGTTTATCAGAGTTATGCAGACCTTTTAGTATTAGTAAGTGGCCTTCCTTATCTCTTGTTATGGCCTTTACTTTGAGATCTATTTTGTCAGATATAAGTATTGCTACTCTAGCTTTTTTTAAATTTTCATTTCCCTGAAAGATATTTTTCCATCCCTTCATTTTCAGTCTGTGTGAGTTCTTTGTTCTGAGTTGGGTCTCTTGTACACAGAATATATATGGGTCATGTTTTCTTATTCATTCAGCCACTTTTTGTCTTTTGACTAGAGCATTTACATTTAATCATTTACATTTAAGGTTATTATTTGTTGCCATTTTTATTCTTTACTAAAGGCCCGGTGCACAAAATTTGTGCATGGCCGTGTGAGTGGTGGTGTCCCTCAGCCCAGCCTGCACCCTCTTTAATCTGGGATCCCTGTGGGATTGGGCCTAAAGTGGCAGTTGAATATCCCTCTCACAATCCAGGACTGCTTGCTCCTAACCACCCTGCCTGCCAGCCTGATAGCCCCACTAATCATTCTCATGGCAACATGATTGATGCCTAATTGCTCCCCTGCTGACATAATCATCCCAACTGCCCTCCTCTGCTGGCCCAATCGCCCACAACTTTCTTCCCCTGTGGAGTTGAGGGGACTGGAGGACTGAGGTTGGATGAGGTGGGACTGAGGGGACTGGGCACTGCCATCTTGTGAGGGCATGACAGTCAGTTAGCATATTTCCTATTTATAAAATGGGATGCTTTTGTTTTATCCTCTCTATTTTTCTTACAACAGACCCTTAAGATTTCTTGCATTGCTGGCTTGGTAATAAACTCCTTCAGCCTTTTTTTTTGTTTGTTTGTGAAGCTCCTGATTTCAGTTTCAATTTTGAATGATAGCCTTGCTGTGTAGTGTAGTCTTGTATTCAATCACTTGCTTTCCATTACTCTGTAACTTCCTGCCACTCCCTTCTGACTAAAGTCATGGTATTCTGTTTTGTAAATTTACCACAGTATTTTTATACTCTGATAGGGACTTGGACTCTTTCCAGATCTTAGCTATGGTAAATAATGCTCCTTTGAACAAAAGCTGCATATATGTTTTCCTGATTGGTGTTTCAGTCTTCTTACAATATATTTTTAGAGATGAGGTCACTGAGTCAATTGGCAATTAATTCCATTTTTAGATTTTTGAGGAATCTCCATACTGTTTTCCATAATTGGTGGGTTTGCTTTCCCAACAACTATGAACTGGCATTCCCTTATCACCTCATCCTTATCAGCACTTTTTGTTTGTTCATTTATTTCTAGTAGTCATTTTGGCAGGTAGGAAGTGGAACCTCATTTGTGTGTGTGTGTGTGTGTGTGTGTGTGTGTCTTAAGCTAATGGTATTCCCAGGGAGTTCTTTGTAGTTCCCATTAAGTTGCTTTATCTTTAACCCATTATTTTAAATCCTGTGATAAATTGTTTCTTTCATGTCATTTAGTTTTGTTCTGCAGATGTTTCATCCCCTCCCCGCCCCTCCTGTCCTCTCCCACTGCTGTTCACAGTAAATTAATTTTCATTCTGAGACAGAGCCTTGGGGGCCTTATTTTCAGGGGGGTGCCTTATATTTCACTCAGAAGGAAACCTGTAAGTAGGTCTTATTTTTGGAAGATGTATTATTTTCGGGGAAACACGGTAGTTACTAAAGTCAAAGTATTTGATGCTATTAAATATAACAGTTGAAGAAAATACACACAATACATAAATAAAATGAAACTATCAGATGAGAATCAGTTATCATGGAGCAGGTGACTCCTGTAATGATCAAAACAATACTCGCACCCCTCTTCTTTCCTCCTTTTTCATTACTAGAAAGCGTAATTCAGGAAATGTACTAGACAAAAGTACATTTTGTGAATTTACTGCAATGTAAAGGCAAAACATTGTCCTTGAGTTAGAATATAAGAATTTCTTAGAATTTTTAAAAATATTTTTAATTGATATTTTACCGAGAGGAAGAGAGAGAGATAGAAATGTCCATGAGAGAAACATCGACCAGCTGCCTCTTGCACACCCCCTACTGGGGATGTGCCCGCAACCAAGGTACATGCCCTTGACCAGAATTGAACCCGAGACCTTTCAGTCGGCAGACCAACAGTCTACCACTGAGCTAAAACCAGTTTCGGCAGAATATTTTTTGTTTTATTATTATTTACTAGAGGCCCAGTGCACAAAATTTGTGTACTTGGATTGAGGGGTTGCTTAGCCCGGCCTGAGCCATCCTGCAGTTCAGGGTCCCTCTGGGAATGTACAACTGATAGCTTAGGCCCATTCTCCCTAAGTTGGCAGTTGGACAATCTTAGTGATCCCACAGAGCCAGCCTCTTGTTGAGTAGTGTCCCCCTGTGGGAGCTCACTGACTACCAGGGGGCAGCTCCTGCATTGAGTGTCTGCACTCTGGTGGTCAGTGTGCATCATAGCGACTGGTCATTCTGCTGTTCAGTTGATTTGGATATTAGCCTTTTATTATATAGGACTAGAGGCCCAGTGCACAAAATTTGCACGTGAGGGGTGAGGGGAGTTGTCCCTCGACCCAGACTACATCCTCTATAATCTGGTATTCCTTGAGGGATATCCTCACTGGGATCAGGCCTAAAAGGACAGTTGGACATCCCTCTCACAATCCAGGGCTGCTGGCTGACAACTGCTCACCTGCCTGCCTTCCTGATTGTCACTTACTGCTTCTGCTTTCCAGTGTGATCACCCTCTAACCACTCCCATGCCAGTCTGATTGATGTCTGACTGCTCCCCTGCCAGCCTCTTTGCCCCCAACCTCCCTTCTCTGCCCTCCCTTGCAGGCCTGGTCCCACTCAACTATCCTTCCTTGCAGGCCTGGTGCCTTCCAACTGCCCTCCCCTGCCGGCCATCATGATAGGGGCAGGAACTTTGACCACATGGGGGCAGCCATCTTGTGTGTTGGAGTGATGGTCAATCTGCATATCTTATCTCTTTTATTAGGATAGAGGCCTGGTGCATGGGTGGGGACCAGCTGGTTTGCCGTGAAGGGTGTTCCGGATCAGGGTGGGGTTTCCCTTGAGATGTGGGGCAGCCTGAGCGAGGAGCCTGTGGTGGTTTGCAAGGCTGGCCATGCCCTCCAGTGACACAAGTGGAGGGCCTGGTATCTGGAATTTATTTACCTTCTAGAATTGAAACTTTGTAGCCTGGAGCGGAGCCAAGTCTCCCTTGTCTGTTTGGATTTGTTTACCTTCTATAATTGAAACTTTGTAGACTTAAGTGGAGGCTTAGGTGGGAAAGGGCAGGTTTCCACTTGGCTTCTTCCGTTGCCAGGGAAACACCTTTCTTTTACTCTCTGTGACTGTAGCCATCTTGGTTTGGGTTAATTTGCATACTCGCTGTGATTGGATGCTGGGCATGGTTTGTGGAGTGCAGTAATGGTTAATTTGCATATTACTTTTTTTTTTTTTTTGGTAGGACTAGTGACCTCTTGCAGGAATATTTGAATATCCGTGCAAGCCTTCTGGCCAGCCCCCACACTTCTCCCACTGTGGCTTCCACTGCTGTGCACCTCACCCGCACACCCAACCTGCCACACCCGCTGCCACCACCTCTTGGGCCACAGGCATCACTGCCCCTCCCACCTGACTCCCCATGCCACTGTCCCCACTGCCTCCCACCATAGCTGCATGACTCACCCAGTCCCACATGCGCTGCCAGTGCTTTCCCTCAAGCAGCTGCAGCCATCTTGCTTTCCACTTTTCTTTTCCTTCTATGCTGTCTTCAGTCTTCACTCCTTCCTCCCTCCATGAATGCAAATTAACCACCATATTTGTTGGGTTAATTTGCATACTTACTCTGATTTTCTGGTGGATATAGTGGAGTGATGTTAATTTGCATATCACTCTGTTAGGTAGCATTAGGATTAATATTAGGATTAATAAAACATAAAAATGCAAATAATGTCCAAAGTTTTCTGTGGACCACCAAAATTTTCTCATGGACCACCAATGGTCTGCAGACCACCAATTGGCTACTGCTGATTTAAAGTATTACATAAATCTTCTTTTTCCCCCAATAATTTCTCCCCGGCTGTCCCCATTCTCAGCACATTTCCTAACCCCCCTACTGTCAGTATCTCTTGGTTATTCTCATATGTATGCATACAAGTTCTTGACCTTTTACCCCCTGACACTCAGTTTCCCTCATAGGTTAAAAGTCTGTTCAAAACTTTGTGACTCTGGTTCTATTTTTTTTAAAATATATTTTTATTGATTTTTTACAGAGAGGAAAGGAGAGGGATAGAGAGTTAGAAACATCGATGAGAGAGAATCATCGACCAGCTGCCTCTTGCACACCCCCGACTGTAGATGTGCCCGCAACCAAGGTACATGCCCTTGACCGGAATTGAACCCGGGACCTTTCTGCCCACAGGCCGACGACGCTCTATCCACTGAGCCAAACCGGTTTCGGCACTGGTTCTATTTTTGTTCATCAGTATATGTTGTTCGTTATATCCAACAGATGAGTGAGATCATGTGGTAGTTATCTTTCTCTGACTGGCTTATTTCACTTAGCAAAATGCTCTCCAGTTCCTTCCATGCTGTTGCAAATGGTAAGGATTCCTTCTTTTTTATAATAGTGTAGTGTTTATTGTATAGATGTACCACAGTTTTCTGATCCACTCATCTGATGGGCATTTAGACTATTTTCAAATCTTAGCTATCATAAATTGCACTGCTATGAACATAGAGGTGCATATGTTCTTTCTGATGAGAGTTTCTGTTTTCTTGTGGTATATTCCTAGAAGTAGGATTACTGGTCAAATGGAAGTTGAATTTTTAATTTTTTGAGGAAACTCCATACTGTTCCCCACAGTGGCTGCACCAGTCTGCATTCCCACCAGCAGTGAAGAAGGGTTCCTTTTTCCCTGCAACCTTGCTAGCCATTCTGACAGGTGTGAGATGGAACCTCATTGTTTTAATTTGTATCTCTTGGATGATTAGTGACTTTGAACATGTCTCTTGGCCTTCTGAATGTCCACTTTCAAAAGTGTTTATTTAGGTCCTTTACTCACTTTTTATGTGATTATTTATCTTCCTTTTGTTCAGTTCTATGATTTCCCTATAAATTTTAGAGATTTAAACCCTCATCAGTAATAACATTGACAATATGTTCTCCCAGAGTATGAGCTTTTTTGTTGTTTTTGTTTTGTTGATGGTGTTAATTGCTATTCAGAAGCTTTTTCTTTTGATGTAGTTCCATTTATTTTCTCCTTAGTTTCCATTGTCTTGGAGCTTTGTTGTTAACATACAGTTATTACAAATGTCTCCTATTTTGCTGCCTATAACATCTTCTAAGATTTGTATGCTTTCCCACCTTACCTTTAAATTTCTTATCTATTTTGCGATTTGTGTTTTTTGTTGTAGTTGTTATTGTTGCTTTTTTTAAGTTGGTGGTCTAGTTTAATTTTTTTTTTTTTTGCACATATCCAGTTTTTCCAGCACCATTTACTGAAGAGACTGTGTTGACCTCATTGTATGCTCTTTTCTTCTTTGTCAAATATTGAGCACAATAGCGTGGGTGGATTTCTGGGTTCTCTGTTCTGTTCCATTGGTCTATTAGTATCTGTCTCTTCTTGTACCAGTACCAGGAAGCTTTTAGAACAGTGGCTTTGTATTTGTTATTATGATTTCTCCAACTTTGTTTTTCTTTCTCAGGATTGCTATAACTATTTGGGCTCTTTATTTATTCCAGATGAATTTTTGGAGGGTTTGTTCTAGATCTTTGAAATATGCCAGGGGTATTTTAATAGCGATTGCATTGAACCTATAGATTGCTTTGGGTAGTATGGAGATTTTAATGCTGTTTATTCTAATAATCCAACAAGGTATATTCTTCAATTTTTTTGTCTTCCTCTATCTCTTTCTCCCCTCGGCCCCCAATGTTCTGTAGTTTTTCTAGTGCAGGTTTTTTATTTCCTTAGTTACGTTTATTCCTATGTATCTTATTTTTTTGTTGTTGCAGTGGTAAGTGGGATTTTTTAATTATTTTGTTTCTCTTTCTATGAGTTCATTTTTGGTTTATAAAAAAGCATAGATTTGTGGATGTTAACTTTGTATCCTGCTGCATTGCCAAATTTATTTTGTTAAGTTTCTTAGTTTTTTGATGCAGTCTTTATGCTTTTCTATGTACACTATCATGTCATGTGCAAATAATGACAACTTACTTCTTCTTTTCCAATTTGGATGCCTTTTTTTCTTCTTCTTTTCTGTTTGCTGTGGGTAGCACTTCCAGTACTCTGTCAAACAGGAGTTGTGAAAATGGCAACTTTGTCTTGTTCCTGTTCTTAGGGGAAATGGGTTTAGTTTTTGCCCATTGAGTATTATGTTGGCTGAAGGTTTGTCCTATAAGGCTTTTATTGTTATGATCCCTCTATTTCCTTTATTTGGGGCTTTGTTTTTGTTGTTGTTGTTGCCTTATTTTAGCTGTTTATGTTTTTTGCTTGTATTTATTGTATAGAAGTACTTTAACTCCTAGTTTGTTGGTGACTTTTATTGTATGTTTCCCATGAACCCAGTGACCCAGTCTTCATGATCTCCTAAGTTGGATGCTTCAGGAATGTCCTTGTTGTTGGTTTGTAGGTACTCCTATTGTATTTGGGATTTGTTTGCAGTGGACCTGTTTGTTTTTGGGATCGACTCTTAGGCTGGCTGACTAAGAGGCTCAACCTGATCACTGCGAAGCAAGGTGATGCTAGTACATTCTTGAGGTGTCTTGTTGGGCTCAGTGGCACAGTCTTCCATATCACCAATTCTCTATCCTCCAGGAATATTTCTTGTGAATTATATATTGCACTTAATAGTTGCATCTTTATGAATTTGCTTTGCCTTTCTGGGATGGAGTTAACTCTTCAGAATCTGTGGCTCTAAGGGCCTGCCCCTGAGGTAAAATTTTTCCTAGTAGGGTCTGATGCCTGCCAGATTCTTCCTTTGACAAATTTGTCTTCCATTCTTTTTAGCCATCTTATGATCATTACTCTGAATTCTTGCTCTGATAGGTTGCTTGCCTCTAACTCATTTACTTCCTTTTCTGTTGATGCCTGCTTTTCTTTCATGTGCGGGCTATTTCTTTGTCTCCCCCCATGGTCTCTTTTTTCAGGGTGTCTGGTTATGTAGTTCTCTTTCTCCTTTCCATGGGTGATTGAAGAACTTCCTTGAATCTACGTGTTTGCACCAATTGGCACATCACAGCTGTTCGATGGTCTCCACTGTTGTGGGTTTTTCAGGCCTCATGTAAGGTCCTCTTTTCTTTGTAAGATGGAGTGGTTTTCCCTCTGAGCCCATAGCTCTGTGAGAGGTCTCCACTGCAATGCAGGCTGTTTGGTCAAGAAATCCTGTCCAGCAGACCCCTCCCCCCACGCACACACATACCTTCTCTTAGAGTTCTGTTACCCCTTAGCTTGCCAACTAACACTCCCCGAGTGATTTTCAGGTGTTCCTTCTATCTGCTCTGGGACTTGGCTCAGAACAGGTCTGTCTGTTTGGCCACCATTTTGTCTCCTCCCAGATTCTTCCTTTGAATGTGTCACTTTTAAGCCCACCATTGGTTGTTTGATTTTGAGTTGACTTGGGTGGGTTTCATGTTTGAAAATAATCTGTACCAGTTTAGGCTACCTGTCTGGAGCTTCAACACTGTTCAGTATTTGTGTCTGCACTTAACTGGGTTGGGAGATGCCCTGTGTAGATGCATTGAGTTCCTGGAACCCTTAACTGGGGTAAGATTAATAAAAAACCCAGGCTCCCTGAGGTGAGCATCCACCTTAGGTCTGCTAATCTGTTCCCCTCGATGTTGCCTGAACTTCCTCATGCTTCCCACTTGTTGTATCAGGATGGGCAAATAGGGTGAGTGTCTCCAGCATGGTTCAGCACTTAACAGAGAGTCTTACCCCTACTTCTAAGCTATACCATTCAATCTCTGCTAGAGTGTGCAACTCTATCTCCCTTAGCTGAAGCATATTACTCTTCCAGTTTGGGTAAATGCTTCATTGCCCCCAACTAAGCAAGACAGGATGGGATAGGGTCACTGAGACTTGGGAAACATTGAAAAAGACTTCTTTTGGGGTGGTACTAATTGTGCCACAAGAGGGTGTGAGCTGAACTTCTTTTAGTTACATAGCTGCTACTACTCAAATCCAGCACTGGAGTCTCTGGGCAAATTGTGCTCTGAATTTCCTAACTCAGCAGTGCCTCTTTTCTCTCACAACTGAGCTGTGCTTTTCCTGCTCCCTTCCCTCATGCAGGACTTGGAGGAACAGATAAGGACAGTCTTCTGCTTGGCGTTGTGCTGGCCCTTTTGAGAGACAGAGCTGCTTGCCTCCTCTGTCTCTTCAGTGCACTGAGAGAGAACTTTATGGGCTCTCCCTGTAATTCTTGTCTTACAAAGTTTAAAGAATAAACTTATGGACTAAAGTATTTTTAAGCAATCATGTAGAAGTTTATGACAAGCATATACAGACTTCCCCTGGGAAGGAGTCCTCAAATGGGAAAAACCTACTTCTCTAATGGGAAAAAACCTAGTTCAGATCCTAAATTTCTTTATCCATGGGTTTATAAAGGCTGGAAGCTCTATGTTTGAACATGAGCCTTCCTTAATTTATGTTTCCCATACTTTCCTAATTGGTCAGTTTTCTGCAGGCTCGGTTTCAAAGTTCAAAGCCCACCTGGTGCTCCCTTTTTTTCTCCCCTTATCTTGTAACATTCCTCTATACTCTGAATGTTCAGATAAGCAATTCTGGCATCTTGGAGCTGTCTGCTTATCACATGTCTTCCTCTCCCATGGATTCCCCCTTATTCCCTAACTGCCTGTC
This sequence comes from Vespertilio murinus, assembly GCA_963924515.1. Lineage (NCBI taxonomy): Eukaryota > Metazoa > Chordata > Mammalia > Chiroptera > Vespertilionidae > Vespertilio > Vespertilio murinus. Next base: position 6,204,225 of record OZ004723.1, on the reverse strand, counting down.
TTTCTTTTCAAATTCTTTTCACTACTTTCTTCCTCTTGTGGGACTTTTGTAGCTGCAATATTTCTCCAACTACACTGTTCTGGACCTATAATGGAGGAACTCATCCCAGAATGGAAGGATCTCAGCATCTCTGTGTCTCTGTCCTTTTTACTGTAACTGGATAAACAGTGTATCTGTGCTGCCTGTCACTACTTGAGCCAATTTAGCAGAGACAGGATTGAGTCATATGTGAGTGTTTATTCTAGTAACCCTGGCAGTGTGGAAAAGCAGCAGATCATCCACAAGATTCTGCTTTACCCCCTGCCCCTCCACCACCATAGCCAGCTGCTTATATGGGGCACAAGAACAAAAATTACATGGGGGATTAGGCAAAAGAGATAAAATATGTATGCAAAATGGACAGTTTACAGCTAATGCAGATTGAGGATTTGCAAAAGCCTGGAGTTATGCAAAGGGCTGAGGGTCTTCAAAGGACTGGCAGCTCTGGTTTGTGCCACAAGCTTGTTAATATTTCCATGATAATAGGCAATTCCTAGATGTGGAGTGTTGGAGACTGGGTGGAAGCTGCCATGGTTCTTGCACTGGAAGGGGCTAGCAAGGCTGGTTCCCTACCCAAGTTTTCCCAGACTTGTTTGGATGGCAGTTATCAGTAGAATGAGAGCAACCTTTCATGGATAGCCAAGAAGTCTGTAACTATTTACTGAGATTTGCTGTACTGAGAATTTTTCCTTCTGCTTTGTCTCTCCCTTACAGATTAAGAGGAATAAAGAACATTTCTCTTGACAGACCTCCTATTCAGTGTTTTGAGTATAAAAGGCATTACACAGTTAATAAAGTCGCTGCATTCAGTCAATGGCTACCTGTAGTCCTCCCGATCCCGCTCTCCTGTCTTCTTTTCTTTTCTCAGTTCCCACCTCCCTATGGTTCAACCGTCAGGCTGGCCCTGGGAGTGGAAAATGGTGCACATTTTCAGATGAGCTCCTATGTCCTACATAAAATTCCCAGCCAAGTTAGAAAATGCCTTCTTTAATTGAGAACAAAGCAGTCACAGTTAACAGAGCATGATTAATATTTCTTTCTTTAAAATATATTTTATTGATTTTTTACAAAGAGGAAGGGAGAGAGTTAGAGAGTTAGAATCTTGATGAGAGAGAAACATTAATCAGCTGCCTCCTGCACATCCCATTGGGGATGTGCCCACAATCAAGGGACATGCTCTTGACTGGAATCGAACCTGGGACCCTTCAGTCCGCAGGCTGACGCTCTATCCTCTGAGCCAAACCAGTCAGGGCAATATTTCTTAAAATTGTAGCTAGACCCCATTGTTTTATTTATGCCCCTAACATTAACAGTCTGTGTGAACCTCCTTTTTTTTTTTTTTTTTATCCTTCAATATAATGCTCTTGTTTAGGTGTAATTACTCTAAATTTTAGCTGTAAATCCAGTTTGTCACCAGGTGTAGCTGTGTGATGCTTTTACTTCATAGCATTTTGGAATCCACTAGTTATTCTTTTTTGGTTCCTATATATAATATACAACTGATACTTCTTCCAGTCTTATGAGTGGCCTTGTGTAGAAAGTGAACTTTATCCCACTCTACTTACATATGTTAGAAATAAGGTGAGCCCCCCAAGTCAGGGGTTCTTCTGATAGAATACAAAATACTTGGGACCAAGGCAGCAAGGCAAACATACTTAATTCATGTGCACCCACATGGCCTGGGAGCAAATGCATGCCGAGCAGACTGCTTAGCTTTATAATCCCTGTGATCTGTCCTTAGCTCTTGTTTGGAGCTCAGGTGCACAGTCTTTCGAGATTGGCTAATTCAAAGATACATTTGTGAGGGTGTGATGGGAAATTAGCATATTCCCTCTTTATTAGATAGGATGTTTATTAGCTGAATTTCCTAATAGGTAGTAAAATACCTACTCAAATAAGTGTAGTAATTTAGTGAAATAGGATAGTCACTTCTTAGCTACAACATCAGCAATTTGTTATTACTGTTACCATTAAAGAGTACAGTTAAAATAGGTATGATACTATTTTGACTCATGTTCTGGTATAAAAGACTCTTTGGAGTGGGAAAGAAAGAGGTTTAGTTACAGATAATTTGTATAGAACCTTTACCATTTTAAATGTGCTGTGTTTGTGATCCAAGATAAAATAGAAAAGCAGAATTATTAGTATTATTTATTTACACTTTTTGAGGTGACATTGGTTAATATAAATTACAGTTGCACAACGTTATGAATCAATATTTGTATATTGTATTGCATGCTTACTGTCAAATGTCCAGTTTCTTTCTTATTATATTTTCACCCATGTCATGAATTTTCATAGAAGTGTTTTTAATAGGCATAAATATATTGTTGCTTGATAGGTTTCTATTAAAAACACTTCTATGAAAATTCATGACATGGGTGAAAATATAATAAGAAAGAAACTGGACATTTGACAGTAAGCATGCAATACAATATACAGATATTGATTCATAATGTTCTTCATGAAAGCTTTATTAAAGTGTCACCACGACTAGTATTTTAAATTTTTTTTAAATATTTGCTTTTAATGTTTTAAAATAAGCATTGAGATTTGTTTTCTTCATATACTTTTGTATACAACATTCACAGCTGAGTAAGAGAATAATAGAAAAGCTTCCGTGAATGTAATTCTTTCACTTGGCACTCAAAGGTTATTACTGTAATTTCTAAATTCTAAGTGTGCTTGTTTTTTAGCTGGAAGAGAGTTGGAATGTTCAGAAACAAATGAAGGTTCTACAGAAGAAGCAATCCCAGATGGTGAAAGAAAAAGTTCACTTGCAGAGTGAACATAACAAGGCTGTCTTGGCAAGAAGCAAACTAGAGTCTCTCTGCAGGGAACTTCAGCGTTACAACAAGACATTAAAGGTTGGATGTTTATTTGTTTTTTAGTAGGTAATTAGGTTGATTTTATAATCAGTGAACATTTACTTAAAATAAACTCTTGCTTGTTTTGCAGTAGTGAGACTTAAATCCTCTATATCCTATATAATAAAAGCATAGCTGGTGTCATGACCTTGCACAACATCAACACAAGATGACCACCACAAAATGGCCAACAGGGGAGGGTAGTTGTGGTTAATCAGGCCAATAGTAGAGCAGTTTAGGGAGCAATCAGGCTGGCAAGCAGAAGTGGTAAGGGCAATCAGGTTAGGAGGTTTAGGCAGGCAAGAGGTTAGGAGACAACATTCCCAGATTGTGAGAGGGATGTCCAACTGCCAGTTACTTTGTAAAATATTCCACGTTTTGGTTTGTCAGAGATGCCCGGAGGGATCCCAGATTGGAGAGGGTACAGGCTGGGCTGAGGGACACCTTCCTACCCCTGTGCATGAATTTTGTTCCCCGGTCCTATAGTCTATAGCCAGGATTCTAACATCCACAACTGGAGGCTTGACTAAACATCAGGCTGCATATGTAGCAGGTGAGCGGGCTGAACTGCTGACCTCTTGAAAAGGGCTGATCAGCGGTAGCAGCTTCTGGCAAGGCCTGGATCAGAAGCAGGATGATCAGACCCTGTTTCTCTCACCTGGCCTCGCCAGCAGCCAAGCCTCTCTCTCTCCCAGAGGTCAGCAGTTCAGCCTGCTCACCAGCAGCATGGGGTGGCTGATGATCAGGTCTAGAGATAGGCCCAGGAGATGGAGACTGGCATAGAAACCGACCAGTAAGAACCAGATCTAGGTGAGTTTTGAGCAGACAGTGGTTACCAAGAGGCCAAGCTTTTGATGCTGACTGGCAGAGAAACTGACCAATCAGAACAAAATCTGGGTGGACTGCAAAGGCAGAACCTAAGGTAGGAGCTCAGGAAGGGTTTTAAGGGCAACAGCTGTCTGGTGTAAGAAAGTGGTTCAACTTTTTAATGACCAGTTTGGCAGTATAGTGCATGTGGCTGGCTATCAGTCTAGATACAGGAATTACGTGTTTTTGTCTGCCATGAGCATCTCCTCCTGTTGAAAAAGGCTTCCCCTGTCCCCCTTTTAAACAATCCAATCCTATCTAATAAAGAGAGAATATGCTAATTTCCCATCACACCCTCATAAAGATGGTGGTGCCAACAGCCAATAATGAGGTAATATGCAAAATTGACTGCCATGCTCTCAAAGATGGTGGCACCCACAGCCACAAGATGGTGCCACCCAGTTCCCTAATCCCCACTGGGGTGGCAGGACAACAGCACAGCCAGGCCTGTACCCAGGCAGGTCAGGCCAATTCTTGTGCCTGCCTCTGGAGTCCCTCAGTTCCCTCAGACTCCCAGCTGCCCAGGGCTGGCTCTAGGGACAATTAAATGACTAAACAAGCAGGCTGTGTGAAGCAATCAGGTCAGCAGGGGGGTTAGTGAGGGGTGACTAGGCTGGCAGGGGAACAGTTGAGGGTTACCAGAGCAGCCAGGTGTGATTTGTTGGGAGTGATCAGGCTGGCAGGGGGAGGGGCAGTTAGGAGCAACTAGGCTGGCAGGGAGGAGGCATTTGGAGGCAACCTGGCCGGCACATGGAGGCAGTGAGGGGTGTTCAGGATGGCAGGCAGGCAAGTGAGCTTTTAGGAGCCAGTGATCAAACATCCCTCGAGGGGTTTCACATTGGTGAGGCTGCAGGCCAGACTGAGGAACATCCCCCCTCAGTGCACAAATTTCTGTACCAGGTATATAATAAGAAAATTGTAATATGCTAATTAGATTGGGGCTGTGAGGGAAGTCCAAGTCCCATGTGCCTGCTGATGGCCAGAGGGAAGCCAGTACCAGCAACTAGGGATGGAGGGCCTACTCTAGCACTAATTGCATGCATCCAGTCACTAGTGTAATTGAACTGGTCACTAGTGGTGATTGAACTAAGTACACTTGCTCTGGTGGACACACTTCCTGAACATAGGACTTTGTGGGGTCCTCAAAGATATATACTTCCCTGCTTTTATTTTGTTGAGGCTAGTACTGAGCAAAATTTGAAGACTCATTCTTTCTATCGAACTTTTGATTTGGATTTCAAGGAAGAGCTCCTGAATATATCTCATTTCATTAAAGGAATCTACTTTCCTGTTTAGTGATGTTATAGACATAGTCCTTCAGTTTAAAAAGCTCAAGATCACCAGAAGCTCTACGTACCATCAATGTAGTTGATTACCATGTCCTCCTTGAATGAGGAATGAAATGTTTGCTTGAAATGAGATTACTAGCAGTAGATATGAGTGAAATGAGTTTGAAACAAGAAAGTAGGAGTTAGAGCTATACTATAGCTAGTATTAGTTTGCTCTACTGTTCTCAGGCCTTCAGATATTTGTTAAATATTTTAGAGCTATAACTTTGATAATTATAATGTAAGAGGAAGCAGGTATCAAAATATGTGTCAATGAGAAAACAAGGGAAAAGAGAAGTGCTAGAAAGAATTCATATAATGGGAACATGTTTGTTTTTACAAATTGATAAGAATGTACAGTTGAAGTACTATTAAATTAAGCAAATGTCAGCTTACTCTGTCACAGCAAGTCCTCAAGGATATAGATTATAGAACAATTCATGAAATGAATCTTCGTCAGGTATAAGAGATTTGTGGGTGTTTTTTTTTGTTTGTTTCTTTTGCTTATGAAACCTTGGATTTTGATGTATTAAAGTCGGTAGTGGTGTTTCATTTTTTCACATTACAAGACTGCATTTTAACTAGAATGGTAGGATCTGTAATCTAGGAAAAATATCTCTTCAACCTGATCTAATAGGATGATGGTCTAAACACTGAGGAGGACATTTCATGTGGAAGAGATGACTGTGGAGAAACTCATACTACTTTATTGCAGTGAATGTCTAGATGGTCAGATAACACTTATTTTATATCAGGGCAGTTTTATCTGTCTGAAAATTTACTTAGAACAATCTCAGAGCTCTTTTTAAGTAAGAGCTTTAGAGTCAGAAGAAATTGTAGTTCAGAAGTAACATTATTTTACATAGCAACATCTTTTGTATAAGTATTTTATCTATAGGTTTAACACTATTAACAATTATTTTCTATGATAAGGAAGAAAATATGCAGCAGGCAAGAGAAGAAGAAGAAAGTCGTAAAAAAGCAACTTCGCATTTCCAATTTACTTTAACTGAAATTCAAACACAGCTGGAACAGCATGACATACACAATGCCAAACTTCGTCAGGAAAACATTGAACTAGGAGAGAAGCTGAAGAGGCTCATTGAACAATACACATTGAGAGAGGAGGTAAAGATTTTTTATTTATTTAGACAGCATCTCATTATTACCAATTTTTTTTTACTATTCATTGCTAACTTAAAGCTACTGTTATAGAACAATATCTTAGATCTTTTTTATATGCGTGTTAGAAATCAGGCTTTTATTTGAAAAGGATTGGCACCAGGTGAATTGAAGGACTAATTGGAATGCTGAGTCAATGGCCCAGGAGCTGGATAGCTGAAGTAATTTCTAGCAATGCATTAAGTACTACTTGCTTGCCATGTGATTCTTGGAAGATAGTAATTTTAGCATACATATTGTATTTCCAAATACTCTATCTTAGACTTCTAGGAATATCTGTACAATGTATAAGTACCATTGCATTCCACCTACTATATTATTTGAGGAGAAAGCGAATAAAATTTATAATCCATGTTATTACACACTTAAAGAAGTAAGAAGTCTAAAGGATTGATCATTATCTGCAGATCCAGATCACTGCATTTATTTTATAAACTAGTCTAGAAGTTAGTGTCTAGATTTGAAGCAAATTGGTGATAAACTGCTTACTTTAGCTTTCTTACTTTAAGAAATCTAATATATCATGTGAAAAGCTTTAGGTTTTTCAAAGAATGCCTTCCTGTCTTTATTATGCTTTAAGATAGTAAGAATTGTTGCTTTTATTTGTGTATATTGAGTTCCTTTCATGAAAATATTTTAATTTTTAAAGGTTATGACCACTTAAAATGGAAAGTTTTATGTGTTTTGCTACCAAAAGAGTATTTATAGCATTTAACTAATTTCAATTCAAAATTTGAGATTTGTTTTAATTTTACCTGTTTTTAAGTACAAGACATCACTCTCAGCACTATTTGAATGCATATTCTGAAATGGCAGTCACGGACTTTTTTTGAAGCAGAACCACAATAACATGGTTACACCTAAGAATTTATACAATAATTACTTAATCAAATACTTTGTCACTATTTACATTTCTATGTCCCACCCATACAGTTAAGATTGCTAAAATCAGATCCAAACTAGGTTTATATATTTTATTAGTTACTGTGTTTCGGCTCTTTTTAATGTGTAGGTTTCTCTCCTTTCTCCCCTTTCTTGCAATAAGGAAACTTGTTTTAAGCCTATGGAGTGAATTTTAATTTTAGACTTATTTTTTTATAAAGTTTTCATTTTATTTAATGAAGTCTTTAAATTTTTAAGAATGACAGTCTACTTCCCTATTAATGTGAATTTTAAAGTATATTTTTTATATTATATCACTTGTAAGGCTTGTGTTTTTAGGTGGTAACCAATTTTTTTTTGTTAAGATATAATTTAATAATTTAATGAACTATTTTTAATCAAAGACAGATCTCAAGTATTCCTCAAAACTTAATTAAGTTACCTGTTATAAACCAGCATTTATTCTGTCACATAGGATTTTAAAACTAAAAGAGTTATACTATTTCTTCTTCTGAGAACAGTATTCTAATTATTTTATTTTCCATAAATACCACTTAACAATTGAATTTGAAAATAATAATAAATTTTTCTCTTACCAATTGTGTATATAACACATGCTAGGCATTAAGCATCTTAAATAGTTTAATCATTACATGGATTTTTATAACTCTGTAAAGTATATAGTTTTCACCTTCATAGATATAGAAACTGAGGTTTATTAAGAGACAGAATTTACCCAAAGCCATTCACTAACCTTGGTTTGACCCTCGGTTATTTCTACTATTATATCATGCTATTTACCTGCATTAAGAAATTTGGGGAAATCCAATGAAAAAAATAATGTTCAGAAATTTATGTGTGTTATGAATGAGTTCAGTAATTTAATATCCATCCTTTTTGAAAACTTAGACCTGATTTTTAATATAGAGCACAATAGGAAGGACAAAATTGTTGAAGGGTGACAGCTTACCTCAACAACCATGGGTACCATGGAGTAATCAGAAGGGATGATTCCTGCAGGTTCAGGAAGGTTTCAAGGTGATGTACATAGATGTTTCTGTAAGTATAGGGACAGAAACATTTAATGTTATTAGCTATGATTATATTAACAGGAAAAACATAGAAGCAAGTAATTGTATCTTATGTTATTTCTTTTCATCTATGTGTTACTTTTTTTTTTTTTTTTTACCAAGTGTTGGAATAATTTTCTTTTTCTATAGCGTATTGATAAAGTGTTCAAACGTAAGGAACTGCAACAACAGCTTGTGGATGCCAAGCTTCAGCAAACAACACAACTCATAAAGGAAGCTGATGAAAAACATCAGAGAGAAAGAGAGTGTGTAAGTTCTATTTCTTAAAGAAATGTATTGCCAGAATTATAATCAAAGCTTTTAATACTATTTTTTCTAATTCAACATTCTACATCTAAATCATGCAAGTTTTTTTTTTTTTTTAACTCTAGATTGAGAAATATTAGTATACATTCAGCCTTTCATTTCTAATGAAATTTTCATATAAGAAACATACTGGAATTTTTACACCAAATTAGTGAAAAGACCTGTACATGATTTATTTTTTATTTTATTGTATGGAGTATTGTCTTGAATTTTAGGTAGTAATCACAAGGTTCAAAATTATAGCAGTCATTTGGCAAGTTTGGCTTTGAGAGCTAGAGACAATTACCCTATTTATCCTAGACAGATATCTAGTTATACTAGAGACACAGTGCACAAAATGTATTCACTGGTAGGGTCCCTAGTGGCTGCTGGCTTCCAGGACAGTACTTCATCCCCTCCCCTGGCCACCTGCCATCATCATCAGCTGGGACCTCCCTCCCTAACTCTGGCCAGCCTGCCTGGTTGAAATCCTAGAAGAACTTCAATTGAGATAATTTGCATGCTTCGCTTTTTTCCTATAGGACTAGAGGCCAGTACACAAATTCACACAGCCATCATGAATTGGCCTAGATTGTGTCCTCTTACAATCTGGGACCCTGAGGTGATATAATAGAGCCAGTTTTGACCCTCTACCACTGCTGCATGAATTCATGCATTGGGCTTCTAGTAGGATAATAAAAGGCTAATCTGCAAATCAACCAGTGGAGCATCCACTTGCTGTGACACATATTGACCTCAAATATTGACCACTCAATGCAGGAGCTGCCCCCTGGTGGTGAGAGTGCTCCCACAGGGGGAATACTGCTCAGCCAGAAGCTGGGCTCATTGCTGGTAAGCACAGTAGTGGTGTCGGGAGCTTCTCCCACTTCCATGACAACACTGAGGATGATCCACAAGCTTAAGGCATCAGTCAGACTTCCCCCAAGGGCTTCTGGACTAAGAGTGCACAAGCTGGACTGTGGAGGCTCCCCTGCCCATGAGAGCATGAATTTTGTGTACTAGGCCTCTAGTATCTTACATCAAGTTTTCCAATTGTGATCATTGTAAGAACCCATGCTTAATGTATGCAAACTATATATGTAACTTAAATGTATTAAACTATATATGTAACTTAAATGAGGTGGTAAATGATTATAATAATACTAGAGGCCGGGTGCACAAAATGTGTGCACTCGGGGGGCGTCCCTCATGATGGCCAGCACTCTCTCGCAGTCCAGGAGCCCTTAAGGGATGTCTGATTGATGGCTTAGTCCTGTTCCCCATCAGTCAGACATCCTTAGCACTGTTGTGGAGGTGTAAGCCCAGCTTCTGGCTGAGGGATGCTCCCCCTGTGGGAGTACACTAACCACCAGAGGGCAGCTCCTATGTTGAGTGTCTGAACCATAGTGGTCAGGGCACATCATAGTGACTGGTGGTTCTCCTGTTTGGTTGATTTGCATATTAGCCTTTATTACATAAGACTAGAGACCCATTGCACAAAATTCGTGCATAGGGGTGTGTGTCCCTCAGCCCAGCCTGCACCCTCTCCAATCTGGGATCTCCCTCACAATCCACAATTGCTGATTCCCAACCATTTGCCTGCCTGCTTGCCCGCCTGCCTGCTTGTTTGCCCCTAACCACTTATGCCTGTCAGCCTGATTGATTCCTAATCACTCTCTACCAGCCTGTTCAATGCCTAATTGCTCCCCTACCAGCCCAATTGTCACTAACTGTCCTCCCCTGCCAACCTGACCACCCCTAACTTCCTCCCCTGCTGGCCTGATTGCCCCTAATTGTCCTCCCCTACAGGCCTGGTTCCCCCCAGCTGCCTTCCCTTGCAGGCCTCGTTGTCCCTAACTGCCCTCCCCTGCAAGCCTGGTCATCCCCAACTGCCCTCCCCCGCTGGGTTGGTTACACCCATTGCCCTCCATTGCTGGCCTAGTCCTTCCTAACTGTCCTCCCCTGCTGGCCTGTTCCCCCCAACTGCCCTTTCCTACCAGACTACTTGTCCTAACTGTCCTCCCCTGCAGGCCTGGTCGCTTCCAACTGCCCTTCCCTGCTAGTTCAGTCACATCTACTTCCCTTCCTTGCCAGCCTTGTTGCCCCTAACTGCCCTCCCCTGCTGACCCAGTCGCCCCTAACTGTCATCCCCTGCAGGCCTGGTCTTCTCCAACTGCCCTCCCCTGCTGATTCGGCCATACATACTGCCCTCCCTTTCCAGCCTGGTTGCCCCTAACTACCATCCCTTGCAGTCCTGGTCCTCCCAACTATCCTCCCCTGCTGGCCATCTTGTTGTGACCATCTTGTGTCCACATGGGGGTGGCCATCTTGTGTGTTGGAGTGATGGTAAGTTTGCATGTTACCTCTTTATTACATAGGATGGACTGTTTCATTAAACAGATCATTCAAGAATTCCTCAGGATATAAATAACTCATACTCTTAAGTGCAGGTCAAAGGTGTAGGGAGATGCTTTTTCACAGAGTGGACCTTTAGTGAAAGCCAACAATGGAATCAAATACATAACTAAAGAAGCGATTGCTGTTTTCAACATACATACACATATACATACATGTAGTACACATGTATACTTTCTGGTTGATTTAAGGGTTTTTAAAGGTGTAACTGGACTGTATAAAACTTTTGTCTTAAGAAGTTTAAAGACTGAATTTCAAAATTACCATGTAACTTTACTATATAATTTTCTTTTAAATACATGTAAATAGGGTGGGACAAAAGTAGGTTTACAGTTACTTTTGTATAGAAAATAATACAATAACTAACACATAATAATAAAAGGATATATGGTGTTCTGTGTACTTCCCACTATAAACCTACCTTTGCCCCACTCTGTGTTGACTAGACCCTCCTTCCCAGAAACAGTCAGAAACCTGATCTCTGTTTTAATTTTTTTTGCTCAATATTTTTCCTATCTCATCTTGCCACTCATGGAATAGAAGGGCTATAAGCCACCCAGATACTGTCAAGATTCCTAGTCTTGCTTTCTGTTTTCATTTGGTCTAATTATTTTTGTCCAAAATAGCAGAATTTAACACTGATTTTGATAAACCTTATTATGTCACCAGGAAACTTCTAGCAGATAAAATATTATTCTTACATCTCTAAGTGTTAAACTGGTAGAGAAAAAAGAAATAATTGACAGAAGATTTAATAGGATGTTTCACACACAGATTTGTGATTCTTTCATAAATAAGAGTTTTTAAAGGTGTAAAATAAATAAAGGCTAAGGCTCTCTGGTGATTTGGCATTTTAGACATATGTTAATTACTATTAGTATTTTGGCAGAATGTTTCTGTTTTCTAGTTATTAAAAGAAGCAACTGAATCAAGATACAAATATGAAGAAATGAAACATCAAGAAGTACAATTAAAACAACAGGTAACTTGACAACAGGGTTTCCTTGATCCCAGGCAGAGCCAGTTAGAACAGAAAAAAAAATCTCTTACCCTCTTGGATTTTTTCCCTTGCATTTAACTTTTCTTTGTTTTATATTATAAGTTCCATGTTCTAAGAAATCCTTCAGTCCATGGAAATAAGGGTGACTAGTCAGCCTATTTTTATTGTGCCCTTTTTATTATCCTACAAACTTTTTTAGTATCTCTAATTTTATTCTTTGAGGATAGTAAAACTGGCAAAAAAAAGAAATACATATATTTTCCAATATGTAATTTAAAAAAACTGCTTATGCATACACACGCCCACTCCCCAGGTAATATTGTATGTGTCAGTACTTTTTTAAAAATTAAGTTTTTCTCTGTATGTCAGATCAGTCTTTTTCTTTTTTTCTTTTTTTTTTTTTTAATATGTTTTTTTATTGATATTTTACAGAGAGGAAGGGAGAGAGATAGAGAGCTAGAAACGTCGATGAGAGAGGAACATCGACCAGCTGCTGCCTCTTGCACACCCCCTACCGGGGATGTGCCCGCAACCAATGTACATGCCCTTGGCCGGAATCGAACCCGGGACCTTTCAGTCTGCAGACCGACGCTCTACCACTGAGCCAAACCGGTTTCGGCAGTCTTTTTCTGTTATCCTATTGAAGTGTCTTTTTTTGTGGAATAAAGTAAGCAGATGCTCAAACATTTATAAGACAGAGGAAAGAAAGAATGGGTTTTGCATATTTGAAGTATTACTAATACCTACTTAGTTTGGACAGAAGCAATTAGAAACCTAGCCATAAATATGCATACTTTATTTTTTTAGTTAACTAGATTATATTCTGTTCAAGAAAGTACTACCTGTTTAAAACATAATATTTAATATAATAATTCTTTAATTAGTTCTAAAGTATACTTAATACATTAAGAGTGCATGCATCTATCTTCATGAGCAATCTTTATCTTTGGGAAAGTTTTATAATGTAGTGATAGTCTATAAAACTAACTTATTATGACAGTTGAAGAGAAATCAAATATCAGAAGTTTATGTTCTGATCCTATTAGCTTATTTCTAGTAAATTTAAACCCCTTACTCATTACCCTCATACATTTATTTATCGTTTATGGGTTATGTTTTGGTTTTGTGTTTTTGTTTGTTTTTAGAAAAACAAAAAGGTAGAGAAAAATTTGTTGTTCCGCTTATTTATGCATTCATTGATTGATTCCTGGTTGTGCCTGACCAGGGATGGATTCCACTGTTGGGATGATCCTCTAACCAATTTGCTACCCAGTTAGGGCTTGAGCCCTAAACATTCAGTTGTTCACATAAATAGAGAAGAAAATCAATGTGGGGAAAGTGGATTAAACCTATGTATAGTTTGGAAAGATGTTTCTTAATGGAATTCATTGATAATTGTTGTAGCAATAAGTTCACAGGTGAACCTTTTCACTAAGTTCTTTTGATGTCAGTCTGTGATTCGTTACTCTTTTTTTTTCTTTAATATATTTTATTGATATTTTTACAGAGAGGGATAGAGAGTTAGAAACATCGATGAGAGAGAATCATCAACCAGCTGCCTCTTGCACACAACCTACTGGGGATGTGCCCACAACCAAGGTACATACCCTTGACCGGAATTGAAACCGGGACCTTACAGTCCGCAGACCGAAGCTCTATCCACTGAGCCAAACCTGTTTTGGCTGATTCGTTACTCTTAAGTCTTCTTATCTGATTACTAGCGACCTGTTGCAGGAATATTCCTGCAAGACTTCCAGCGGGCTTCCTGCCTCCACCACCTCTCCTGCTCCCTCCTCTCTCACACCCCTCCAGCAGCTTCAGAGGCACTGTCATTTTACTGTGGCAAAACACTTTATATCAGTTACCCTTAGCCATGAGTTCACTTTCTGCAGTTTTCTCATATTAAATGGAAATTTCAGAAATAAATTATTTATAAATTTTAAATTCCTTTGCATTCTGAAGCGCATGATGAAATCTTGTACCTGATGGTCTGTTTGCCTGGGACATAAATCATCCCATTGCCAAGTTTGTCTGATGGGTATCCACTTGTCAGAGAGAATGAGGCATATTACATTCCCATAAGTTTATAGTATATTATTATCAAAGATATATTTTATTATTATCTATTTTTGTTGGTCTATTGTTATGCCTAATTCATAAATAAAACTTTATCATCCGTAAATATGTATAGGAGAAAACATAGTATATATGTACTATGCATTATTAAAGGTATGCATTTGGAATCTTGGAGTATGTTCCCTGTGGAATATAATATTTCTTTTAGTATAATATTTCCTTTGACCTATGTTTTTTCATACTGAAAATAATGTAGTTATATTAGAAAATGTATAAAGTAAATCCAGCCTATTCTAAATAAAGTAATTTAACCCTTAAATCATAGTTCAAGACTCATGCACGTGCTTTTTTTTTCTGGCTACTATGGTGACACGATCCCCCCAAAATAACTGACTGAATTCTACATTCAGGTAGCATTCTTTTTCTAGCTAGAATAAAAATTCCTTCAGGGTGTGAAAAATGTTCCTATCTTTTCTAGCTTTCCTTTTTTCTCAACTATACTCCCACTGAATTCTTTTTTGACCAAACCATTTTGTTTCTTTTTCTGTCCATGATCAAGAAACAGACAGCTTTGAAATAAAGCTAAAAAGTATGCACTTGTTTATGTAAAAGAATTACCTTTATCCAAGAACAATTTTTGAAATGTAAGGAGAGTGGTAGTGCATAAAACATTGATTGTATGATATTTATAGCCATACCACTGTACATTAGTTTTTATTATGATTGATGGAATATTTGTACATTTCAAGCATTTATACAGATTAAATAAAATTTTATAAATTTTAATGGTTTATCAGAATTTTAGCTACCTCCTATGTGGTTGGTCTAAGATTTGCCATTTGTTTGTTCTTATTTTTATTACATTTAACAAGACACAAGTGTTTAGCTATATTATCTTCTTTTAAAGTCTTTTGGATTTTAAATTACTTACCTGGAACTCAGAATATTTTATACTTTTTTCGGTAGCTTTCTCTTTATATGGATAAGTTTGAAGAATTCCAGACTACCATGGCAAAAAGCAATGAGCTATTTACAACCTTCAGGCAGGAGATGGAAAAGGTATTTACAAATTTATAGTAGAATATTGCTAGAAAATTTACATGTGAGTATTTTAAATATGAGTAATATTATTGTTTGGAAGAGTTTATATTGTGATACAATGTTAAGTTTATCTTTTCTGATCCTTCACTGGTATGTTCATGCATTTTGTCCAGAAATTATCTCAAGTTGCTATAGTCTCCATACCCTCAAAATTTTGTCATTTTTAAAGAGAATTCTCTTAATAAGGACAATTTTTCGTAGAAGCAGTTTTTTAAAATCTTTACCTGAGCATATGCTTTTTTCCCCCTTTCTTTCTTTTCTTTTCTTTTTTTTTTTTTTTTTTTACAGAGAGGAAGAAAGAGGGATAGAGAGCTGGAAACATCGATGAGAGAGAAACATCGACCAGCTGCCTCCTGCACACCCCCTACTGGGGATGTGTCCACAACCAATGTACATGCCCCTGACTGGAATCGAACCTGGGACCTTTCAGTCCGCAGACAGACGCTCTATCCACTGAGCCAAACCAGTTTCGGCTGAGCATATGCTTTTTATTTTATCAATCTTAGAGAGAGAGAAGTGAGAATTGGATAAATACATTAATTGGTTGTCACCCATATATACCCCAAACAGGAGACCATACCCAAAACGTAGGTAGGTGCCTCAACCAGGGGTCAAACCCATGAACTTTTTAAAAAATATATTTTTTTAAATTGATGTCAGAGAGGAAGTGGTGGGGAGAAAGAGAGAAAGAGAGACAGAAACATCAATGGTGAGAGAGAATCATTGATGGGCTGCCTCCTGCACTCCTCCTACTGGGGTGGGGATGAGCCTGCAACCTGAACATATGCCCTTGACTAGAATCCAACCAGGACCCTCTAGTCTGCAAGCCAATCCTCTAGCCATTTAGCCAAACTAGTGAGGATCACGGGCTTGATCTTTTAATGTAGCTCCAACTGAGCCACTGACCAGAACTAGAAGTAGATTTTTTTTTTAAATCACTTTCAGATTATTTTTTCTCGGTTCTTTTACAAAGTGTTGTATAAATTTTGTGTGTGTGTGTGTGTGTGTGTGTGTGTTTAAGAACCAGACTGAGCTTAGTAATATATTTTGGTTTTAATAAATTATTTTGAAGGATCTAGATAATGCCTAAAATATTTTTACTTTTTTTAAAATTTGACTTTACTTATTAATATAGCTTATCAGTTTTAAAAACTAAAATTTGTCATAGAAAACTCTTCTGGGTCATTCCACTTCAGAATATGGGCTAAAACTCAGTTTTAAAGAGTACAGTTATCTGACACTGTAATAAAAGAGGGAACACTTTAGTTTGGAACATAGATTCTGGAACTGAGATCTGTTTTTGCATTGTGTGACTACCTTGGGGCAAGCTATTTAATTTGGCATTTCCCTTTTAAAATTCAGATTTTAAGAAAAGGTGATCATTAGAAGATAAGTAACAATAAGCCTGATATTTTATAACCTGTCAATATATATGTCATTATTGTCAGATACTGCATACTGGTTGAATGCTTGTATACATTAATCAGATTTCTTATATTAACAATTTTTTAAATTATTTATTAAAGACCATTGACATGTTGTTTAAGCTCTCTTTTTCTTCATTGTTAAGAATGAAAATAAGGAGAGAAATTAAAACTGGAGGCAGAGTAAATGGATGCTGAATGGTCATGTTTCTAGGAACAAACTGATAATACAGCTAAAATACAGAAAAACTTCACAAATGATAATGATCAATGGAAAACTGGCAGGAAAATAACCCTTACACTACAGGGCACAAAATGGAGATAGGAGGGGATGAGGCAATAAAAGGCTGGCTGGGCACCCACAGACAACAATTGAAATCCTGGAGAGATATCCCTGGTGTTGGGATTCCGTCTGAGAACTTAGGGGTCTAATCTCTACGCTGGGCCCCTCAACAAAGAGCACCAAAATTAAGGAGGGTAGCCACATAACATCTGACTCTGAAAATCAACAGGATGCTGTCTGCCAGAGAGTAAAAGCTGAAAATTCAGGCACTCTCTTAAAGGCCCCACATACAAAATTCCCTGTGGAGCCACCCATCTTGTGCTCTGGCAGAGAGAGAACTGAGTAGACTGGGGCTGTGAGAGCAGATACCAGGACTGGGGACACGGGAGGATAGAGGTCAGAAGGCAGACATCCCAAGTTTCCTGGGCTGAGTCATTCCTGATACAGGGGAAGACATCTTTCCCACATAGACATCTGCCTTGCCTGGGAGGAAGACAGTTGACACACTCCATTGAAAAACACCTGTCCAGAGGCTACAAAGGAGACTAAAAATAACAATTAGCCTCCTGGCAGAAGCAACTGCCCCACCCTGTTAAAATAAAAGTTCTAGGTACACCTGAGGATGATTGCCTGGGGACAATTCAAGTCAGTATCCAAAAAAGGCAGTCTCTGGGGGCTTTGAATCTTTGCCTGATCCAATTAGTCAGAAACAGCCTTTAAAACTGTCCAGCACTAGAGATTGAGAGGTGCATAGGATCTATCTCATATATACTCACAAACCCAAACAGAAAGCCATATGAAGAGACAAAATAAATAAGCCCAAAATGAAAGACCTAGAGCATTCTCCAGAAGAGAAATGAAGCAGAGATAAGAAATTTATATGGCCGAAACCAGTTTGGCTCAGTGAATAGAGCGTCAGCGTGTGGACTGAAAGGTCCCAGGTTCCATTCCAGTCAAGGGCACTTACATTGGTTGCGGGCACATCCCCAGTGTGGGATGTGCAAGAGACAGCTTATCGATGTTTCTAGCTCTCTATCCCTCTCCCTGTAAAAAAAAATCAATAAAATATATATATTTTTAAAGAAATTTATCTGAAATAGAGTTCAGAGTAATGATGGTAAAAGATGCTTAGCAGCATGAAAAAAAAAACTACTTTAAGATAAAGAATGACATAACACAAAGAACACATTGGAAGGAAAACACAGCAAACTAAGGAACAAATCAGTGAATTAGAAGACAGAGTTAAAAGTATCAATCAGAGAACCACAAAAGAAAAAATAAATATACCACAAAACAGGAGGACAGCATAAAGGAGCTGTGGGACAATGTGAAACATAACAATATTAGATAATTAGGAATGCCGGAAGAGACAAAAGAGAAAAGCATAAAGAAGATGTATGAAGAAATAATGGCAGAAAACTTCCCTAACCTGGTAACGGAAAAGTCACACAAGTTTAAGAGGTTCACACAGAGAACCCCAAATAAGAACCCAAACAGTCTCACACCCAGACACATCATAATTAAAGGGCCAGAAATTAAAGATAGAGAAACAAATGAAAACTTACCTACAAAGTAGTGCCCATAAGGCTGACTCCTGATGTCTCATCAGAAGTACTCGAGGTAATAGGAAGCAAGGATCTGAGACCAAGATTACTATATTCAGCAAGGCTACCATTCAAAAATAGACAACTAAATAAAAAGCTTTTCAGACCAAAAAAAAAAAAAAGGCTAAAGGAGTATAGCACTACAACAAATGCTAAAGGGATTGCTGTAATGAGAACAGAGAGAAACCTAGCCATATAGAATTAAAATGGCAATAAAGAAGTACCTATTGATAATAATCCTAAATATAAAAGAATTAGAAACTCCAATAAAAAGACATTGGGTAGCTGAATGGATACAAAAACATGACCCAGCTATATACTATCTACCACCTAAAAACAAAAACACCACCAACCACAAAAACAGGATGAAAGTGAGGAGATGGAAAAAATTCTCCATGGAAATGAAAAAGCTGATATAGCAATACTCAGATCTGTAATAGACTTTAAAATGAAGGCCACCACAAGAGACAAAAAAGGTAACTTAATAATACTAAAGGGATCAATTCAATAAGAGGATATTACCCTGGTAAACATATGCACTTAACTTACAAAAAAACCTATAGATGCCTTAAGGGAGAGATTGACCACAATATATTCATAGAAGGGGACTTCAGCACTCCTCTGATTCACTGTATCTTCCAGACAAAAAGAAACAGAGACTGTAAAGAACACTAGGTCAGGTGGACTTAATTGATATAGAACATTTCACCCCAATGCAGCAGAATGTACATTCTTCTCAAGTGCACATGGATCAATCACAAAGATGACATGATAAGACACAAAACCAGTCTTGTATGAGAGTAAGGAAGTTGAGATCATATCTAGTATCTTCTCACACCACAGTGGAATGAAATTATAAATCAACTGTAGTCCTAGCTGTTTTGCTCAATGGATAGAGCGATGGAATGCAGACTGAAGGGTCCCAGGTTCCATTCAAGGACACTTGGGTTGTGGAATCGATCCCCAATGGGGGACTTGGAAAAGGCAACCAATCAATGATTCTCTCTCATTGATGTTTCTATCTCTCCCTTTCCCTTCCTCTCTGAAATCAATAAAAATTAAAAGAAATAATTTAATCCCTAAAGCAAAAACATCAAACACATGGAAACCAAATAGCTATTAAACAATGAATGGGTTACCAACTGATCAAGAAAGAGAAATTTAAAAAAATTCCTGGAAAAAATGAAAATGAACACATAAAAACCCAAAATCAAGAACTGGTTCTTTGAAAAGATGAACAAAATTGATAATCCATTAGCAGACTCATCAAGAAACAAGAGATGACACAGTTAAGATCCGAAACAGAAGTGGAGGAATAATCAATGGTACCACAGAAATATTAAGGATTGTAAGAAAATACTATGCTAACAAGCTGGACAATGTAGAGGAAATAGACAAATTTCTAGAAAAATGCAATCTCCGAAAACTGAATCAGGTAGAATCAAAAAACCTGAATAGGCCAAAAACAACTTATAAAATAGAAGCAGTAATCAAACTCTTAGCAAACAAAATCCAGGGTTCAGACAACATCACAGGGAGTTTTCCTAAACTTTAAAGAATTACTAATCCCTATACTCCTTAAACTATTTCAGAAAACCCAAGAAGAAGGAACACTTCCCAACTCCCTTTATGAAGCCAGCATAAAATTATTCTCATTGCATTCTTTCTAATAATAGAGTAATATGCAAATTAACTGTCACTCTGTGACAACATGGCAGCACCCTGTCCCCTCAGCTCTGCTACTGGAGTGTCTGGCCTGTCCTCTGGAGCAACAAGGCTGGATCCGCCTCCAGAGGACAAGCCAGAATCCCCACTCCACAGCTGCTGCAGTGTCTGGGCCTGTCAGCCCTGCTGGGATTCATGAGGACTAAGTAGCCAGGCTGGATTTGCTCCCAAGCCCGGCAGACAGAGCCCAGACAGCAGGGCTTGAGGGCTTCCTTAGCACAGAAGTGGTGGGAACACCCCAAACCCGGCAGACAGCCCAGACAGCAGAGCATGGGGGATTCCTTCACAGGGTGATGGCAGGGAAGCCCCAGGCCAGGCCTCAACAGCAGGGCTTGGGATCTTCCTTAGCACAGCCGCAGTGGGGAATACACAGAGCCTGGGCAGTAGGGATTGGAGGCTTCCTTAGTACAGAGGCGGTGGGAACACCCCCAGGCCCAGCAGACAGAGCCCAGAAAGCAGGGCTTGAGAGTTTCCTTAGTGCAGTGGTGGCAGGAGCACCCCCAGGCCAGCAGAGGGCATGAGGGCAGCATTCCCAGAGCCTAGAAAACAGGACTTGGGAGCTTCCTTAAGTGTTTTGGTGTCGGTGAAGCCCCCAGATAGAGCACACTGCAAGGAATTGGGGCTTCTTTCACATTGCACTTGGCAAGGCAGGCAGAGAGCAGACAGCAGGGAGTGGGGGCTGCAGCAAAAACACCAGGCCCACAGAGAGCAGAGAACCAGGGGAGTGGACCTAAACCATCAGTAAGACATCCCCTGAGAGCTCCTGGATTGTAGAGGGTGCAGGTTGGCCCGAGGGATCCCTGTGCACAAATTTTGTGCACTGAGCCTCTACTAACCAGGTAAAGCCACTACAAAGAAAGTTATAGACTAATAACCCCGATGAACGTAGATCCTAAAATCCTCAAAAAAAAGTTAGCAAATTGCATCCAGCAATATATTTAAAAGACCTTACACCATAAAGAAGTGAGTTTTATTCCAGGTATGCAAAGCTGGTATAATATTTGCAAATCAATAAACATGATAAATCACATGAACCAATTAAAATACAAAAATCACACAATCATATCAATAGATATAAAAAAGCATCTGACAAAATACAACACCCATTTCGAGGGTAAAGCTCTCAGCACAGTGGGAATAGAAGTATATCTCAACATAATAAAGGCCATATATGGCAAACCTACAGCCAACATCATACTCAATGGTAAAAGCTAAAACCATTTCCCCTAAGAACAGAAATAAGACAAGGATGCCACTCTTTGGACAGAGTACTGGAAGTGTTAGCATAGCGATCAGACAAGAAATAAAAGGCTTACAAATTGGGAAAGAAAAAAACTGTCATTATTCACAGATGATTGAATATTGTAGAAAACACCAAGATTCGATAAAAATAAAAAAACCTAGGCTCAATAAATAAATTTGGCAATGGTGTTACAAAATTAACATCCAAAATCTATTATATATATATACCAATATTCGAATCTATTATATATATACCAATTTTATCGAAACACCAAGATTCGATAAAAATAAAAAATCCTAGACTCAATAAATAAATTTGGCAATGTTGATACAAAATTAACATCCAAAATCTATCATATATATACCAATAAAGAATTCACATTAAAAGAAGGTAAAGAAACAGTCCCACTTATTATTGCAACAAAAAAATTAAGATAGCTAGGATAAACTTAACAAAGGAGGTAAAAGCTATACTTGAGAAACTACAGGATGTTGAAAAAACGAGATAGAGGAAGACAAACAGTTGGGAAAATATACATTGTTTATGGATTGGTAGAATCAACATCATTAAAATGTCCATACTGCCCAAAGAAATCTATAAACTTAATCCAATCCCCATTAAGATACCAATAGAATATTTCATAGACTTAGAACAAACGCTCCAAAAATTCTTGTGGAATAAAAATAAAGAGACAAGAAATAGCCCCAAGAATCCTGAGAAAGAATAAAAGTAGGAGAGATCACAATACCAGATATCAGGCTATATTACAAAGCCACAGTTCTCAAAGCTGCATGGTACTGGCATAAGAACACGCATTGACCAAGAAATAGCATAGAACAGAACAGAGAACCCAGAAACCTACCCAAGCCATTTTGTTCAATATTTGACAATGGAGGCAAGAACATACAATGAAGTCAATATAGTCTCTCCAAAAAAAAAAAAAAAAAAAGATGTCGGGAAAATTGGACAGATAAGTGCAAAAAAAAAAAGAGAGAGAAAAAAAGAAAGAAACTAGACCACAACTTACACCATTCACAAAATAAACTCAAAATGGTTAAAGTCCTTAAATATAAGACACGAAATCATGAAAATATTAGAGGAATCCATAAGCAGCAAAATATCAGACATATGTTGTAGCAATATCCCTTGAGGGTGCAGGTCAGGCTGAGAGAAACTCCCTTACTACTCCTCTCCTCTCCCCTTTTCTCCCCCAGTGCACTGGGCCTCTAGTGTACTATATTCAGCAAACTCAGGAACAAGGACTTTTTTTTTAAATATATAACTGAGGAAGCAGGAAGTCTTGTATCTTAGTTGGAATGAAATGCATTGCAGCCTTATCTTAGAGAGTTAAGTGTGGTATCTGAAGTTAGCACTTATTTCTTTGAAACTAAGAGTATAAAATTTGTTTTTTATAAAGATATGCATACTGTCAGCAAGTTGGGGCAAGTGCAGTGATGAGAGAGGGGAAAAATATTATAAAATGTTTTTGAAGGGGGAAAATGTGAAATATGTAATACTATCAACAGTAAAATATATATATATATTTACACATATACATATACATATATGTATATATAGTGTATATGCATATATGTTTGTATATATACACATATATGTACATATGTAAACTGTATACAGATATATGAACTATGTACATATACATTACATACATATACATATGGCTAAGTGACTGGCTGTTGGGTATGATGCACACTGACCACCAAGAGGCAGATGCTTAATGCAGGAGCTGCAGAGTGATAACAATCTTGCAGAGTGCCCACTTGCACTCTGGGACCCCTTGGGGGATTATCAGCCCGATCCCTACAAGCCAGGCCAACGGTCCCCATCTGTAGGAGGGACCCTGCTCACTCCACAAATGACCTTCGAGTCCCAATGCTGCCGAGATTGGCTCCAGGGTATGTCTGGCCTATATTGCGCAGTCCCAGCCTG
The DNA here is from genome assembly GCA_963924515.1 of Vespertilio murinus. NCBI lineage: Eukaryota > Metazoa > Chordata > Mammalia > Chiroptera > Vespertilionidae > Vespertilio > Vespertilio murinus. The sequence continues at coordinate 6,180,863 of OZ004723.1, read as the reverse complement.
CCAGCCACTTTATAATTCCCTTCCAGTGTGCATGAATCCATGCCCCAGGCCTCTATATTAAAAATAAATAATCCCAGGGTCAAATACATTAAAACATTTTCTTCCACTGAAATATCAATAGGAAACTACAAATGGAAAAATTGCCAAAAGAATAAAGAGTAAGATTATTAGGAAACTTATAAAAATAAAAAAGCTTTTAAAGAAAAAAAAACTTTCTTTAGGTAGGTCAGGGAATTCAATTTAGAATTTAAATTCATATTGTGTTGATTTGCAGATGACAAAGAAAATTAAGAAACTGGAAAAAGAAATGATAATATGGCGTACCAAATGGGAAAGTAATAATAAAGTACTTCTACAAATGGCTGAAGAGGTGAGAAGGTTTTACTTGAATGCTTATTTGTTTCACTATTAAGGCAGGCTGATATGTCCGATGTTTACTAAAGTAATTGCTGGTTTGATTACTAAAGTTTACTTAAGTTAGGTTTAATGAGGTATGTAAACTTATTTCCCCAACTAATTAGTTCAGGTATATGCTATAGACACTTTTAAATGATTTCAATTTTGCTTTCTTCTATAGTAAATGAGCTTAGGCATTTTAAGAATTATTAAACTTGACATACTGCTCCCCTTAAAGTTTTTCATTCATTAAATTTGGGATATAGTCCAAGAATTTGCATTTCTAAAAATTATCCAAGTAATACCAATGTTGACTCAAAAACTAAAACCTGAGAGTCAGTGATCGTCAATAAAGACAATTTGATTAAGACTTCCTATGGAGAGAACACAGACTTATATTTACTGCTTTTCTGTCCTAACTTATTCTTTCCAAAACGCAACAAACTACTTTGTCATACTTGTTGAAAATAACAGTGAAATGAGTTCCATATAGTTTCTAAATGTCTCACTTACATAAACTTGGTAAGGCTAGTTCATAACATTTCACTAGAGAAAATGTTAGGGCTCTAAAAGATGGAAAAGAGCGGAGGACTGAGAAGGTGGGGCAGTTCTGTACCGTGCTGCCTTCCACTGATTAAGACCTCCAAGAGCAAAGGCCTACCGAGGTGAGGATGCCCCTATTGTCACCTGTAGAGGGGCAGCACTGAGCTGGCCAATATTTGTGGTGGTGCTGCTTGTCCTGGCTCAGGGGAAGCGTTCCACCAAGTCTGAAAGACTAAGAAATCACAGGGACTCTTCGCCACCGCGCGCGCTGTGCTGGCACTGCGCCTTCCATTGGCAGACCCGGAGAATCCTCTCTCCGCTGCCACATGGCCAGGCCAAAGCATCAGACACTACTACCATGCGGATTTTAAAACTACAGGGGAAATTGAGCCACAGGAGCTACCATCGCTGCCACCCCCACCGCCGCCCCCAAGAATGGGAATCCACCGAAATCAGAGCTCACTACGCACCGGGCTCATAGAGAGTGTGGCTTCAGAAATTAGCCTCTGCATCCACAGCAGCTCCACATCCGCAACAAAGAGGACACCATTGAGGGCGGACTCTCCCCATGCAGCCATCACAGCCCACCCACAATCTTCCCAGCACACCCACCATGCTGGGAGGGAGATGGAGCGCACTGGTGAGGAAATGGCACGGCGCCTTCCATTAGCCGCCCAGGTGAGCCCATCCTCCGATGCCACATGGCCAAGCCGAAGCTCTCGCCACTACCACCATGTGAACTTTAAAACTACAGTGGTAATTGAACCACAGGAGCAACCGTCACTGCTGCACCTGGCACTGCCACCCGCCACTGCCGCCGCGAATAAAGGAAATCCACCAAGAACAGAGCTCACCACGCCTTGGGCTCAGGGAATGGGCAACCTCAGAACTTAGCCTCCATGTCTGCAGCTGCTCCGCTCCCACACCGAACGAGACACCTTTGAAGGTGGTCCCCCCGCCTGCAACCATCTCAGCCCAACTGCAGCTGTCCCAACCTGCCCGCCATGCTAGCAAGGAGCTAGTGCGGCACCTCCAATATGCGACCCCAACACCCTAGAGGGGCCGTGTGCCCCGGGTGAGCCGAGTGTCCCAGGGGGCCGAGTGCCCCGGGTGAGCCGAGTGTCCCAGGGGGCCGTGTGCCCCGGGTGAGCCGAATGTCCCAGGGGGCCGAGTGCCCTGGGTGAGCCAAGTGTCCCAGGGGGCCATGTGCCCCGGGTAAGCCGTCTCGGGTGAGCCCTGTGTCCCAGGGGGCCGAGTGCCCCGGGTGAGCCGAGTGTCCCAGTGGGCCGAGTGCCCCGGGTGAGCCAGTGTCCTGTGGGGCTGAGTGCCCCGGGTGAGCCGATTGTCCCATGGGGCCGAGTGCCCCAGGTGAGCCGAGTGTCCCAGGGGGCCGAGTGCCCTGGGTGAGCCGAGTGTCCCAGGGGGCCGAGTGCCCCGGGTGAGCCGAGTGTCCCAGCGGGCCGAGTGCCCCGGGTGAGCCAGTGTCCTGTGGGGCTGAGTGCCCCGGGTGAGCCGATTGTCCCATGGGGCCGAGTGCCCCGGGTGAGCCAGTGTCCCGTGGGGCCGAGTGCCCCGGGTGAGCCGAGTGTCCCAGGGGCTGAGTGCCCCGGGTGAGCCGAGTGTCCCAGGGGGCCGAGTACCCTGGGTGAGCCAAGTGTCCCAGGGGGCCATGTGCCCCGGGTAAGCCGTACCCCCCAAAGGGGAAGGGTGTCCCGGGCGAGCCGAGTTTCCCAGGGGGCCGAGTGCCCCGGGTGAGACAAGTGTCCCAGGGGGCCGAGTGCCCCGGGTGAGTCAGTGTCCCATGGGGCCGAGTGCCTCGGGTGAGCCGAGTGTCCCAGGGGGCCGAGTGCCCCGGGTGAGCCAAGTGTCCCAGGGGGCCATGTGCCCCGGGTAAGCCGTACCCCCCAAAGGGGAAGGGTGTCCTGGGTGAGGCATGTGTCCCAGGGGGCCGAGTGTCCCGGGTGAGACCAGTGTCCCAGGGGGCCGAGTGCCCCGGGTGAGCCGAGTGTCCCAAGGTGCAGTGTGCCCCGGGCGAGCCGTGTCCCAGGGGAAGCAGTGGGACCCAGGGGAAGGGGCCATGTAAACCAGAGGAGGAGCGGACTCTATTCATATGGTCCTGAGATAGTCACCATAAAACAAGCAGACTGCCAAATGAGGAGCAGATTTTTATTCTTGGGGTCCTGAGATGGTCACCATAAAACAAGCAGATTGTCAAATGACAGCGGGGAGGGGAAGGAGACCTGGGGGGAGATAGGAGAACAACCGAGGGACTGGTATGCATGAACATAAGTACAATCAACGAACACAGAACTCTGGGGAGGGAGGGCATAAATGGGAGGTGGGGGGGGGGGGAGCAATGGTAAACTATGTACACAGATAATACCTTAAGAAAATAAAATTTTTTAAAAAAATAAAAAATAAATAAAAGTTTCCAACTGCAAATAAATAAATAAATAAATAAATAAAAGATGGAAAAGAATAAAAAAAATCTATGTAGATATAAAAACATTCCTATTTCTAGCATTTTAAATTAAGATGCTGAATTTCCTTAATACTGCTTAAAATCAAGAAGTAGATCTTGGTTATATGACAAAGAATTTATTTTTTGCATCCCTTCATATAATTATAAATACTTTAAATACCAGTATATATTCTGTGATGTCCAAGAGATGATAAAAAGTAGTTTTAAGTATGGCTTAATTTAGTTAATTTTGTATACAGTAATCTAATTTCCATTTATATATATACACAAAGATTACATAAATTCTGTCTTTTTTTTTCTCTTCAGAAAACTATTCGTGATAAAGAGTACAAGTCCTCTCAAATGAAATTGGGACTGTTAGAGAAGCTGTTTAGAGCTCTTCAAATGGAAAGAAATGAGCTCAATGAGAAGGTAGAAGTCCTGAAAGAGCAAGTCTCTGTAAAAGAAGCAGATGTAGATTTAGCAACAGCTGTGATAAAGCCTTGTACTACTGTTGCTCTTCAGAAAGAGTTGAATACTTCCTCTAAGAGAGCTCCAGAAATCTACTTGCAGGATGAAACCAAGACAGAAAGTAAAATAAAGCAAAGTTCAAAAGACCCGTCCCACATAATCTCTTCTGGGCATTGATTCAGTTAATGAGATTACTGAACTCAATTAATACTGATGACTATATTGAGAGATATATATTTTTTATATAACTTTTCTGAAGCATTTAGTATTGATTTTTAGATGAAAGTTTTATTACATTTTCTACCATTTCTGTATTTTCTTGGAACTTCTGAACGATTCAATATTGGAGGCTGCTTAGCAGTTTTGTATTGTTTAATGTATTCGTTTTCAGAACTGCATTGCATAGCTGCCTTATTTTCCCTTTATTGGAATATGTGTTTATTACCTTGTCCTTTTAATGTATGCTTCTGTGCATTGTCTTATCTGTTCCTTTGCATATAATTATCATTAAATTTGATTTGTTCTGACAATGGGTTCTTATGTAAAGATTAAAATTAATTTAAACTTTCTAGTCAATAACACAGGAAAATATAAAAATGATTAGTTTTGTGTGGTAGCTCATTTAAATACCAATTGAAAAATAAAACCTATTTGTGGGATATGAAACAAGTAGAGAATTTAATTCATACTGGTTTTTTGATAATATTTTTATCACTTCACAAATTGAGATGACTGCACATCTTAATTTAGAGTTTTGGTAAGTTACATATATATGAACATTCCATTTGTAAAGAAATTAGGATATATAGGCAAGTCATTGGACAAACAGGTTAAATGTTGTATGTGACTAAAAACAATTATATTGCTTAAATTCAGGTTAGAACAGACATATAAAGAAAGAAATCAGTAATAGGACTCTGCATAACAAATTGGGAAATTTCTGAACATTTTAATTTCATTCCTTAATTTCTTTTATTTCAATGTCTGAAAAATTAAATATTTTATTTAAATTTCCTTGTCACACTTGTGATTTAAAATGGGTTAAAATGCAAAATTATACAATAGGAAAAAGAGCCTATAGTATGAAGTATGTAAAAAATTTCATCAGTGGCCATGATAATCAACAGACTAGATGGTGAAGAAAAAACAAAGTACATGAAATTTGACTAATTACTATGCCAGAATTAGCATAATCAAACAATCCCCCATCCAAATTTGATTTGTAGCTACTAAATGAAATATTGTCCCCAACTCTTTGAAAGGAAATGAAGGTACATGTCAGAAATAGAATTTAACTTAAAATTGAGTTAAATTCTAAAAATTACCTTAATATTTTACTAGGACCCTGCTGCTTGTAAGCTCCTAATATTTTATTAAGTAGTTGTGTACCCCATCACAATTTTCTGGGTCACTTATTTTGTGTAGAAGGTAATGAGAGCTTTATGAGCGACAGCACTTTGTCTATTGTTTTAGGTGAATTAAGTATATTAGATAATATTGTGTAGTATTAGAAGATATTAAAAGGAACTGGATTGTTTGGTAAGCTTTCAGTTTCTTTTTAGAATTTATTAACCAAGTGGAAAAAAAAGAGGTGGCAGTAACTAATGAGAATTGTTCTTTTTAAATGAGTATGTAGTATTCACAGTTTTTACTACGTTCTTGAGCCCAAGTTGGCCAAGTCTGTTTTTCTACTTGAGCAAATCTAAAATATATGGTATCTGACCCTTTATTTTTCAAACTGTGTTTGGAAAATACTATAGCTTGCCCACAAAAAGTTTAATTGCTGAAATAAGTTAAATTTTATGCACCTTTTTGTGGAAACTTCTAAAACCATTAGTTAGTGGATTTTAATGTAGACAAAAGAACATGGGTGTAAAATAGCAAAGCATTTCATCTTCAGATTTATAGAAATACATTTTATGTTTATGAGACTTAATTTTTAGTTGTGTATGACTGTCGTCTTATACCTGTTATCACAATTCACTTCTCAGTTGTTGCAGAAAAATCTACCTCTTTCAGAATGTAAATGAAAATAGCCAAAAAAAGGGTGAAGTACTAAATACACTGCTTTATTTTTATAGCTCACATCCTTCATAGAGATACAGAATTGATGAGGCAGTCTTCATTTTTCAAAGATGTTTTGTAGAGATTTTTTCACTAATATGAGTTCTATTTTATCTACTCTGTTAAGGTTTAGTAAATATGAAATGATTAATTTAACAGGCTCTGTGTGTTCTTTAAATTTAATGATGAATTATAAATTTCGAAGATAATTTTTATAAAAAGTAATATCAGTTTTAAATTGTGTTAATTATTACACAATTTAAGTAAGTTGAGAATAGAGGAGACTACTCTCTGATTAGTTGGCAAGTCATTTTATTCAGTCTGAGCTCTGTTTCTTTTGAAGTGGGTGGTTCTACAATATTTCTATAATATAACTTGGGCAAGACTTTATAAAGCTGCAGGGATCGAATTTCTCTAGAACAAGCTGATCTTAGCAAGGATACTTATATATAGAATTTCAGTGATATTTAACCAAAAGTTAAGTCCTTTTAATATTATGTAAGCAAGTTTCTTATAAAAATTGTAAGAATTATAGCAATAAGTTTTTTGTTATATTTGAAAGAAGTCATTTTAAAATACTACATAACATGATGCTAGAAACATTTCCACATAGAAGCAAATCTTGTAACTTCATTTTATTTTTTAAATGAATTTTCATTTAATTTATCCAGGTGACATTAGTTAATAAAACAATACAGGTTTCATGTGTACAACTCAATACATCACATCATTTGCATAATGCATCCTGCCCTCACCACTTAAAGTCAAGTCTCCCTGTTTTATTTACTTTCCACTCTATCTTCTTCCATCTGCCCACCCTCCTTTCATTCTGGTAATCACTGTTTGGCTATTTCTTTCTGAGTATTTTTTCCCCCACCCAATCCCCCAAGCCATTCCCCTCTAATGCTGTCAGTTGTTTCTCTGTATCTATAATTCTGTTTCTATTTTGTTCATAATTTTATTTTGTTCATTAGATTCCACATATGAGGGAGATCATATTTTTGCCTTTCTCTGTCTTATTTTACTTAGAAGAAATATCTCTAGGTACATTCATGCTGTTGTGAAAGATAAACACAGTTTTATCCTCTAGTTGAAAAACCTAGGAAAAAGCCAGTATTTGCATGCTCAATTAAGTCACAAATGAAGAGTAACAAAATGACATCTATGTATCTACACTGATAAAAGAGAAACTTGCAAGTTAATTACCACTCTGCTACACCAAGCCATGCCCACCAGCCAATCAGGAGCAAGTATTCAAATTAATGCAATCAAGATGATGGCTCGCCACTGAGCTGGAGCAAACAGCAAGCTTGGTTTTCCTCCAGCAATGGATATAGCCAAGCTTCCTCGCCTACCCTGGCCTGTGCTCAAGACTATAAAGTTACAGTTATAGATATAAAGATAAATAAATCCTAGATAATTGCTTCCAGCTGGCCTTCCACTCAAGGAGGTGCTAGGGCGTGGGGGGGAGGAAAGGAGGGTCTGGGACCTTGGGTTGCCAGCAAGTGATCAGGCCTGGATGGGAAGGCAGGAGCCATTGATGGTAAGCAGACCAGTTGGGGAGGGGGGAAGGGAGGGAGAGTTTGGAGTGAGTAGGCCAGTGGGGAGCAGATGGGAGTGAGCAGGCCAGGGCCACTAGTTTGTGTGCGTGTGTGTGTGTGTGTGTGTGTGTGTGTGTGTGTGTGTGTGTGTGTGTATACTGCCGTGTTCCCTGAAAATAAGACCTACTTCATGGAAACATAATACATCCCCTGAAAATAAGACCTAGTGCATTTTTGGGAGCAAAAATTTATAAGACACTGTCTTATTTTCGGGGAAACGGGGTTGTGTGTGTGTGTGTGTGCCTAAGTGACCTAATGACTGGAATGACTGGTTGACCAGTTGCTATGACATACACTGACCAATGGGATGGACTTAATGTAGGAGCTTCCCTCTGGTGGACAGTGTGTCACATAGCCAACCTCCCATGGCCACCCAACTTAACTTCCCATGGCCCCTCCCCCTGGCTGGCCACACTTCTGTAGCCCCTTCCTCTGGCTGGCCAGTCTTGCTCGGTCCTGAACCCCGATAGGCCTCCATCACCACCATGCTGAGGAACCCCACCAATGCATGAAATTGTGCATCAAGATGTCTATAAGGAGAGCCAGCAACCAGAATAAGCGGTCATTATGACACTCACTGCAGCCAGCAAACCAGCCCAATGGAAGCTGTCCAGCTAATCACCTAAAGCCTATCTTCTCAGCTGGCCTGTCCCTGATCAGGGCTGGTCCACCAGTCAACCTCCCACCGTCTCCTCCCAACAGGCCTGCTCCAATCTACTAATTGGGGCTGGGTTGGCCAAACTCCACCCATGAATGAATTGGTGCAGTGGGTCTATATAATAAAGAGATAATATGCAAACTTACCTTTATGCCATTGCACAAGATGTCCACCCCATGTAGTCAAAGATGGCTGCCACCAAATGGCCAGCAGAGGAAGGCAATTGATGGCAAGCAGGCCTGCAGAAGAGGGATCAGGCCTGAAAGGGAGCATAGTTGGGAGGATCAGGCCTGCAGGGAAAAGCAGTTAGAGGTGACCAAGCTGGCAGAGGAGGAAAGTTGGGGGCCAACAGGCTGGCAGAAGAGCAGTTAGGCATCAATCAGGCTGGCAGGGGAGTGGTTGGGGGCAATCAGAAAGGCAGGCAGATAAGCAAGATTGGGCCTAAACTAGCAGTTGGACATCCCTCTCACAATCCAGGATTGGGTCTAAATGGGCAGTTGCATCCTTTCAGGGATCCCAGATTGGAGAGTGTACAGGCTATGCTAAGTGACACCTCTGTTCATGAATTTTGTGCACTGGGCCTCTACTATGAAATAATTATACTAATAACAAGGTAATATGTTAGACCAGGAGATCTTCTGGACTACCATCTGTGGATTAATTGTGGAGCACAGGCCTGGTGGAAAACACCTGCTGATCCCAGAGTCCATTGTGGGCAGGGATCAGTAGTGATCTCAGGTCTGGTGGGAAGGGCCTCCCTCTGTTCTTCTTTTTTTTAAAAAAAAAATATATATATATATATATATATATATATATTTTATATATTTGTGACACCTCTGATATTTTACAGAGAGGAAGGGAGAGAGATAGAGAGCCAAAAACGTCGATGACAGAGAAACATCGACTAGGTGCCTCTTGCACATCCCCTACTGTGGATATACCCGTAACCAATGTACATGCCCTTGACCGGAATCGAACCCGGGACCTTTCAGTCTGCAGACTGACACTACCGCTGAGCCAAACCGGTTTGGGCCCTCCCTCTGTTCTGACATTGATTGCAGAGGCCTGGCCTGATGGGCAGAGCCTTCCTGTGGGCAGGAATTAATGGCAGAGCCCAGGCCAGGTGGGAAATGCCTGCCTCTACACATCATTGATCACAGAGCCCTTACAGGGTGAGCATGCAGGCAGGGAGAAACAGGTGAGGATGGAGAAACAGGACAGCAGGGTTTGGGCAATTGTGGGCAGTCAGGCTGGTAGTAGTGGATAGTTAGGGGCAAGCAGGCTGGTGGGGGACAGTTGGGGGTGAGAAGGCTGGCAGAAGGGATAGTTGGGAGTCAGCAAGCCAGCAATGGGGGGCAGTGGGGAAGATTAGGCTGGTAGGGTAGGGAAGTTGGGGGTGAACAGGCTAGCAGGGAAGGCAGGGACAATCAGGCTAATGGGGGTGGCATTTGGGGGCAGAGGACAGGGGCAAGAAGGCTGGTGGGGGCAGTTGGGTGTGAGCAGGCCAGCAGGCAAAGTGGTTAGGGGTGAGCAGGCAGACAGGCAGATGAATGATTAGGAGCCAGCAGTCCAGATTGGAGAGGGTGCAGCCTGGGCAGAGGGACACCTCTCAGCACACACTAATTTTATGCACCAGGCGACTAGACTAATAATAGGGTAATATGCAAATTGGGGAGGACACCATCACAGTAACAACCAATCAGCAGTCTGAGTGTGCAGCAGGCACAGATGGGCAGGATCTTGCAGTGTGTCGGAGTTGGGGGGCAGGGCCATGCCTGAAAAGAGTTCTCAGGTACTTGGAGAGACCCTTCCACTGCAGCCTGGCCCAGAGGTGGGGAAGCATCAGGGGCCTCCATGTACCTGTGCCAGTGGTCTACAGGTCTCCATCGTGGGTTGGCTCAGGGGTCTGCAGGCCTCTCCAGCTTTGGCCTACCTCTTTGGGGCAAACCATCAAAGAGCCCCAGATGGGTGGGCAGGGACTACCTCTTTAGAATGATGGGGCACTTTTAATGTATAAATTGGCTTTTTGTGGGGGTTTTCTTTGCTTTTTTAAAAATGCCTGCTCAAATCATCTATTTTTTTTAAAGTAGGTTATCCTATTTTTAAATCTTTATTGTTGAAAGTATTATATATGTCCCCTTTATCACCACTGACTGCTCCCACCCTGTCCCTGCATTCCTATCTAATACTAGGCCTTCACCACCTTACTGTCTGTGTCCATGGGTTATGCATATATGCACAGTACTGTATCAAACAGGAGTGGTGAAAGTGGGCATCCTTGTCTTGTTCCTGTTATTAGAGAAAATGGTTTTAGTTTTTGCCCATTGAGTATGATATTTGCTATAGGTTTGTCATATAATACTTTTATTATGAGGAGGTATAGTCCCTCTATTCACACTTTGCTAAGCGTTTTTGTTTTATTTTTTCAAAAAATAGTGTTGGTCTGTACCGTGCTGCCTTCCACTGGTTAAGACCTCCAAGAGAAAAGGCCTACCGAGGTGAGGATGCCCCTACTGTCACCTGTAGAGGGGCAGCACTGAGCTGGCCAATATTTGTGGTGGTGCTGCTTGTCCTGGCTCAGGGGAAGCGTTCCACTAAGTCTGAAAGACTAAGACATCGTGGGGACTCTCCGTCACCGCCCGCGGCCTGCTCTGCCAGGCCTTCGCGCACGCTGTGCTGGCGCTGCGCCTTCCATCGGCAGACCCGGAGAATCCTCTCTCCGTTGCCACATGGCCAGGCCAAAGCATCAGACACTACCACCATGCGGATTTTAAAACTACAGGGGAAATTGAGCCACAGGAGCTACCATCGCCGCACCCACCGCCGCCCCCAAGAATGGGAATCCACCGAAATCAGAGCTCACTACACACCGGGCTCATAGAGAGTGTGGCTTCAGAAATTAGCCTCTGCATCCACAGCAGCTCCACATCCGCAACAAAGAGGACACCATTGAGGGCGGACTCTCCCCATGCAGCCATCACAGCCCGCCCACAATCTTCCCAGCACACCCACCATGCTGGGAGGGAGATGGAGCGCACTGGTGAGGAAATGGCACGGTGCCTTCCATTACCCACCCAGGCAAGCCCATCCTCCGATGCCACGTGACCAAGCCGAAGCTCTCACCAGCACCGCCATGTGAACTTTAAAACTACAGTGGTAATTGAACCACAGGAGCGACCGTCAATATTGCACCTGGCACCGCCACCCACCACTGCTGCTGAGAATAAAGGAAATCCACCAAGAACAGAGCTCACCACGCTTTGGGCTCAGGGAGTGGGCGACCTCAGAACTTAGCCTCCATGTCTGCAGCTGCTCCGCTCCCACACCGAACGAGACACCTTTGAAGGTGGTCCCCCCGCCTGCAACCATCTCAGCCCAACTGCAGCTGTCCCAGGCTTCCCGCCATGCTAGCAAGGAGCTAGTGCGGCGCCTCCAATATGCGACCCCAACACCCTAGAGGGGCCGTGTGCCCCGGGTGAGCCGAGTGTCCCAGGGGTCCGAGTGCCCCGGGTGAGCCGAGTGTCCCATGGGGCCGAGTGCCCGGGTGAGCCGAGTGTCCCAGGGGTCTGAGTGCCCCGGGTGAGCCGAGTGTCCCAGGGGGCCATGTGCCCCGGGTGAACCGTACCCCCCAAAGGGGAAGGGGATCCCAGGTGAGCGTGTGTCCCAGGGGGCCGAGTGCCCCGGGCGAGCCGAGTGTCCCCAGGGGGCCATGTGCCCTGGGTAAGCCGTACCCCCCAAAGGGGAAGGGTGTCCCGGGTAAGCCGAGTGTCCCAGGGGGCCGAGTGCCCCGGGTGAACCGTACCCCCCAAAGGGGAAGGGGATCCCGGGTGAGCCGTGTGTCCCAGGGGGCCGAGTGCCCCGGGTGAGCCGAGAGTCCCAGGGGGCCGAGTGCCCCGGGAGAGCCGAGTGTCCCAGGGGGCCGAGTGCCCCGGGTGAGCCGAGTGTCCCCGGGGGGCCGTGTGCCCCGGGTAAGCCGTACCCCCCAAAGGGGAAGGGTGTCCCGGGTAAGCCGAGTGTCCCAGGGGGCCGAGTGCCCCGGGTGAGCCGAGAGTCCCAGGGGGCCGAGTGCCCCGGGCGAGCCGAGTGTCCCATGGGGGCGAGTGCCTCGGGTGAGCCGAGTGTCCCAGGGGGCCGAGTGCCCCGGGTGAGCCGAGTGTCCCAGGGGGCCGAGTGCCCCGGGCGAGCCGAGTGTCCCATGGGTCCGAGTGCCCCGGGTGAGCCGAGTGCCCCGGGTGAGCTAGTGTCCCAGGGGGCCGAGTGCCCCGGGTGAGCCGAGTGTCCCAGGGTGCAGTGTGCCCCCGGCGAGCCGTGTACCAGGGGAAGCAGTGGGACCCAGGGGAAGGGGCGGTGAAAACCAGAGGAGGAGCGGACTCTATTCATATGGTCCTGAGATAGTCACCATAAAACAAGCAGACTGCCAAATGACAGCGGGGAGGGGAAGGAGACCTGGGGGGAGATAGGAGAACAACCGAGGTACTGGTATGCATGAACATAAGTACAACCAATGAACACAGAACTCTGGGGAGGGAGGGCATAAATGGGAGGTGGGGCGGGGGCAATGGTAAACTATGTACACAGAAAATACCTTAATAAAGTAAAATAAAAAAATAAAAAAGAAAGCTTAAGTAGAAAAAAAAATAGTGTTGGAGTTTGTTGAATACTTTTTTCTGCATCAATTGATATGGTCATGTGATTTTGTATTGCAATCCCTTCATGTACTGTATCACATTTATTGATTTTAGATATCATACCATCCTTGAATCCCCAGAATAAACCCTACTTGGTCATGGTTTATGGTCTTTTTAATGATGGTTGGGTCTTATTTGCTATTTTTGTTGTTGTTGTTAAGGATTTTTGCATTTGTGTACATCAGTTATATTGCCCTTTAATTCTCTTTTATTGCAGGATCTTAATCTGTTTTAGGTATTAGAATAATGCTGGCTTCTTAAAAAAGATCTTGGAAGTGATCCCTCCTCTTTAATTATTTTGGTATAGTTTTAGGATATCTGTTAGTTCTTCTTTGAATGTTTGGTAAAATTCCCCTGTGACACTGTCTGAATCAAGGGTATTGTTTTCAGGGAATTTTATTATTATTATTATTGCCTCAATTTCACCACTTGTTATTGGCCTATTCAGGTTTTCTGATTCATATTGAATTTGAGAAGGTTGTATTTTTCTAAGAATATGTCCATTTTATTTAGGTTGTCCAGTTTGTTGAAGTAGAGTTGCTCGTAGTATTTTTTTTATTTTATATTTTTACAATCCTTCCTACTTTTTGTTGTTGGTTATGACTTCACCCCTTTCATTTCTGATTTTGTTTATTTGGGTCCTCTCTCTTTGTTTCTTGGTGAACCTGATTAGATTCATCAATCTTGTTTATCCTTTCAAGGAACCAGTTCTTGGTTCTGTTTATCTTTTGTATTGTTTTTCTATAGGAGTAGATAACTTATTACAAATTTTTAAAATATATTTTATTGATTTTTTTTTAGAGAGGAAGGGAGAGGGAGAAAGAGTTAGAAACATTGATAAGAGAGAAACATCCATCAGCTGCCTCCTGCATGCCCCCCACTGGGGATGTGCCCACAATAAAGATGCATACCCTTGACCGGAATCAAACCTGGGACCCATGAGTCCACAGGCCGACCCTCTGTCCACTCTATTGGCTTGAAGTTGTCCCAGGGGCTTCTTACACTGTCTTCAACTTTCTGGATTCTCTTCTATTCTTGCTTCTTCAGAGAAGTATCCTTTGCCTCTTTGAATTCCAAATATTTGACTTGATTCTTGCATTCTTCTAGACTGTTGTTGGGTCTCTGTATATTTTTTTTATGTCAGTCAGTATATGTTTAATTTCTAGTTGGCTTATTAAGTTTATTGGCCTTTTCTAGGAAATTATTGAAAAATCTTATAACCATGGTTTGGAATTCTATATCCAGTCTTTTGTTGTCCTCCATTTCTTTTGTTTGAGATCTTCCTTTTCTTGGCATTTTTGCTGCTTCCCTGAGTTGGTATGGTGGCTTTGTGGACCTGTGTGTCCTTTATGGTTCAATGGGTCAGTCTCCCAGTTACCTGAGGTGGACACTTGGTGTACCCCTTTGTGGACTGTGTGTACAGCCTTGTTGTAGTTAAGTCTTGATTGTTGTTGGTATCACTGATAGGAATTGACCTTAGGCTAATTGGCTGTGAGGACCCGCTGCATCTATAGTGGAAGAATTGCTGCATTGGAGACACGTTTATGGGGGAGGACTTATTCCTATAGGGCTTTGCCATAGGGCTTTGGTGCTCACTGAATCTGTATCTTGAATGTGTCCCTTATAAGAGGAGTAGTTGAAATCTGGTGTCATCTCACACCAACCACTAGATACACTAGTTTCTGGATCTTCAATGGGGTGCAGTTCAGCTATTGTTTGAGGTCACCCAGTGGAGCTACTGTAAGAACTAGTTTTTTCCTCTTTGCTTGGGATTTTGCAGTTTTGGAGCTGGAGTTGCAGTTTATTTCATTAAGCTGTCACAATACAGGCCATTTATATGCATGTTTATAGAATGTTCAGGGCAGGGCTTCAGGGTGGGGCAGGGTTTCAACATCACTAGACTAGGGTGTGGCAAACAGCAATGGCTGCCATCTGCTGTCTCTGCCTTTCCTCATTTCCAAGTCCCCCAGTCCCTGCGCTCCAGCGCAGTAAACAATTATTGCAAAAACACCTCTGCAAAAAAAGTCACCTTCACTTTCAGACCCCATGGCTGGCTTCTCCCCTTAGGTATCTGGGTCCCCCATGTAACTCTAGAAACTGGATTTCAAAGTGATCGGGAGCTTATTTCCCTTCAGATTGAAAAAAAGCCGTGCCCCCAGTCACCTGCCACCAGCCTGATTCACATGCCTTCATACTTAGGCTCCTCAGCTTTTCAGCGCTTGTGCTCATTTCTCTTTTAGCTAGCTTTCCTGTGGTTCTGGGTGATAGACGTTTTGTCCTTTAGTTGTAGTTTTGAAATTGTGCAAAGCAGCAGATTAGTTGTTTAACTATGCTGCCATCTTGGTTTTCCTCGATTTCAGTCTTTTTGAATTTGTAGACTTAGCTTTAGCTTGTGTCCTAACATGTGGTCTATCTTTGAAAATGTCCCTCACTTGAGAAGAATGTAGCTTAGGGGTGAAATGTTCTGACAATGTCAAATAGTTTCATCTGCTCTGGTGAGTCATTTAGGATTGTTGTTTCTTTGTTGACTTTTTTTTTTTGGCTAGAAAATTTATCCCTTAATTTCAGTGGGTGTTTGTTGGATGCAAGTTCTTCAACTAAGGATCTTACTCTCCTGGGAATGGGAATTGGAAGAACCCACATGTGCAAACAGGCAAATGGGACATGCCAAAAGAAATGGCTGGTGGCCATGGAGCAATCAGGAGGCTTGGCTTCACTTCAGACTACAAAGTTTCAATTGTAGAAGATAAAATAAATTCCAGGGAAACCTCCCCCCACACTGATCTGGGACACCATACAGGGCAAATCAGCTGGCCTCCACCCATGCACAAGGCCTCTATTCTAATAAAAGAATAATATGCAGATTGACCATCACTCCAACACACAAGATGGCTGACCCCATTTGGTCAAAGATCCTACCCCCATGTGGACACAAGATGGCCACCACAAGATGGCCAGCAAGGAGGGCAGTTGGGAGACACCAGCCTTGCAAGGGAGAGTAGTTGGGGGGACCAGGCCTGAAAGGGAGGGCAATTGGGGGCAATCAACCCAACTGTCCTCCAGGCTGGGAGGCAGAAGCAGTTAGGGCAATCAGGAAGGCAGGCAGGTGAGCAGTTGGGAGTCAGCAGTCCTGGATTGTGAGAGAGATGTCCAATTGCCCATTTAGGCCCAATCCCACCGGCTACAAGTGAGAGACAGTTACCTACAAAGGATATCCCTAGGATTGGGTCTAAATTGGCAGTCATACATCCCTCAAGGAGTCCCAGACTGGAGAGGGTGCAGGCTGTGCTGAGGGACACCCCACCCCCATTCACAAATTTCATGCACTGGCATCTAATTAAATATAAATGGATTAAATGCTCCAATAAAAGACATCAAGTAACTGAATGGATAAGAAAATATGACCTAGGACTGAGTCCTGGTAGAAGTAAAACAATCAATGTGGTTTTTCTCACATGGATTTTCCTCTCTCTTCTCTCTCTAAAAATCAATGGAAAGAAAAATCAATTTGTAAGCAGAAGAATAATGGCAGGGTAATAGACAGATGGGTCCCAAGTCAAATCCCAGAACAGAAAGAAAGAACAGCTGGTGGTCACACAAGGCATATTAGTTAGCAAGTTAAGAGATAGCTATACTCCAGGAGAAGGTGAGGGACTTCTGAACATGGTTCCCCTGATTGGACAGCTGCCACTGCTGCTGGATCCCCTCCCAGAGCCACAGGCTTGGACATAGAGACCGTGCCATCTTGAAGGGGGAAGTAGATGTTATAGGAAGCCTAAAAATCTACAATTACAACAACCACCAAACAGTGCGAGTCCCAGAACATTAATCCCCAATTCATTCAAACACGCAGATTCAGAGGAGGTCTATACACCACCATGTAAAGGTCAGATTTTGCCTGGGATAAGTAGAGGCCTGTGCTTATGACAAAAGAGGACCAGAGAAGGTCTGCACCTAGAAAAATCTGTGGCTGATGTGATCCATGAATGTGGAAGGAGGTCCTCGGAGCTGCCAACAGAAGGGATCTCTAAAAAGCAACCTATTTTGATCTGACACAAAAGGACAGCCTAAAAATTTTAAGTGTTCTGGCTTCTTGGACTCAAGGGGAAAAGGAGACTGTGCAGACTTGCCTGCAAACCTGATGTTTGCACATTTGGGCTTTTTCCTCTTCAAATCCTTGCTTCTGATTACTAAGCTCAATACATAGGATCATCCTGGGACACCCTGGGAGATTTCAGGGTAAAGTTGTTTTTCTGAAACTTGGGGATCAGAATGAGGAGTGACTTTTGGAGAGCCAACAATGGGGTATCCCACTCCCATAAACCAGTATTGAGTGCCACAGGGAAAGCGGTATCTCAGCACAGGCTAGAGAGGCCATGTAGACCCAGAAGTCAATCCAGAAACACTGCCACCCAGGGGCTGAATCACAAATTGACTTAATCAAAAATAAAGGAATATGAGAAATTAAGATACCGCCTACTTAAAAATCAGGACTGGCTTAAAACATTGAGGAACAGTGGAATGCAGGGAACTGCAATACTGTCCTGACTGGGAAATAAGCTTACCAAACAGAACAATAGAAGAACTAAAATACCTTCACTACTGTGAATTTCATTTTTTTACTATAGGCCCAGAGCACAAAATTTTTGACCTGGGGTGGAATGGTGTCCTTCAGCCCAACCTGCACCCTCTCCAATCTGGAAACGGGAAGTGGGACATCGCTCTCACAATCCAGGACTGCTGGCTCCAACCTGCTCACCTGCCTGCCTTTCTGATTGCCCCTAACCGCTTCTGCCTGCCAGCCTGATCATCCCTAGCCACTCCCCTGCCAGCCTGATTGATGTCTAACTGATCTTATGCCAGCCTGTTTGCTCCCAACTTCCCTCCTCTGCAGGACTGATCACCTTCAACTACCCTCCCTTGCAGGCCTGGTCCTTCTCAACTGTCCTTTTCAGGCCTGTTCTCTCCCAACTGCTCTCCACTGCTGACCATCTTGTGTCCTCATGGGGGCAGGAAGTTTGAACACCTAGGGGCAGCCATCTTGTGTGTTGGAGTGAATGGACAATCTTCATATTACTATCTTATTAGATAGGATAGAGGCCTGGTGCACAGATTAAGGCTGGTGGTTTGCCCTGAAGGGTGTCCTGGATCAGAATGGGGATTCCTTTGGGGCATGTGGTGGCCTTGTTGAGGGGTCTGAGGTGGTTTGCACGCCAGCCACACCCTCCAGCAACCCAAGAGGAGGCCCTGGTATCTGGGATATATTTATTTTGTAAAATTGAAACTTTGTAGCCTGGAGCAGAGCCAAGCCTCCTGCTCACTCCTTAGCAGCAGCTGTTTCTATTTGGATTTGTTTACCTTCTATAATTAAAACTTTGTAGCCTTGAATGGAGACTTAAGCCAGCTAGGGCAGGTGGAAAGCTTGGCTTCTTCCATTGATAGAGAAACCCAAACTTCTCTCTTATTTCTCTGTGGCCACAGCCATCTTGTTTGGGGTTAATTTGCATACTTGCTCTGATTGGCTGGTGGGCATGGCTTGTGGGTATAGCAAAGTTACATTTGCATGTAACTCTTTTATAAGGTAGCATTTTTTAATTTTTTTATTTTTCATCTTTTACTTAAGAAATTATTTTTTTTCATTTTCCTCACTTGATTTTACTTTGTAATTATTACATTTTTATTTTTAGTCAGTATTATTACTATTACTATTTTACTTTTTTCTTAAACTGTCATTTTATTTTCTCTTAATTTTACTTTGGGATTATTGTTCTACATTTTATTTTTATTTTTTATTTTAGCATTGTTTTACTCTATTTCAATTTTACATTTATGTCATTATTCTCTTCCTAATTTTTCTCCTTTTGGTGTCCTGTTTCTTTTACAGATTTCCTGCTTTACAGTTTCCCTATTCTTTCTGTTTACCCCATTGTAATTTCACCCTTCTTCTATATCTAATTTCAAATCCCCTGCTCCAAGTCCATAAACACCTCTCTCTTCTGTCTTAACTATACAAAAAATTATTTTTTCTCTGTCATTTTGTTGTTTTTTGCTTGAATATGGATTATATCGATTTTTTAATGCTTTTTTGTGAGATTGTTTTGCTTTTTTTCATTTATTTTGTTTGCTTTGTTTTTGTTTGTTTTTCACTATTTTCACTTTCCTTACTTATATTAGTTGTTGTTTGTAGTTTGTATTAATATCCAGATACTTGTTGCTGACATTTTCTAGGATTAATGGTTGTTCTCTTTCAGTTTTCTCCCCATATATATATAGTTTCTTCCCTTTTCTCTCTTAGTCTCCTTCTTTTCTCTCTTATTTTTTTTCCCTATTCACAATTTTATTTTTTCTATTTTTTAAAAAAATTTTTCCCTCTTCTTCTATCTTTTCTATCCCTAATTTGCCTTTCTTTGAGAGAGAGAGAGAGAGAGAGAGAGAGAGAGGAGAGAGAGAGAGAGAGAGAGAGAGAGAAAGAGAGAGAGAGAGAGAAAGAGAGCTAAAGGCTAATATCCTTGAGGATCATAGGTTCTAAAATCTTCAACAAGATTCTAATAAATTTAATCCAGCATTACATTAGAAAGATCATACACCATGACCAAGTGGGATTTTTCCATGGATGCAAGGATGGTACAATATCCACAAATGGATATTGTAAATGTGTAAATGTGATACATCACATAAAAAAACAAGACAAAAAGTCACAAAATCCACACTTTCTTGATAAAAACTTTCATCAAAGTATGAATAGAGGGATAATAGCTCAACATAATAAAACTTTATATGACAAACCTATAGCCAGCATCATACTTAATGGACAAAAAGTAAATCCATTTCCCCTAGGAATAGAAAAAAGACAAGGATGTCCACTTTCACCAGTCCTGTTAGACTTAGAAGTACTAGACAGACAAACAGGAAGAGGAAATAAAAGGCATCCAAATTGGAAAAGAAGGAAAATTGTCCTTATTTGCAGATGACATGACACTATACATAGAAAACCCCAAATACACCATCAAAAAATAAATAGTACACCTAATAAATGAATTTGGCAATGTAGCGGCTACAAAATTAACACCCAGAAATATATGGTTTTTTTAGACACCAATAATGAACTTGCAGAAAGAGAAATGAGAAACAAAACAAAACAAACCCATTTACCATTGTATACACACAACAAAAACACACACACTAAGATACCTATAAATAAACTTCACTAAGGATATAAATGACCTGTATTCATTCAGAAAACTACAGGACATTGAAAAAAGAGATAGAGGAATACATAAACATATGGAAGAACATACCATGTACATGGATTAGTAGAATCAACATCATTAAAATGTCCATATTACCTAAAGGAATCTATAGATTCAATGTAATATTATTAAAATACCAATGGTATATTTCAAAAATATAGAAGAAACACTCCAAAAATTAATCTGGAATAAATAAAAAAATCTGAATAGCCACAGCTGTCCTGAAAAATAAGAACAAAGTTGGAGGGATCACAATATCAGAATTGAAGCTTTATTACCCAGCCATGGTTCATAAAATTGCCTAGTACTGGCACAAGAATAAGCATAGACCAATGAAACAAATAGAAGGCCTAGAAATTTACCCAAGCCATTATACTCAATTTATATTTGACAAAGGAGGCAAGAGTATACAATGGAATCAAAACAGTCTCTTTAATAAATGGTGCTGGGAAATTTGGTCAAATATATGCAAAAAATGAAACTAGATAGCCAACTTAAACCATACACAAAAATAAACTCAAAAGGCTAAGGGATTTGAATGTAAGACAGGAAACCTATCAGACTAAAAATCCTATCAGATTCCATAGGCAGCAAAATTGTAGCAATATCTTTATAGACACAGATCCTAGGGCAAGAGAGACTAAGAGAAATTAAATAATGGAACTATATCAAAATAAAAAGCTTCTGCACAGTGAAAGAAACCAACAACAAAACAACAAGAAAGCCCATTGCATGAGAAAACATATTTGCCAATGTTATATCCAATAAGGGTTTAATCTCCAACATTTACAGGGAACTCATACAACTTAACAAAAGGAAGATAAACAATTCAATTTAAAAAATGGGCAAAGGATCTAAATAGAAACTCTACTAAAGAGGATATTCAGAAAGCTAAGAGATACGTGAAAATATGCTAAAAGTCACTAATCATATGAGAGATGTGAATCAAACAATAATGAGGTACCATCTCAAACCTATCAGAATGGCTATCATCAACAAATTGACAAATGACAAGTGCTGGAGAGGATGTAGAGAAAAAGGAACCCTCCTTCACTGCTTCTGGGAATGCAGACTGGTGTATCCATTATAGAAAACAGTATGGAACTTCCTCAAAAATTTAAAAATGGAACTTCCATTTGACCCAGTAATACCACTTCTAGGAATATATCCCAATAAATCAGAATCACCAATCAAAAAGGATATATTCTCCCATATGTTCATAGAAGCACATTTTACAATAGCTAAGATTTAGAAACAGCCTAAGTGCCCATCAGCAGATGAGTAGATTAAAAAACTGTAATACAGCTACACAATGAAATATACTGTGGTGGGTTGCTTATTCTTTTTCTGCATCTCCATGGAAAGGGAGGACAGGTTCCTGAGTGGAGGGACTGGGGATTAAGAAATAAAATAAAGACTCAAGAGGCATAAAATAGATCCAAAGCTGGATGCCAAGTGGATTCTGTCACTCTGATGGAGGGACTGTCTATATCCACCACAGAAAACACAGCACATTTATTGATTTCCATAAGGGGTGGGGGAGTTAAGGTCAAAGAACTTTTGGGTGTGCTCAGGTCCTATTCATTCCCTCATTCCTGGGATTTAGCATATCAAGACCTGGGTAAGTCAAGGTCCTATTCGTTCCTCATTCCAAGCACATGGTTAAAGATAAGAAATCAGTACTGACAGCAGTCTCTGACATTTTGAGAGGCTGTTTCTGGAGGATTGCCATGCCAGTCACCTTGGACTCAGCTGACATAAATTTTTAAAGGTCATCCATCTGCATTCCCAAGGGGCCCTCTACAAAATACTATAAAAAAGAAGAAATTCTTACCATTTGCAGCAGCATGGATGGAACTGGAGAACATTATGCTAAGGGAAATAAGCCAAGCAGTGAAAGATACCGCTTAATCTCACTCATTGATGGATAATAAATAACATTATAATCTGATAAACAAACGATAGATACAAAGGCAGAAAAGCATTATTTTGTGTATGTACCAAAAAAAGAATAAATAAATATATTTTGATTGTTATTAAAATACATCAATTTTTTTTTGATAAGGGGGACTCAGCGTTATGAAAATTATAGGAGTACACATATATCAAAAGTTTGGGAAACACTGTACTAGGGCAATGGAAACTAAGAAGAAAATAAAAAAATAGAATTACTTCAAAATACAAAGCTTCTAAACAGCAAAAGAAATCATCAACAAAACAAGAAAACCCACTGCACTGAAAAATGTACTTGTCAATGTTATCTTCAATAAGTTTTCAATCTCCAAATTTTGTAGAGAACTAATATAACTTAACACAAGGAAGATAAAAAATCCAATCTAAAAATGGGCAAAGGACCTAAATAGACACTTTTTGAAAAAGGACATTGAGAAAGCCAAGAGACATAAAAAAACATGCACAAAGTCATTAATCATCTGAGAGATGCACAATTGTCAGAATAGCTATCATCAACAAATCAACAAATCAGATGTGTTGGAGAGGATATGGAGAAAAAGGACCCTTTCTTCACTGCCAGTGTGAATGCAGACTGGTACAGCCATTGTGGAGAACTAAAAGTTGCAAATGGAACTCCCATTTGACCTAGTAGTCCCACTCCTAGGACTATATCCCAAGAAACCAGAAACACTAATCAAAATAAATATACCGTATTTGCCGGCGTATAAGATGATTTTTTGGCCCTGAAAAATACGTATTTGCTGGCATATAAGATGACTGGGCATATAAGATGACCCCCTAACATTTCCACTAAAAATACAGAGTTTGTTATATACTCGCCGTATAAGACTACCCCCCACTTGGAGGCATATTTTTCAGGGCCAAAAAATCGTCTTATACGCCGGCAAATACGGTATGCAGGAGAAGAACCAAGATGGCAGCCTAGGTAATTTAATTGTTTTATTAAAAAATTAACAATTTTTTTAAAAAACAATTACAATAAAAAAGGACTTCATTAAAACCACAGGAAAGCTGGTGGAGTGGGATATCTACAACTAGAAAGAAGGAGAGGGGCTCACGGATCTGACTGGGAGTCACAAAGTGCTGAGGTAGGCAGACGCCTGCGTACACAAAAAGTTGGTACAGCCGAATGAATGCCTGCCTGGTGGGAAGGGAGGAATTTCCAATTGCACAGAATCATTTCCGACTGTACTAAACCCCAACCCCGGCCGAAACCCCGTGGAACTGGATCATATGGGTGGAGTCTGGAATGTAGAGAAAGGCACCCAGAGACTCAGAGACTGGAAGATCTGGGAGCCGGGAGCGGCAGCCAGAAGAGTCTACAGTCACGCTCAAGTGAGTACACATAGAGGTCTGACCCCGGAGGCTGCAGCAGCCTCTCCATTGCAGAAGGAGTAAGAAGCTCCAGGTCTGACTGAGGAGGCAGCCTCTCTATAGCAGAAGGAGTCAGAAGCTCCAGTCTACAGAGACCAACCCAATTACAGGCGAGCCCCTGGGGCACCCACACTCTTGCACGGGGAACCTGTGAAGCTGAGGAAGGCAAAGGTCAGGCCGAAACTCAGGTGAGTGCACAAGGGCAGGGCAGAAGCCAAGATTGTCAGTTCAGCCCTGAGACTCTGCCTCATCCAAGCTGAGCAGAGGCTTCTGCAGTTTTTCAAGTCTGATTGTATAAGATTGTCTCCAATACAGAAGTTATCCCAGAGTAGACACAGCTGATACCCACATCCAATTGGCCTGAAGGTCAATTCACAACAATAAAGACTTAGCTACAACAAGGCTGTACACGCAGTCCACAAAGGGGATCACCAAGAGTGTCTACCTCAGGTAACTGAGGAGGCTGACCCACTGGGCCATATAGGACACCAAACACACAAAGCCATCCTACCAACTCTGAAAAACAGCGAAAATGCCGAGACAAGGAAATAGATCTCAAACAAAAGAGATGGAGGATATAGAGTTCAGAACTACGGTTCTAAGGTTATGCAACAATATCCTAGAAAAGGTCGATAAACTTCATGAGACCCAACTAAAAAGTATACATAAACTGACTAAGTTGGAAAATATTATGCAGAGATCCAACAGCAGAATGGAGGAACACAAGAATCAGGTCAAAGAACCAAAAGACACTCCTCTGGAGGAGCAAGAAGAAAAGAGAATCCAGAAAGTTGAAGATAGTGTAAAGAGCCTCTGGGACAACTTCAAGAGCACCAACATCAGAATTATGTGGGTGCCAGAAAAAGAGGGAGTGCAAAATACTGAAAACATATTTGAAGAAATAATATCAGAAAACTTCCCTCACCTGGTGAAAGAAATAGACTTACAAGTACAGGAAGCCTACAGAACCCCAAACAAGAGGAATCCAAAGAAAAATATTCTGAGACACATCATAATCAATATGCCAAGGCAAAAGACAAAAAGAAGATCTTACAAGCAACAAGAGAAAAGCAGTTGGTTACCTATAAGGGAGCACCCATATGACTATCAGCTGATTTCTTAACAGAAACCATGCAGGCCAGAAGGGAGTGGCAAGCAATATTCAAAGTGATGAATAGCAAGAACCTACAACCAAGATTACTGTATCCAGAAAAGTTATCATTCAGAATTGAAGGGAAGATAAAGAGCTTCACAGATAAGAAATAGTTAAAGGAGTTCATCACCACCAAACCAGTATTATATGAAATGCTGAAAGGTATTACTTAAGAAGAGGAAGAAGATCAAGTGATTTAAAAATCTGAGGAATAGAATAAACATGAATATAATAGAATCAGGGGCAAAGAAAGGGAGTGGACTGATAATTATCAGGGTGAAAGGGCTGTGGGGGTGCAGAAAGAGACTGGATTAAAATTGTATAACCTGTGGATGAGGACAATGGGGGAGGGAGGGAGGGCAGAGGGTGGGGTGGGAATTGGGTGGAAGGGAGCTATGGGGGAGAAAAAGGAGAAACAATTGTAATAATCTGAGCAATAATGATTTATTTAAAAAATGAGTATATGCACTCCTATGTTCACAGTAGCACAATTCACCATAGATAAAATTTGGAAATAGCCTAAATGCCCATTAGCAGATGAGTGGATTAAAAAACTATGGTACATCTACACACTGGAATACTATGCTGTTCTAAAAAAGAAGGAACTTTTACCCATTGCAACAGCATTGATAGAACTGGAGAGCATTATGATAAGAGAAATAAACCAGTTGGAGAAAGATAAATATCACATTATTTCATTCATTTATGGGATATTATGATCAACAATTTGATGGACAAGAATAGATAAGTGTAGAGACAAATGGCAAGAGAGGGGAGAGCCACCAAAGAACTTATAAGTATGCATATTAGCATAACCAATGGACATAGACACTGAGGCAGTGGGCGCTTGCCCAGGATGGGGATGGCTGGGGGAGAGTGTCAACTGAGGGAAAAGAAGACACAAGTCAAATTTTAGACAATAAAAGAAAAAATAAAGTTAAAAAAAGAAAAATAAATTATAAATGGAACTTCCATTTGACCCAGTATTACTACTTGTAGGCATATATCCTAAAAAACTAGAAACACCAATACAAGAGAATGTATGCACCCCTATGTTCATAGCAATACAATTCACCATAATTAAGATTTGGAAACAGCCTAAGTGTCCATCAGCAGATGAGTGGATTAGAAAACTTGGTATATCTACACAATGGAATACTATGCTGCTGTAAAAAAAGGAAGAATTCTTACCTTTTGCAACACCATTCTGAGAAAGATAAATATCACATGGAGAGATTTGAGTCCTATACCAGATTCATTATGTAATATCTCCTGCTTGAATCTGTGCCACAGGCTGTAATTTTTGGACTCTATCCCTTTTAATAAGGTTTCCATGGGGAAGACAGATGAGAGCATGTGGGCTTTTTGACTGCATTGTGACTGCATTGAACTCTGAGTTCAGCCCAGCCAGTCCTGAGAAGGAATGGTAGAACCTATCTCCTTATGCTGCATGTGATGAATACTACCTCCAACAAAAGACTGGTTCAATTCTGTGAAGTCCTGGATATCCTATTAGGGATTGTTGTTTTTTAAAAAAATATATTTTATTGATATTTTACATAGAGGAAGGGAGAGAGATAGAGAGCTAGAAACGTCAATGACAGACAAACATCGACCAGCTGCCTCCTGCACACCCCACAACAGGGATGTGCCCACAACCAATGTACATGCCCTTGACCGGAATCAAACCTGGAACCTTTCAGCCCGCAGACCGACCGACGCTCTACCACTGAGCTAAACCAGTTTCGGCTAGGGATTGTTTTTTGAGAATGGGAGAGTGGATCAGAGAAGGACATTCCAAATGTAAGACCTTCAGAATTACTTTTCTAGGATCAGGAGGAAGTACTTAGGCTTCTGCTGGGGGCTGGGCTGAAATATTCTAAACTGGATACTCTTTTGATCAATTGCCCCAAAGAGAAGACTTCATGGTGTACCATACCTGAACTAACAGCAAGTCAACTTAGTGGAAATATGGTTAACATTTTTGATAGAGAATGAAGAGTTTCATTTTGAAGCAGACTAATTTTTCCTCATTGGATGCCTAATTGCAGATTTCCCTAGCAGTTTTCCACTAACCTCAGCTAAGCTAGCTTAGGTCCATCCTAAAGATTCTCTATAGAAGGTAATGTATGAAGAACAGGAAACCTATGGAAGTAGAGTAGATGACAGGAAAGCTGGATCTGAGGGAGCCTCAGTCTGACTCCACATCTATCCCCAGCTCTAAGCTAAAAGAACCCAACCCTTTTACATGTATTGGTCACACCAATGAATACAGAAGTCTAGTGGTTGCAGACACAAACAGTGAACAGTGTGATAACTATACCAGGGCACTCAAGGACAGTTACATATAACATCTGACCCAATAGCATCTGAAATCCAAAAGGGCCTAAAACCACAGTAAATAATGTTTGGCCTCAACTACACATACAAGAAAGAAAAACATGGTATCATAAAGGTGGATCCTGGTAGGCAAGGATCAAAATTTACTTGCAATAGGAGGGCTCAGAAATCTACATGAGAGCCAAAACTGGTTTGGCTCAGTGGATAGAGCATCAGCCTGCCAACTGAAAGGTCCCAGGTTCAATTCCAGTCAATGGCACATCCCCAGTAGGGGGGTGTGCAAGAGGCAGCTGATCAATGTTTCTCTCTCATCTATGTTTCTAACTATCTCTCATCTCTCTCCCTTCCTCTCTAAAAAATCAATTATATATATATTTAAAATTTTTTAAACAATTTTAAAACATACAAAAAGCACTCAGCTCTACAGACCAAGAAGAAGGCACTACTGAAAAATACTTATAACAGAAGCTCATCACACCAAAATTGGGAGTCATAGCAGTCTTATCTAAAATGTAGAAACAAACAGAAAGATCCTGACCTGTATGGCTTCAATGACAAATTTTGCTAAGTATAAAAAAAACACATATCCTCCTCAAACTATTACATAAAATTCAAAAGGAGGAAAGGCTTTCAGCTCTTTTTTTAAGGCAAGTATTAGCCTAATTCCAAAACTAGATAATAACATTTCAGATAAATAATTATAGGCCAATATCCCTAATAAACATAAATTCTAAAATATTAACAAAACACTAGCAAATAGGATCCAGCAATACATTAAAAAAAACATATACCATGATCAAATGGGATTTATAATGTAGGTACCTCATTGGTAGAATATCAGTAAATCGATAAATGGGATACACCACATAAAATAAAAGATAAAAATCACATGTTTATATCAATAGGTGCATAAAAAGCATTTGATAAAAGCCAGCATCTATTTATGATTTAAAAAAAAAAAACCCTCTTAGCAAAGTGAAAATAGAAGGGTTATGCTGCAACATAATAAAGGCCATATATGATAAATCTACAATCAATATCATTCTGAATTGGCAAAAACTAAAAGCATTTTTTTTCAGATCAGAAACAAGACACCCCTCTTATTCATTATAAGAGGCCCAGTGCACACAATTTATGCATATGTATGTGTGTGTGTGTGTGTGTGTGTGTGTGTGTGTGTCTGTGTCTGTGTGTTTGTGTGTCTGTGTGTGTGTGTGTGTCCCTCAGCCCAGCCTACACCCTCTACAATCTGGGACCTTTTGAGAGATGTCCAACTGCCTGTTTGCACCAATCCCACTGGGCAGTCAGACATTCCTCTCACAATCTAAGACTGTTGGCTCCAAACAGCTCACCAACCTGCCTGCCTAATTGCCCCTAACTGCTTCTGCCTGCCAGCATGATAACCCACTAAACACTCCCCTGCCAGCTTGATCTACACTTAACCATTCTCCTGACAGCCCAATTACCCCTAACTGCCATTCCCTGCTGGCCTGGTAACCCTAACTGCTTTCCCTTGCCAGCCTGGTCACACCTAACTGCCCTCATATCCTGGCCTTATTGCCCACAACTGCCCTCCCCTGCCAGCTATCTTGTGGCAACTATCTTGTATCCACATGGCGGTGGCCATTTTGTGTGTTGGAGTGATGGTCAATTTGCATATTACTCTTTTATTAGATAGGACTAGAGGCCCATTGCATGAAGATATTCATGCAATAGGCCTTCCTTCCCCTGGCTTCCAGCACTGGTTTTCCTCTGGCACCCAGGACCCAGGCCTTCACACCAAAAGAGTTTGCCTTCTTTGTCTTTGCTGCAGGCTCTGACCAGTTTGTCTTCACTGCTTCACTGTAGAGTCTGGCTGGAGTATGCCATCTTTGTCTTTGCTGCAGATTCTGCAGTCTTATCTTGGCTGTGGCACTCTACTCCTTTAGATTCCTTGTCTCTTCCCACCCCCACTCCACTCCTGCCTTCCTACTCTTAATAGGTATCTTGCCCCTCCTAGCCACTCTGCTCCTGGAGCAGCTGGATGGAGACCCTCTTTGGCTTTCTAATTTGCATACTCACTCTGATTGACTGTGAGTATAGAAAAGGTACGGTCAATTTACATGTTTGTCTATTATTAGGTAAGATAGTACTGGCAGTTCTAGCATTAGTATTGGACAAGACAACTAAAGAAAGTCATCCAACTGAAAATGAGAAAGTAAAACTATCATTATTTGTAGATGACATAATATAGAAAACCCAACCAACTCCACCAAATGAACTAATAAGTTAATTTGGCAAAATTGCATGATACAAAATCAACATCCAGAAATCAATGGCATTTTTATGCACCAATATTGAACTATCAGAAAGAGAAACTAAGATTACATCCCCATTGACAATTGCAAAGTATAATAATAATAATCAGGTTTTCAGGAAGAAATTAAATCTAGTCATAGCTGGTTTGGCTCAGTGTATAGAGTGTTGGCAAGAAACTGAAGGGTCTCAGGTTTGATTCCAGTCAAAGAGCACATACCCTGGTAACGGGCTGGATCCCAAGTGGGTGCCATGTAGGAGGCAGCCAATCAATGATTCTTTCTCATCATTGATGTTTCTCTTTCTCCCTCTTTATTTTTCTCTGAAATTAAAAGTATATATATATATTTTTTTTTAAATAATTTTTTATTTTATTAAGGTATTTTATTTTATTTTATTAAGATATTATCTGTGTACATAGCTTACCATTGCCCCCCCCCCACCTTCCATTTATGCCCTCCCTCCCCAGAGTTCTGTGTTCGTTGGTTGTACTTATGTTCATGCATACCAGTCCCTCGGTTGTTCTCCTATCTCCCCCCAGGTCTCCTTCCCCTCCCCGCTGTCATTTGACAATCTGCTTGTTTTATGGTGACCATCTCAGGACCCCATGAATAGAATCTGCTCCTCATTTGGCAGTCTGCTTGTTTTATGGTGACTATCTCAGGACCATATGAATAGAGTCAGCTCCTCATCTGGTTTACACGGCCCCTTCCCCTGGGTCCCACTGCTTCCCCTGGGACACAGGGCTCACCCGGGGCACACTACACCCTGGGACACTCAGCTCACCCGGGCACATGGCTCCCTGGGACACAAGGCTCATCCGGGGCACACGGCCCCCTGGGACACTTGGCTCACCCGGGGCACATGGCCCCCTGGGACACTCGGCTCACCCGGAGCACTCGGCCCCATGTGACACACGGCACACCCAGGGCACTCAGCCCCCTGGGACACTCGGCTCACCCTGGGCACAAGGCCCCCTGGGACACATGGCTCACCTGGGACACCGTTCCCCTTTGGTGGGGTACGGCTCACCCGGAGCACACGGCCCCCTGGGACACTTGGCTCACCCGGGGTACACGGGCCCCTGGGACACACGGCTCACCCGGGGCACTCGGCCCCCTGGGACACTCGGCTCACCCGGGGCACACGGGCCCCTGGGACACACGGCTCACCAGGGGCACTTGGCCCCCTGGGACACTTGGCTCACCCGGGGCACACGGCCCCTCTAGGGTGTTGGGGTCGCATATTGGAGGTGCCGCACTAGCTCCTTGCTAGCATGGCGGGCAGGCTGGGATAGCTGCAGTTGGGCTGAGATGGTTGCAGGTGGTGGGACCACCTTCAAAGGTTTCTCGTTCAGTGTGGGAGTGGAGCAGCTGCAGACATGGAGGCTAAGTTCTGAGGTTGCCCACTCCCTGAGCCCAAGGCGTGGTGAGCTCTGTTCTCGGTGGATTTTCTTTATTCTCGGCGGCAGTGGCGGGTGGCGGTGCCAGGTGCAACAGTGATGGTCGTTCCTGTGGTTCAATTACCACTGTAGTTTTAAAGTTCACATGGCGGTGGTGGCGAGAGCTTCGGCTCGGCCATGCGGCATCGGAGGAAGGGCTCACCTAGGCGGCTAATGGAAGGCGCCGTGCCATTTCCTCACCAGTGCGCTCCATCTCCCTCCCAGCATGGTGGGTGTGCTGGGAAGATTGTGGGTGGGCTGTGATGGCTGCATGGGGAGAGTCTGCCCTCAATGGTGTCCTCTTTGGTGCGGATGTGGAGCTGCTGTGGATGCAGAGGCTAATTTCTGAAGCCACACTCTCTGTGAACCCGGGGCGTAGTGAGCTCTGATTTCAGTGGATTCCCATTCTTGGGGGCAGCGGTGGATGCGGCAGCGATGGTAGCTCCTGTGGCTCAATTTCCCCTGTAGTTTTAAAATCCGCATGGCGGTAGTGTCTGATGCTTTGGCCTGTCCATGCGGCAGTGGGGAGAGGATTCTCCGGGTCTGCCAATGGAAGGCACAGTGCCAGCACAGCTCGTGCAAAGGCCTGGCAGAGCAGGCAGCGGGAGGTGGCAGCAGTGGAGGCCATGTGATCCGAGGGTGTGGCGCAAAGGCAGGGCCGAGCTGGTCGTGGGCGGTGGCAGAGACTCCCGCTGGCGCATGCTAAGGCAGGGCCAAACCGGTCGCGGGTGGTGGCGGAAAGTCCCCTCGATGACTTAATCTTTCAGACTTAGTGGAACGCCTTCCCTGAGCCAGGACAAGCAGCACCACAAATATTGGCCAGCTCAGTGCTGCCCCTCTACAAGTGACAGTAGGGGCATCCTCACCTCGGTAGGCCTTTGCTCTTGGAGGTCTTAACCAGTGGAAGGCAGCAAGGTACAGAACTGCCCCACCTTCTCAGTCCTCCGCAAAAGTACATTTTAAAAAATAAATTTAATCTGAGAATTATATGACATCAAAGAAAGTATTAACTAAGAAATAAATAAGTTAGAGCTTATATCATGTTCATGGATTAGAAAAATTAACATTAAAATTAACATTAGAGCCGAGACCAGTTTGGCTTAGTGGATAGAACATCGGCCTGTGGACTGGTTGTGGGCACATCTCCAGTGGGGAGTGTGCAAGAGGCAGCTGGTCAATGTATCTCTCTCTCATCAATGTTTCTAACTCTCTATCCCTCTCAATTCATCTCTGTATAAAATCAATAAAATATATATTTTTAAAAATTAACATTAGAATTAACATCACATAAATTTAATGAAATGTCTATGAAAACATAAAAGGCATATTTCAAAGAACTAGAAAAATATTCTAACAATTTATTTGGAGAAAGAAAATGGCAGCCAAATAGCAGATGTGTCATGCACCTCATTCTGGGCCAGACTGGAAAAGCAATTATTTTGGAGAACATCCACCCAGAATCAACAAATTAGATACAGGTGAAAAGATAATTTACAAAAAAGGAAGAGAAGAGGATGCCTGAAAAAAAGGTAGGAATAAGGATCTAGGCTGGATGTACAAGATCAAGAGGGTGAGGAAAATGTAAAAGCTGCATTGCACCAAAGCCATGTCCCTGAGTGACAGGCATTATGCCCAACTGAGAAAAGAAAAAGCCATAGGATTGCTGGTGGCTGTGGACTCTAGACCTAAAGCCTTAGCTAATAGGGGCGGGGGGTGCTTCACCCTATAAGGCCACTTGAAAAGCAGACCAAGCAGGGTGGTGCTGGGAGAAGAGAAGCCTGCAATTTCTTGATTGTTTTGCTTTTGTTTTATCTTTGCTTTTTATATGCAAAATCCAGAAATTTTTAAATTCAGTTGCAAGAACTCACCTCTGGCCATGTTTCAGGTGAGCAGAAAGAAGTTCAGATTTGTGGAGCCTGTGGAGAGACTATGGAGGAAAGCAAGGCAGGGGAACATGATCATTGTGACATTTGAAATCTTCTAAGCCTACACAGTCATTTATTTCCTGAAGAGCCAGCCCCTCCAGTAGCCTCAAGACAGATAACACAGCCTCACATACCTTGCATGCATTTTGAGCTATATAAAGGAAACAAGGGCTGTGAATAGCCCCAAAGAACCCTCAGTGACTGGTTTGGAAGAGGGACTAGACCACCTGACCATTCTGGGAACAAATAAAAACTGATAAAACTGATAAAAACTCTAGGTTGCCAGCCTACCCCACTAGTCTCTATACAAGTATCTCTGACCTACCAAGGCCAGAATAGTATCTTGGGCCACCCATGAAAAGGTAGCTCTCAGTCAGAAAATAAACATCAATCTGAATTCTGGAAAGTGAAACAGCACCATCTCCATCTAAAATCCTGTTAGAAACAGATGATGGAGTGATTAAGATGGACATCTGACAGATAGGCCAAGTGGGCAGATTGGCACTGCCTGCTCACAGCCAAGGCCTGTGGAGACTGGAACAGCAGAGGAATGGTGGATTGTTTGGAACTTCACATTTAACACATTTAACATGTGCTAAAAGCCAAAGACAATGCTTGCCAGTGGTCAGCACCTAACTACCTAACAGGATGCCCAAAATTGGCATACAAACAGAAGAGTGTGGTTCTAAACCAGCCCCCATGGACATTAAAATGTGCGCTGGAAGCAAAAAACACTTCACTATTTTTAAAAAATTAAAAACTTTTTAGAATTAATATTTTTATTTTCTTATTATTTTCTTTATTACTTGAATGAGCAGATAAAAATATGATGAAATTGAAGCAGTAATAATTATTTTAAAAAACTTTTAGTAAACAAAACACCTGATTCAAACTGCTTCACAGGGGAGTTTTATCAAACATTCAAGACCTAACACTGATTATTTCAGACTTATCCAAAAAATTCAAGAGTTTGGGACATTTA
The DNA here is from genome assembly GCA_963924515.1 of Vespertilio murinus. Taxonomy (NCBI): domain Eukaryota; kingdom Metazoa; phylum Chordata; class Mammalia; order Chiroptera; family Vespertilionidae; genus Vespertilio; species Vespertilio murinus. The sequence goes on along the minus strand of OZ004723.1, from coordinate 6,147,247 downwards.
CAAACTCTGTCTATGAAGCTAGCATTACTCTAATCCCCAAACCAGATAAATACACTAAAAAGAAAGAGAACTACAGGCCAATAACCCTGATGAACATATATGATAAAGTCCTCAACAAAATATTAGCAAGTCATATCCAGCATTACATAAGAAAGATCATATAGCATGACTAAGTGGGGTTTATTCCAGGGATGAAAGGCTAGTACATTAACCACAAGTTAATAAACATTATACATTGTGTAATCAAATTGAAAGCCAAAAACAGCATGATTATATCAATTAATGCAGAAAAAACATCCAAAACTCTTTATTGATAAAAATATTAGCAGAGTGGGAATAGAGGAATCATACCTCAACATAATAAAAACCTTATATAACAAACATACAGCAACATCTTATTCAATGGAAAAATACTAAAACTAATTCCCAGAAGAACAGAACAAGAAAGGTGTGCCTACTTTCACTACTCTTGTTCATAATAGTATTGGAAATGCTAATCATAGAGATCAGACAAGAAGAAGTAAAAGTTATCCAAATAGGAAAAGAAGAAGTAAAGTTGTAATTATTTATAGATGACATATCATACATAGCAATCCCTAAAGATACCATAAAATAACAAAATACTAAATTTAATAAATGACTTTGGTAATGTAGCAGAATATAAAATTAATACCCAGAAATCTATGGCTTTTTAAATTCACCAACATTAAACTCACAGAAATATAGACTTAAAAAAACATAATACCATTTACCAAAAATTATGATACTAAGGAATACATTTAAATAAGGAGGTAAAAGACCTAAACTTGGGCAATTACAGAATGTTGACAAAAGTGATGGAGAAAAGTATAAACAAGTGGAAAAATATACTGTGTTCATGGATTGATATAATCAACACCATTTAAATGGCCATACTACCCATAATAATCTATAGATTCAATATATAATACCCATTAAAATATGAGTGGCATATTCCACAGATCTAGAAAAAACTCTCCAAAAGTTAAGATGGAATTTTAAGAAGATCCCAAATCGCCACACCAATCCTGAGAAAGAACAAAGTTAGGGCAATCACAATAACAGATTAAATCTATATTACAAAGCTTTTGTTCTTAAAATTATCTGGTAGTGGCACCAGAACAGACATGTAGTCTAAGGGAACGCAACAGAGATCCCAGAAATCAACCCAAGACATTTTGTTCAACTAATATTTTACCAAGGAGACAAGAACGTGCAAAGACTTTATATAATAAAGTCAAGAGAGCCTCTTCAATAAATGGTGTTGGGAAAATTGGACAGATAAATGCAAAAAAAAATGAAACTGGATCACCCAAAAATAAACTCAAAATAGAATATAAAAAACTTAAATAAATGTAAGAATGGGAACCATAAAAATCTTAGAAGAAGCAATAGATGGCAAAATATCAGACATGTCTCATAGCATTATCTTTATCAATACACCTCCTAAAACAATGAAAAGTAAGGAAAAAATAAACAAATGGAACTATATCAAAATAAAAATCTTCTACACAGCAAAATAAATGAACAACAAAAATAGCCCACTGCCATGGGAGAATTTCACATTGATAAAGTTTTATTCTGAAAATTTTATGGGAAACTCATAGAGCTTAAGAAAAAGAAGTCAAAAATACAATTAAAAAGTGAGCAAAGGTCCTAAATAGACAGTTCTAAAAAGTGGACCTACAGATTCCGGGAAACCAAGATGGCAGCAGAGGTAAACACCTGAAATTGCTGCCTCACACAACCACTTTAAAACTATAACTAAAAGATAAAACAAATATTATCCAGAACTACAGGAAGCCTGACTGAGAGAAAATTCTACAACTAGAAGGAAAGAGAAAAGCACACTGAGACTCAGAGGAGCTGTGGAAGTAAAGGCAGAGATACGGAGGTGTGTGCAAGGAAAGGGCTGGCAACTGAGTACCTGGCTGTATTTTTCTTTTGTAAAATATATTTTATTAATTTTTTTTTACAGAGAGGAAGAATGAGGGATAGAGAGATAGAAACAATGATGAGAGAGAAACATCAATCAGCCATCTCCTGATGAGAGAGAAACATCGATCAGCCATCTCCTGCACACCCCCCACAGGGGATGTGACTGCAACCACGGTTATGGTGACCAACAATATGTCCCACTTTTGGCAGAACAGTCCTGATTATCAACAATTTGTTCTGTGTCCCACAGCTTTTTTTTTTTTTTAAAAAAGTCCTGATTTTAAGGGGATCAGACATCCCTCTTTTGGCAGGCAGTCCCAATTTTTAACACTTTGTGTCACATCCCGAACTTTTTAAAAATACTGCAGGATACAGGACAAATTGTTAAAAATTAGGACCATCCTGCCAAAATTGGGATGTATGGTCACCTTAACCAAAGTACATGCCCTTGACTGGAATTGAACCTGGGACCCTTTAGTTCACAGGCTGACACTCTATCCAGTGAGCCAATCTGGTTTCAGCCTGGCTGTATTTTTCAATCAGGAGGGAGACATAATCTCTTGACTGAATTACAGTTCCAGGTGAGAACTCTGGGACCCAAACTTATATGGGGAGAAACTGAACTGTCTGGCAATTGGTGGAACTTGAGGGTGGCTTTCTCTTAGAGGTGTTTGCAGTGATTACCATGGGGCATTGAGACCTGGTGGCCTCTTAGGGCAGGGCTAAAAATCAGCCATTGCTGTTTGCTCCGCCCGGAGACCCCACCCCTGCCAAGCTGTGCACAGAGGCATTGCTTCACAGCTGGGCCTTGTCTGGGCACCGCCAAAACATAAACAAAGAAGAGGAATCTTCAGATCTCTCCATAGCTCCTACTGGGTGGCCTCAGGCAGAAGCTATATTTGCACCTCCTTGGAGATCAAAGAGCCAGTTATCCAGTGATCAGAGTAGGACCATCGAGATTACAACTCCTCAGATCCATAAGGGACACTCAAGAGACAGACTCAATAAGCACCAAAGCCCCAATGATGCAAGTCTTTTTCCATAAGGGTGTCTCCAGCACAGTTTCTCCCATTGTAGAAAAGCTGACCCTCATAGATAATTGGCCTGGAGGTAATTTCCTCCCAGTGATACCAACAACAATCAAGGCTTAACTACAAAAATACTGTGCACATAGCCCACAAAATATCAATGTGAGGAGATCTAAGATGGCTGCTAATGGCACAGCAGGCTGCAAGATAGTGTGAGTGAGAGAACAAAAGGAAATTGTGTGGACATTCAGAGAGTATCTATTTATGAGTGAGGGACAGATATAATCCAAGGGATTATTGGAGATTGCTGAATCAGGGTCCCCTAGCCAGACAACCACTACTGTCACTGAAATCTCTCCCAGAGTGGCTGGTACTACCACAGAGACTGTGTCATCCTGAAGAGGAATACACAGACTTGCCTGCAGTCTCATTGTCCACACACTTCAGCTTTTTCCTCTTCATATTCTTGCTTCTTATTACTAAATAGGATCACTCAGCTGGGGACACCCTAGGAAACTGCAGGGGAAAGTTATTTTTCTGGAACCTGGGGATCAAAGCAGGGAGTGACTTTTGGATAGCCAGCTATGAGGCAGCCCACTCCCACAAACCAGTATTGAGTGCCACAGGGAAAGCGGTATCTCAGCATAGGCTAGAGAGGCCATGTAGACCCAGAAGTCAATCCAGAAACACTGCCACCCAGGGGCTGAATCACAAATTGACTCTTGTGTAATCAAAAATAAAGGAATATGAGAAATTAAGATACCACCTACTTAAAAATCAGGACTGGCTTAAAACACTAAGGAGCAGTAGAACACTGCTTTGCAACACTGTCTTGACTGGGAAACAGGCATGCCAAACAGAACAATAGAAAAAGTGAATGACCTTCACTACTGCACATTTTATTTTTTTACTTTTTATTTTTTTATTATTTTCTTTATCTTTTATTTAAAAAACTATTTTTTCTTTTTTCCTCACTTGATTTTACATATTTAATTATTACATTTTTATTTTCAATCAGTATTATTACTACTACTATTTTATCTCTTTTCTCTCTCTTTTTTAAAGTGTCATTTTATTTTCACTTTATACTTTTTTGTGAGATTGTTTTGCTTATTCTTTGCTGTTTGTTTGTTTTGTTTGCTTTGTTTTTGTTTGTTTGTTTCCTCACCTTGTTTGATATTGTTATTTGTAGTTTGTATTAATCTACAGGTACTTGTAGATTTATTTACTAATCCATTGCTTGGATTAGTAAATAAATATATTTTTTAAATGTATTTTATTGATTTTTTACAGAGAGGAAGAGAGAGGGATAGAAAGTTAGAAACATTGATGAGAGAGAATCACCAACCAGCTGCCTCTTGCACACCTGCTACTGGGGATGTGCCCGCAACCAAGGCACATGCCCTTGACTGGAATCGACCCCGGGATCTTTCAGTCCACAGGCTGATGCTCTATCCACTGAGCCAAATCAGTTTCAGCCTCTTTTCTTTCTTAATCTCTTTCTTTTCTCTCTTACTTTTTTTCTTTTCCCATTTTCATTCTGACACATTTTTTTTCTCTTTCCTCTTTTTCTCTCCTATTCCCTAATTTGCCTTTCACTGGTGTTCACCTTCATTGGCTATTATCAATAGCATGAATACATTTCTATTCAGCGCTTTGTGTGTTGTATCTACTTGTTATGTTGTATTTTGTACTTTTAAATCAATGCAGGAGAGAGAAGTACATAACCAGACATCCTGAGAAGAGAGGCCATGGGGAGACAAAGAAACAACCCACATATGAAAGAAAAGCAGGCATCACCAGAAAGGAAAGTAAATGAATTAGAGACAAGCAACCTACCAGAGCAAGAATTCAGAGAAATGGTCATAAGATGGCTAAAAATAATGGAAGAGAAATTTGACAATGTGAATAAGTACCAAAGGAAATGTAGAAAAACCATGAAGAAATGAAAAATAACATTGCTGCTGTAAAAAACTCAATAGGAAGTATCAAGAGTAGACTATGAGAAGCAGAGGACCACATCAATGAGCTATATGACAAGGTGGAAAAAAACAACCAAGTAGAAGAGCATCCAGAAAAAAAAAATTAAATAGCAGGAGGAGAGCCCAAGGGAACTGTTGGGACAAAATGAAACAAAACAATATCCACATAATAAGGGATCCAGAAGAAGAGGAAGCTGAGCAAGGAATAGAAAACCTGTTTAGAGAAATAATGACAAAACTTCCCTGATATAGGGAAGAAATCAAAGAAGCACACAGAGTTCAAAGTAAAATTAATCCCAAAAGACCGACACAAAACCACATTATAATTAGTTGGCTATATAAGATAAACCTATAAATAACATCATACTCAATGGACAAAAAATAAAACCATTTCCTCTAAGAACAGGAACAATACAGGAATGCCCACTTTCACCACTTCTGTTTGACACACTGGAAGTATTAGCATTGCAATCAGACAAGAAGAAGAAATAAAAGGCATCCAAGTTGGAAAAGAAGTAAAGTTGTCATTAATTGCAGATGACATGATATTGTACATTAAAAAAACTCAAAAATTCCATTAAAAAACTAACAGACTTAAATGAATTTGGCAATGTACTAAGATACAAAATTAACACCAAGAAACCTATGACCTTGCTATACACCAATAGTGAACTTACAGAAAGAGAGGCTAAAAAAGAAATCCCATTTACCATCACACCAATAAATTAAGATATCTAGGAACAAACTTAACCAAGGAGATAAAAGCATTTTCACAGCAAAAGAAACTAGGAACAAAAAAAAAAAAAAAACAAAAAAAAAAAACACAAAAAATCCACTGTAAGGGAAAACATATTTGCAAATGTTATCACTGTTAAAGGTTTAATCTCCAACAGCTATAGGCAACTTATACAAGTTAATAAAAGGAAGATAAATGATCCAAAAATAATGGGCAACAGATGTAAAATTAATCTTTTTGAAAAAAGACAGGAGGCCAAGAGACACATAAAAACATGCTCAAAGTCACTAATTATCCAAGAGATGCAAATCAAAATGACAATGCAGTACCTTTTCACACCTGTCAGAATTGATATCAACAAATCAACAATCAACAAATGTTGGTGAGGATGCAGAGAAAAAGGAACACTCTTACTCTGCTGGTGGTGCAGCTATTGCAGAAACAGAAAGGAGTTTCCTCAAAAGACTGAAAATGGAACAGACTAGAAGTCTGTTCTAGTCTCCCATTTGACCCAGTAATCCCACTCCTAGGAATATATCCTAAGAAACTGGAAAAACCAATTAGAAAGGATATATGCACCTCTATGTTCATAGCAGCACAATTTATAATTGCTAAAATTTGGAAATGGCCTAAGTGACTGGATCAGAAAACTATGGTATATCTACACAATGGAATACTGTGCTGCCATCCAAAGAATGAATTCTTACAATTTGCAGCAACCTGGATAGAACTGGAAAACATTAGGAAAAGTGAAATAAGCCAGCCAATGAAAGAAAAACAACCCCATGATCTCACTCATTTATGGATAATAAATAAAATTATAAACTGATGAACAAAAAGATAGATACAGAGATGGTAAAGCATCAAATACACAGTCAAATTACAGTGGGTAGGTTAGGGAGATGTTGGAGAGATAAGAGATCAACTGAAGATCTTGTATGCATGCATATAAGTATAACCAATGGACAAACACTGTGGGGTGAGAGCATGTATGGAAGTGGGTTGAGGGAGGGCAATGGTAAGCTATGTACACATGTAATACCTTAATAAAAAAATAGATAAATTGAACCACTTTATTACACTTTACATCAAACAACTGTTGAGCTTAAAACCTCTCCTCAGTTCCCACATTAGGTTCTGCCTTCACAGTTCATCCAGATTAGGTTGTCATTGGTTGATTTCTATGCCAATCAGCATATCTAGGCCTATCAACAGGACTGATCAGGGCTAATCAATCAGGGCTAATCAGCAGCCTCTGTGAAGGCCTGAGAGAAAGATAGGCGTGGCTTCTGGCCAGGCCCAGAGTGATAGAGGCAAGTTCTGATCATCAGCTGCCACAAAGGTTATTGATGAGACCCTGCTTCTCTCCAGCCCTCTTTTTGAGCCTGATCTGCAGCGCCCTCAGCAATCAGTGCTGGATCTGGGGCCTGCAGAGAGCCATTCAGTGGTGGATAGCCATGGCAACCAAGCACTGACTTCTAGTCTGTTGAAACTTCTGTTATTTTGGATGTTACAAACCCTGGGTTTTTATTTATTAGAATTATACAACATAAGCTTTAAGGTAGAATTGCATTAGTAGAAATAGAGACATTTCATTTAAAAATGTATACTGATTTGTTATGATTCAAATACACAAATGATTCAAATATGACAAAAACAAGTCTTTACGAACAGGATTGCTTGCCCTATCTGGTTTTGCTCAGTGGCTATACCCTCAACCTGAGGTGAAGGGTCCCAGGTTTGATTCTGGTCAAGGGCATATGTCTGGGTTATGGGCTCAATCCCCCATAGGTCATGTGCAGGAGGCAGCCAATCAATGATTATCTCTCATCATTGATGTTTCTATCACCCTCTCTCTCCCTTTTTCTGAAATTAATAAAAACCTACTTAAACACAAAAGAAAAAAATTGCTTTGCTATCAAAGCCAAGTAAAGTGTGTCATTTGTTGTCCCTGATGAAGTCTGAGCAGCTCAGTTGCTAAGTGATTTCACTGGGTTCTTATCAAATAAAATCTGCAGAGAAGCAACTATACCCACCATACATTTAGGCTATTGTTGAGAAGAACAGAATGTTTATGGGGTATAAGATAGTGAGAGTTAGTGGCTGGGATGCAGGGAAGACACAAGAATGCCCATTGCCTGGAAGCAAGGGAGAATCTGAAATATGCAAATCTGCTGAGGGGCAGGATTAGGCCCTGCACTCTGAAAGGTCAGATCCAGAGGGAGAGCCAGGGTATGGTTCCAGGGATACCCTTCTGCAAGTCTCCTTCTTCTACCCCATAACTCCCTAACTTTTCCATTTGGATGAAGGGATGGGAAACAGGTACACAATGCCTCAGTGCTGGATCTCTCTAGGACAGGAGAGGGGTGTTTGTATTGGTTTATTTGATTCTTCTTATGCATTGAAGGGGTGGAGGGGGGTGTCTGCCAAACATGGTTTCCTTCTGCTTGCTCGCCAGAGCTGCCCCACATGATGCCGTTTCCCTGTTGTCCCTGCTGCCCCTGCTGCCCCATGCTAAGGCACATGAGATCACCAGGGACAGAACTGGGGCCCCCATAGTGTTTCATGGAGATTTCACTCCATAGGAACCTCCTGATCCACTGAGTCATTTACTGTGGGAAAGGCTCAATTTAAACAGAGCCATTTGCAGAGGGTTTATCATCCCTTCTGGCTGTTTTCTTGGAAACCACAAACTCAAGCTAGCAGAACAGGCAGCATGGTGGGCCTGCATGTGCCTCTGCCAGTGGCCACCTCTGCAGGGGGATTCCCCCCAGGTGGGCAGGCAGCTTCCAGGCTGGGCAGCACAGTGGTACTGCCGGTGCCAGATGGCATTCCGGGCCAGATCCAGCAGGGTCTGCCTCCTACGGGGGTACCCTCCTCCCACTCAGCTGGCCTTTGGGCAGAGCCGAGTGAAGGCTGCCTCTGCTGTGGGCCTTCAGAGACGCTCCTAGTGATAGCAGTCCCAGCCCATAAGCTCCTGTTGAAAGTCATGACTTTATGGCATCTGGGCTATTTGCATACTCCTCTATTATTATATAGGATTTTTAAACATGTTTCAAAGTATTCCTATAATCAGGGATAATAAGAGAATTGCAAATTCATATGTTAAATATTTTCTATAGGGAAGGAGATCTCTCCAATGTACTTTTAAAAAGTCTGTAAAGGGCACTGAAGAATTTAGATGGTTCTTCATAAACTTTTTAACAGTAAGAGGATTATCTTATTCTTTCCATTGAAACTAGATGCCTCTTCAGCTTGTTTGATAGTAATCATAGACACTATGTAAACCAACTAATGTGCTCACATTCAAATAAATTTTTATTTTTTCACTTAATTATATGATCATATAGTTTTTATCTTGCATATATTCTTTCTGATTGGTGTTTCTAATTTCCTGGGATATATGCCTAGAAGTGGGATCACTAGGTCAAATGGGAGTTCCATTTTTAATTGTTTTTAAAATATATTTTATTGATTTTTTTTACAGAGAGGAAGAGAGGAGGATAAAGAGTTAGAAACATTGATGAGAGAGAATCATCTATCAGCTGCCTCCTGCACACCCCCTTCTGGGGATGTGCCCACAACCAAGGTACATGCCCTTGTCCAGAATCAAACCTTCAGTCCACTGTTTTGAGAACAGTGGCTTTGTAGTATAGCTTGAATCTAATATTGAGATTCCCTCCTACTCTATTCTTGTTTCTCAAGATTGCTGTGGCAAATATTCAGGGTCTTTTTTCTTTTTTTATTCCAGATGAATTTTTGGAGAGTTTTTTCTAGGTCTGTGAAATATGCTGTTGGTATTTTATTTTAATTTAATAAATCTTTATTGCTCAGATTATTACAATTGTTTCTACCTTTCCCCCCCATAGCTCCCTTCCACCCAGTTCCCACCCAGTCCTCTGCCCTTACACCTCCACCATTACCCTCATCCATAGGTATAAGATTTTAGTCAAGTCTCTTCCTGCACCACCCATATCCTTTTCCCCCAGATAATTACCAATCCACTCCCTTTCTTTGCCCCTGATTCTATTATATTCACCAGTTTATTCTGTTCCTCAAATTTTTAATTCAATTGATTTTTAGATTCACTTATTGATATATATGTATTTGATCATAATTTTTATCTTTACTTTTATCTTCTTCCTCTTCTTAAAGAATACTTTTCAGCATTTTATATAATTCTGGTTTAGTGGTGATGAACTTCTTTACCTTTTTCTTATTTGTGAAGCTCTTTATCTGCCTTTCAATTCTGAATGATAACTTTGTTGGGTAAATATTGGTAGTAGGTTCTTGTTGTTCATCACTTTGAATATTTCTTGCCACTCATGTCTTGCCTGAATAGTTTCTGTTGAGAAATCAGCTGATAATTCTATGGGTGCTCTCTTGTAGATAACTAACTGATTTTCTCTTGCTGCTTGTAAGATTCTCTCTTCGTCTTTTGCCCTTGTCATGTTAATTATGATGTGTCTTGGTGTGTTCCTCTTTGGATTCCTTTTGTTTGGGGTTCTGTGCACTTTATGGGCTGTAAGTCTATTTCTTTCACCAGATGGGGAAGTTTTCTGACATTATTTCTTTAAATAGGTTTTCAGTATCTTGATCTCTTTTTGTGGCACCCCCATAATTCTAATGTTGGTATGCTTGAAGTTGTCCCAGATGCTCCTTACAGTATCTTCAACTTTCTGGATTCTCTTCTCATCTTGCTTCTCTGGAGGAGTGTCCTTTGCTTCTTTGATTTCCAAATCTTTGACTTGATCCTTGCGTTTCTCTAGTCTACTGTTGGGTCTCTGTATAATATTTTTTATTTCAGTCAGTGTATGTTTAATTTCTAGCTTTCCTTTTTCATATCCTCGAGGATTTCATTAAATTTATCAGCCTTTTCTAGGAAATTCTTGAAAAACCTTATACCCATGGTTTTGAACTCTGTATTCAGTCTTTTGTTCTCCTCAATTTCTTTCATTTGAGATCTGTTTCCTTGTCTCCCCATTTTTGCTGCTTCCCAGAGTTGATAGGGTAGCTTTGTGTGTTTGGTGTCTTATATGGATCATTGGGTCAGCCTCCCCAGTTACCTGAGATAGATACTCTTGGTGCTCCCCTTTGTGGACTGCATGTACAGCCTTGTTGTACTTAAGTCTTGATTGTTGTTAGTATCACAGGAGGAATTGACCTCCAGGCCAATTGAATGTGAGTATCATCTATGTCTACATCAAGATACTTTCTGTATTGGAGACAGTCTTATAGGATCAGACTTGCAAAATTGCAAAAGCCCCTGTGCTCAGCTTGGATGGGGAGGAGTCTTAGGGCTGAGCTGACAGTCTTGGCTCCCTTCAGCCCTCCCCTTGTGCATGTGCCTCAGACCTCTGCCTTCCATGGATTCCCTGAGTTTTCATTTGATAGTCCAGATTTCCCTTGTAAGAGTGGGGGTACTTGGGGGGCTCAACCTGAACTGGGTTTCACTGCTTAGTGCAGTCACAGCTGGGGTTCAGTGAAGTCAGGAGCTTCTGACTCCTTTTGCTATGGAGTAGCTGTGGCAATCCTTCGTCAGACCTCTCTATGCACTCTCACTGGCACATGACTCTGGACCCTGCCTGCTAAGGCTTCCATCTCCCTCAAGTCTTCCAATCTATGTCACCAGGTGCCTTTCTATACAACCCAAACTCCACCTGTATGAGCCTGGGTCCATGAGGTTTAAGCCGGGATTGGGGTTCAGTGCAGTCGGAACTGGGGTGCAGTGCAGTAGGGAGCTTCCTTTTCCCTCCCACCAGCCAGGCACTCCTCCTCCCTTCCTCTCTACATGCACACCTCCTTACCTCAGCACTTTGTGGCTCCCCTGTTCCATGAGCCTCTCTCCTTCTTTCTAGTTGTATATTTCCGACTCAGCCAGCTTTTCTGTGGTTTTAAATGATATCCATTCTTTCTTTGACTTGTTGTTTTAAAATTGTTGTGCGAGGCAATAATTTAGGTGGTTACATAGGACACCATCTTAGTTTTTTCCTCGCATTAGTATTTTAATGGAGAGTGCATTGAATCTATAGATTGCTTGGGTAGTGTTGACATTTTAATGATGTTGATTCTACCAATCCATGGCGCATGGTAAGTTCTTCCATCTGTTTATATCTTCCTCTATCTCTTTTTTCAGTGTCTTCTAGTCTTCCATGTATAGGTATTTTACACTCTTAAGTTTATTCCTAGGTATCTTAATTTTTTTGGTGTGGTGGTAAATGGGATTACTTTTTTAGCCTCTCTTTCAGTAAGTTCACTATTGGTATAAAGGAAGGCCATAGATTTGTTGGCATTAATTTGGCTACCTTGCCGAATTCATTTATTAAGTTTATTAGTTTTTTCTTGGAGTCTTTCAGGATTTTTCTGTACAATATCATGTCATCTGCAAATAAAGACAGCTTTACTTCTTCTTTTCCAATTTGGATGCCTTTTATTTATTCTTCTTGTCTAATTGGAATGGCTAATAATTCCAGTAATATGTCAAATAGAAGTGGTGAGAGTGGGCATCTCTGTCTTGTGCCTGTTTTTAGGGTTTTAGTTTTTGCCCATTGAGTATGATGTTTTCTATGGGTTTATCATATATAGCTTTTATTATGTTGAGGTATGACCCCTCTATTCCCACATGTTGAGAGTTTTAATCAAGAAGGGGTGTTTGGATTTTGTCAAATGCTTTTTCTGCAGTAATTGCTATGACTATGTGATTTTTATCTCTCAGTTTGTCTGTGTGATGTATCACATTTATTGATTTGTTGATATTGTACCATCCTTGCATTCCTGGAATAATTCCTACTTAGTCATGGTGTATGATCTTTCTGATGTGCTGCTGGATTCAATTGCTAGGAAATAGTTGAGGAGTTTGTCATCTATGTTCATGAGAGATATTGGCCTGTAATTCTCTTTCATTGTGTTGTTTTTACCTGGTTTTGGTATTAGGGTGATGCTGGCTTCTTAGAAGAAACTTGGAAGTGTTACTTCCTCTTGAATTTTTTGGAATAGTCTGAGGAGGATAGGTTTTAGTTCTTACTTGAATGTTTGATAAAACTCTCTTGTGAAGCCATCTAGCCCTGGGCTTTTTTTTTTTTTCTTCTTCTTCTTTTTCCCAGAAGCTTTTTGATGACTGCTTCAATTTCTTCCAAAGTCACTGGTTTATTGAGCTGTTTAGATTCTTTCTGACTATGTTTTGGAAGGTTATATTGTTCTAGGAATATGTCCATTTTATCCAGGTTATCCAGTTTTTGGAATGGAATTGTTTGTAGTATTTTGTAACAGTCCTTTGTATTTAGGCAGGGGGTGTTGTTATTTAACCTCTTTCATTGCTGATTTTGTTTATTTGGGTCCTCTCTCTTTGTTTCTTGGTGATCCTGGCTAGAGGTTCACCAATCTTGTTTATCATTGCAAAGAACCAGCTCTTGGTTTTGTTGATCTTTTGTATTGTTTCTGTGGTCTCCATGTCGTTTTTCTCTGCTCTGATCTTAACTATTTCCTCCCTTCTCCTTACACTGGGCTTCGTTGTTGTTCTCTTTCTAACTCTTTGAGTTGTAGGGTTAGGCAATTTATTACAGTTCTTTCTTTCTCTCTTCCTTACTTTCTTCTTTTTTCTTTTTCTTTATTTTTCTTTTCAGTAACCTTGTAGAGCTATGAACTTCCCTCTAAAGACTGCTTTCACTGTGTACATATATTTTGGATTATTGTGTTTTCATTGTCATTTGTTGTCATGATATTTTTTATTTCTTTATGATCTCTCTGGTAATCAAGTCATTGTTTAATAGCATGCTATTTAGTCTCCATGTATTTTATTTCTTTGGATTGTTTTTATTGTAGTTGATTTCCTGTTTTATGCCACTATGATTTGAGAAGATGCTTGATATAATTTATATCTTTATATGAGTTTGGAGTGACTTTGCCTATGTTCCAACATTTTTTCCATCTTTGAAAATGACCCATGTGAAGAACATGGTTGTAGTGGGATATTAAAGTCTACTATAGCTGTATTGCTGTTAATCTCTCCCTTGATATCCTCCAGGAGGTTTTTTTTTTTAATGTATTTGGGTGCATATATGTTTGCCAGAGTTATTTCTTCTTGTTGGATTGCTCCCTTGAGTATTATGAAGTGGCCTTCCTTATCTCTTGTTATATACTTTACTTTGAGGTCTAATTTGTCAGATATAAGTATTTCTACCCCAGTTTTTTTTCATTTTCATTCTCCTGGGAAACCTTTTTCCATCCCTTCATCCTTAGTCTTTATGCATCATTTTTTCTGAAGTGAGTTTCTTGTAGACAGCAGATATATGGGTTTTGTTTTCTTATCCAATCTGTTACCCTATGTCTTTTGATTGGAGCATTTAATCCATTTACATTTAAAGTTATTATTGGTAGGTACTTATTTGTCGACATTTTCATTCTATATCCCTGTATTCCTTCTTTGCTTCCTATTCCTTTATTTTTACAGTAGACCCTTTAGCATGTCTTCCATTTGCTGGCTTGGTGAAAAGACCCTTTTGCATTTCTTGCATTGCTGGTTTGGTGATGATAAATTCCCTTATTCTTTTTTGGTTTGTGAAGTTCCTGATTTCACCTTCAATTTTGATTGATAACCTCGCTGGGTACAATATTCTTGTATTCAGACCCTTCCTTTGCATGACTTTGCATATTTCATTCCATTCCCTCCTGGCCTGATGTGTTTCTGTTGAGAAATCAGTTGCTAGTCTGATGGGGGTTCCTTTGTATGTAACTTTCAGTCTCTCTCTGGCTGCTTTTTAAGATTCTTACTTGTTGTTGGTGTTTGCTAATTTAATTATAATGTGCCTTGGTGTTGGTCGTTTTGGGTTTGTTTTGTTTGGGACTTTGCGTGATTCTTGGATTTGTGTGGGTTTTTTGTTCTATCTCAGGAAAGTTTTCTGTCATTATTTTTTGAAACGTTTTTTATTCCTTGCTAAGTTGCCTCTCTTCTGGAACTCCTATTATGCAAATGTTGTTTTGTTTTGTGCTGTCCCAAACTTTGCGTAGGCTCTCCTCCAGCTTTAAATTTTTTTTTTCTAGAAGCTGCTGTACTTGGGTATATTTTTCCATCTTGTCTTCTAGCTCACTGATGTGATCTTCTGCTTTTTCTAATCTACTCTTGATGCTTTCTATTGAGTTCTTTACAGTAGCAATGTCTTTTTTCATTTGTTCTTGGTTCTTCATTTCCTATTGGTTCTTACTCATATTGTCAAATTTGTCTTCCATTTTTTCAGCCACCTTATGACCATTTTTCTGAATTCTTGCTCTAATAGATTGCTTATCTCTAATTCATTTGCTTCTTTTTCTGGTGATGCCTGCTTTTATTTCATATGCAGGCTGTTTCTTTATCTTCTCATGGTCTCTCTTCCCAGGATATCTGGGTATATAGTTCTCTCATTCTCCTTTCTGTGTTGGAGTGGAGAGCTTTTTTGAGTCCAATCATGTGTACCACCTGAGACTGGTGTTCTGGGGCTCACAGCTGCATGGTGGTTACTGCAGCTGTGGATATTCAGGGCTCTGATCATATCCACTTTTCATTTTAAGATGGCAAAGTTTCCCTGTTTAAGCTCATAGCTACAGAGGGCCCTCAGTCATCCTGGGTATTTCCTTTTCAGGGGAAATTTGTCCAGCAGTCCCCCACCTTCTCCTGTACTTCAGCTTTCCCTAAGCTTGCTAACAAACACTCCCAGTGCAAACCTCAGCTGTTCGTTCTTTCTGCTCAGGGACAAGGTTCAGAACACATCTGTCTATTCTCCTGCCATTTTCTCCCCCTACTGTCATTATTTATTTATTTATTTATTTATTTATTTAAATCTCTTTATTGATTAAAGTATCACATATTTGTCCTCAATCCTCCCCATCCCAATTTACAACCCCTCCCCACTCATCTCCCAATCCCTTTATTGTCCTTGACCACTGCTTAGGCTCGTATGTGTGCACATAAGTCCTTTGATTGATCTCTCCCTTTTCCCCCCACCCTCCCTTTAAGGTCCAACAGTCTGACCCATGGCTCCTTATCTCTGGGTCTGTTCTTATTCATCAGTCTCTGCTGTTCATCATTTCCCCTAGATGAGTGAGATGTCCTACTGGAAATATACTTATAAGAATAAAAAATGAAACAAGTAATAATTATTATGCTGAAAGGCATATGAATCAGTCTGTAGTGAGTTTCTCTGTGGGCCACCAGTTCTTTGGAGACCCAATTTCAATGTCAAACAGTTCCTTATGTGTACATGTCAGCAATGATATTTCAGTTCTAGATGTTGGACAAATGGTGGTAATGCAGGCCCTCTCTGGTTTGTTCCTGGGCAATCTACAGTGATATACAGCTGTTATTGTGGCAAGGCTTTGTTAGGGTCTTCCATCTCTGGACTACTTCTCTTCTGTCTTCATGGTTGGAATAATCCTATAATTTCCACTCTATTGTCAGAATCCACATGGTCTCAGAGTTGTTTTCTGAAAATATACAAACATATTCTCAACCAAAAATTAATAAAGGAATATTTTCTATAAATTTGACTTGGGATCCTTTTTCATTATTTTTTTTTTTGCCCAAATGATTTTTCTCTGGCTTGTTTTGAAACCATGTGTGTTTTTCCATAAGTGTCTTGCTGTTAGCATTAGAATTAATTTTCTAAAGTACAAATTTTCTAGATGTAATTTACTAAGAGGATATTTGTCATTACATGATATTCTTCTACATTCTCCATTTTTTTATTTAAATATTAGGAGGCTTTTGAAAATTTTATAATGTGGTCTTAAAAGCTCTTAAATTTTAAAAGCTTTCACTATGATATGACTGCTTTAGGTTATTTTCTGTTGTGAGATTTTATCCTATATGAACTACCAATAAAATTTTAGTTAACACTTTTAGGACAGCTTTTTGTCTAGTGCAATTAGTTTTTTCTAGAATATTCACTTATTTCAATTAGCCAATTTAAATTAGCCTGAAAACTTGTCTACTATTTTACTGTCAAATTTATTATTCTAAAACAATTTATCTTACCATGTAAATATTAGGAGAAGTGATTATTTGCCTTCTTGAGTATGCCCTGAACATTCCTGGTGGTAGGCTGGATTTAGATATAAAAAACCCACTTCCCAACTCCATGTTTACAAGACAACCCTAACAAGTCTTGTTATAGTGCCAGGGCACCTTCTGGCAGCCAAATCTTTGTCTTTTCCCGGGTCCTGATTTGAGTTGGGCATGGGAAGTTAAGCAGCCTCATGGGCAGGAAACTTCCTCAGCAGGGGTGAGGTTTCAGGCTCCTGCAAAGTTGGAGGGAGGTGAGGGTCTATACCCCACCTCAGTTGACCCCCAAGTTCCTGATGGCCCCTCTTCAACTGTGCTGTCTTAGTTGTTCCTTCCTTAAGCAATCTTACCCATCACTGGCTAACCAGCCACCCTCTGGGGCCAAAGAGGGTGATGTGAGGTTCAGTTATGTCTCCTTGGTATCCTACGCCCTCATGGCCTCCACATCCAGTTCATGTCTTAGGATCCCCTTGCCTGTTGGTAGGGTCCCAGCACTGATCACATGTCTTGGGGAACCTAGGTTTCTTCTCCAGGGAGGGGCCAGCTGGCTCAACTGGGTGAGAGACAGATCCATGGTACCAGTCATCATGAAGCTTCAACCTCAACATGAACAGAAAGCTCAGACAGCAACTGTGGGCAATTGGATTGTGAGAAGAGGGTCCCTCTTGGCCAAAAGAGCAAGAAGGCCCAATATAGAATGCTCAGGTGCCTTCCCAGGAGGCCCTCCACACAATGGAAGGGATTAAATCCTTTCATGTCCTTTTTAAATTGATGCCAGACATTCAAAGATTAATTTGTAAGTTTGCTTGGGATAATTGTATATTATGCTGTTGTAATTTTAGAATATTATCTTTGTCTCTGAGCACCCAAAAGATGATTGTTTATTGATTCCCAAAGCGTTCAAGGTACTATTATAAATAATTGGGGTAATACAAATCTGGGAAAATTTTAATAACATTGTAGAATAATATCATGTAAGGATATTCTTTGTTCTAGGCCATGGCAATTCCATTTCATACTGGCTGTCCATTTCTTTTTCTGTGGACCAGGTCTTAGTTACATTTTCTGCACCTCTCCCAGGAGCTAGTAGTGATAGTAGTGACACCCTTTCTTTGGTGTCCACACAAGCCAGAAATCTCTTTAATTTTACTCATAAAGGGGAATGTTTTGATGTTGTGTCATACAAAAGGGAAGCTAGGAGGATACCCCTGTGTAATTACACTCTCTTGCCCCTCCCATGGTCCTCCTGGATGACCATGGTGTTTGGTATTATTGGTGACTACATTAGGCGGAGGATCAGTCCACATAAGTGGTCTTACCTGTGAAGTGTCAAGAGCATAAGTCCATAATACTTCCCCATTTGCCCCAGGTAATATTACCGTACATCTGATGAATGCTAGTACAGCTAGAAAGGCATTCTCAGGCATTCTTGAGTTTCTGGTTATCTCACAATTTCTCCCCTGATGTTATATGTTCTGATTGGCATTTCTCTGTCTCCCCCCATTTATGTTGTTCATTATATTCCACAAATGAGTGAGATCATGTGATATTTATCTTTCTCTGGCTTATTTCACTAAGCATATTGTTCTCCATTCCATACATGTTGTTGCAAATGGTAAGAGCGCCTTCTTTTTTACCACAGCATAGTATTCCATTGTGTAGATGTACAACAGTTTTTTAACCCACTTATCTACTAATGGGAACTTAGGCTGTTTCCAAATCTTAGCTATGGTGAATTGTGCTGCTATGAACATAGGACTTAAACATAAGATGAAAAACCATAAAAATACTAGATGAATCTATAGCCAGAAAAATCTCTGACATATTTTTTGGTGTTTTTAGTTTTTATTGGTGTTTTTAGTTTCTTGGGATATATTCCTAGAAGTGGGATCACTGGTTCAAAAGGGAGTTCCATTTTTAGTCTTTTGATAACACTCCATACTGCTCTCCACAGTGGTTGCACCAATCTGCATTCCCACCAGCAGTGCATGAAGGTTCCTTTTTCTCTGCATCCTCGTCAGCACTTGTCATTTGTTGATTTGTGGATAATAGCCATTCTGAAAGGTGTGAGATGGTACCTCCTTGTTATTTTGATTTGAATCTCTCTGATGATTAGAGACATTGAGCAGGTTTTCATATGTCTCCTGGCCTTCCTTCTGTCTTCCTTCAAAAAGTGTCTATTTAGATCAGTTGCCCATTTTTGTTTGGGTTATCATCTTTTTGTTGAGCTGCATGAGTTCCCTGTAAATGTTGGAGGTTAAACCCTTATCATTGATATCATTGGCAAATATGTTCTTCCATGTAGTGGCTTTCTTGTAGTTTTATTGATGATTTCCTTTGCTGTGCAAAAGCTTTTTATTTTGATGTAGTCCCATTTGTTTATTTTCTCTTTAGCTTCCATTGCCCTAAGAACAGTATCAGTGAAGAAGTTCTTTTGGCATGTCAGAGATTTTTCTGGATATAGATTCATCTAGTATCTTTATGGTTTTTTTATCTTATGTTTAAGTCCTTGATCCATTTTGAGTTTATTTTTATGTATCATGTAAGTTGGTGATCTATTTTCATTTTTTTGTATATATCTGTCCAATTTTCCCAACACCATTTATTGAATAGACTGTTCATGCCTCTTGTGTCAAAATTAATTGAGCATATAGATTTGGATCAATTTCTGGGTTCTCTATTATATTCCATTGATCTATATGTCAATTCTTGTGCCAGTATAGGCAATTTTGAGAACAGTGGCTCTTTAATATAGCTTGATATCTGGTATGGAGATCCTTCCTACTTTGTTTTTCTTTCTCAGAATTGCTGTAACTATTTGGGGTCTTTTTTTTTATTACAGATTAATTTTTTTTTTTGGAAAGTTCATTCTAGGTCTGTGAAATATGATGGTGGTATTTTAATGGAAAGTGCATTGGATTTATAGATTGTTTTGGGTAGTATGGACATTTTGATGATGTTGATTCTGCCAATCCATGAACATGGTATGTTCTTCCATCTTTCTCTATCTCTTTTTTCAGTGTTGTGTAGTTTTCCACGAATAGGTCTTTTATCTCCTTAGTTAAGTTTATTCCCAGGTATCTTATTTTTTTTTTTTTGATGTGATAGTAAATGGGATTGCTTTTTTAGTCTCTCTTTCTCTAAGTTCATTATTGGTGTATAGAAATGCCATAGATTTCCTTGAATTTATTTTGTATCCCGTTACTCTGCCAAATACATTTAGTAAGTCTAGTAATTTTTTAATGGATTCTTTAGGATTTTCTATGTGCAGTATCATGTCATCTGTAAATAAGGACAGTTTTACTTCTTTTCCAATTTAAATGCCTTTTATTTCTTCTTCTTGTCTGCTATGGCTAGTACTTCCAGCACTATGTTGAAAAGGAGTGGTGAGAGTGGGAATCCCTGTCTTATTCCTGTTCTTAGAGGAAATGGTTTTAGTTTTTGCCCATCGAGTACTGGGTTTGTCTTGTATGGCTTTTATTATGTTGAGGTATATCCTTCTATTCCTACCTTGCTGAGGATTTTGTCAAGAAAGGGTGTTGGATTTTGTCAAATTCTTTTTGTGTATGACTATGTGATTTTTATCTCTCAAATTGTTTATGTGATGTATCACATTTACTGATTTGCAGATATTGACCATCTTGCATCCCTGGGAGAAATCCTACTTGGTCATAGTCTTTTTGATGTACTGCTGCACCCAATTTGCTAGAATTTTGTTGAGGATTTTGGCATCTATGTTCATGAGAGATATTGGCCTATAATTCTAACTAAAACCATTTGTGTTATCTTTATCTGGTTTTGGTATTAGGGTGATGCTGGCTTCATAGAAGGAGTTTGGAAGTGCTCTTTCCTTGTTGAATTTTTTTAAATAGTCTGAGGAGGATAGGTTTTATTGTTCCTTGAATTTTTGGTAAAACTCCCCTGTGAAGCCGTCTGGCCCTAGGCTTTTGTTTGCTGGAAGCTTTTTGATGACTGCTTCAATTTTATCCATAGTTATATGCCTATTGAGATTTTTAGTATCTTCTTGAGTAAGTTTTGGAAGGTTGTATTTTTCTAGGAATGTGTCCATTTTCTCCAGGTTGTCTAGCTTGTTAGAATAGAGTTTTTCATAGTATTTTAAAATAATCCTTTGTATTTTTGTGGGGTCTGTTGTTATTTTTCCTCTTTTATTTCTGATTTTATTTGGGTCCTCTGTCTTTGGTTTTTGGTGAGCCTGGCTAGAGGCTCATCAATCCTGTTGCCAAAGAACCAGCTCTTGGTTTTATTAGCAAAGAACCAGCTCTTGGTTTTATTGATATTTTGTATTGTCTTTTTGGTCTCTATGTCAATCATTTCTGTTCTGATCTTTATTATTTATTCATTCTGCTCACTTTCTAATTCACTGAGTAGTTGCGTTAGAATATTTCTTAACACCTTTTCTTGTTTTTTTTTGTTTTGTTTTGTTTTGTCTTGTTTTTTGAGATAGGCCTGTAGAGTTATAAATGTTTCTCTCAGAACTGCTTTCATTGTGTTCCATAGTATTTGTAATGTTGTGTTTTTATTGTCATTAATCTCCCAGAATTTTTAAATTTCTTCTTTGATCTCATTGTTAATCCAATCATTGTTTAATAGCATGCTATTCAGCTTCCAAGTGTTTGGATATTTTGGAGTGTTTTTATTAAAGCTTATTTTTAATATTATGCCATTGTTGTCTGAGAAAATGCATGATATGATTTCAATCTTTTTGAATTTGGAGAGACTTTGCTTGTGAACCAATATGTGGTCTATTTTTGAATGTGCCATGTGCACTTGAGAAGAATGTATATTCTGTAGCTTTGGGTGAAATGCTCTGAAGATATCAATTAAGTCCATCTGATCTAGTAAGTCATTTAGGATTGCTGTTTCTTTGCTGACTTTTTTTTGTCTATTTAATCTAGTGATGTCAGTGGTGTATTACAGTCTCCTACTATGATTGCATTGTTGTCAATTTCTCCCTTGATATGTTCCAGGGATTTTTTAAATATATTTGGGTATTCCTGCATTGGGTGCATATATATTTATCAGGGTTATATCCTCTTATTGTTTTGATCCCTCTATTATTAAGAAGTGGCCCTGTTTATCTTTTTCTTAAGTAAAAGATTTTTTATTTTTTAAATAAATCTTTATTGTTCATATTATTACAAATGTTCCTCATTTTTCCCCCTCCACCAAGTTTCCATTCCACCCTCTGCCCTTTCCTCACCTCCCATTGTCCTTATCCACAGGTGCAGTTTATGTTCAGTCTCTTCCCTTCCTCCCCACTCCCCATTTCCCTGAGAATCATCAGTCCACTCCCCTTCCATACCTCTGAATCTATTATATTCACCAATTAATATTGTTCATCATGTTTTTTACTTCCCTTGGTTTTTAGATTCACTTGTTGAATAGTTACGTATTTGTTGTTCATCATTTTTATCTTTATTTTCTTCCTCTTCCTAAAGAACCCCTTTTAGCAATTCATATAACTCTGGTATGGCAGTGATGAACTCCTTTAGCTTAAATTTATCTGTGAAGCTCTTTATCTGGCCTTCGATTATGAGTGATAGCTTTGCTGGGTAGAGTATTTTTGGCTGTAGGTTCTTGTTATTCATCACCTTGAATATTTCTTGCCATTCTGCATGGTTTCTGTTGAGAAATCAGCTGACAGTCATATGGGTGCTCCTTTATAGGTAACTACCTACTTTTCTCTTGCTGCTTTTAATATTCTCTCTTTGTCTTTTGCTGTTGGAATTTTAATTATGATGTGTCTTGGTGTGGTCCTCTTTGGATTCCTTTTGTATGGGGTTCTGTGTGCTTCCTGGATTTGTAAGTCTATTTCTTTCACCTGGTGGGGGAAGTTTTCTGTCACTATTTCTTTCAATATGTTTTCGGTATCTAGCTCTCTGTCATCTTCTGGGACACCCATAATTCTGATGTTGGTTCGCTTGAAGTTGTCCAAGATGTTTCTTACCCTATCTTCAACTTTCTGTATTCTCTTGTCTTCTTGCTTCTGTGGAGGAGTGTCCTCTGGCTCTTTGTGTTCCAAATCTTTGACTTGATTCTTGAAATCCTCCATTCTGTTTTAGGACTCTGTATGATATTTTTTATTTCAGAGAATGTATTCTTTATTTCTTGTTGATCCTTTTTCATATCCTCATAGGTCTCATTTATTTTATAGGCTTCCTCTAGGAGATTCTTGAACAACCTTATAAGCATGGTTTTTAACTCTATATCTAGTCACTTTTTGTCCTCCATTTCTTTCGTTTGTGATCTGTTTCCTTGTCTATGCATTTTCACTGCTTCCCTGAGTTGGTAGGTTGGGGGATCAGCTGTGTCTATGCCAGGAGACAGCCTTATTCCACTAGACTTGGAAAGCTGCAAAAGCCTGTGTTCAGCTTGGATAGGGCGGAGTTTCAGGGTGGAGCCTATAGCCTTGTTTTCAAGTTAGCCCTGCCCTCTGAGGTTCCTGAGTCTCAGTGTACCTCAGTGTCCTTTGGTATTCGCTGCAAGCACCTCTGAGAGAAAGGTGCCCTAGAGTTTCACCCACTACCAATCTAGTCTAGTCTCTCCCCCAGCGAGCCCACAACTGGGGTTCAATGCAGTTGGAAGTAAGGTTAAGAGCAGTCAGGAGCTTATGTCTCCTTCCAACTAGGGCAATCCAGTGACCTCTGCACGAAATGTGTGACACTTGGGGGCTCTGCCTTTTGCAGCTCCCCTGAGGTTCTGCCTTACAGCCCAGATTCTCCCTGTATGATCCTGGGGTCTGAGGGTCTTGCCCAGAACTGGGGTTCAGTGCAGTCAGAACTGGGGCTCAGCACAGTCCGGAGGTTTTGTCTCTGCCAGGGTAATCTAGCAGCCTCTGCATGAAATGTGCGTGACTCGGGGGTTCTGCCTTTCACAGCTCCCCTGAGCTTCTGCCTTACAGCCCAGATTTCCTCTTTATGAGCCTGGGGTCTAAGGGTCTCACCAGAACTAGGGTTCAGTGCAGTCGGAGTTGGGGTTCAGCACAGTCTGGAGCTTTTATCTCCTTCCCTCTAGGGAATGTTAGCCAGGCACTCAGCTGCCCCCTCTTCTCTGGCTCTGTCCTATCCCCAGGTGTGCATCATGTCTCTCTGTACCTTAGGCTTTTACAGATCCTCTGATTTTCCTTCTGGTTTTCGTTCTCCTTTTAGTTGTAGAATTTCCAGTCAGTCAACTTTCCTGTAGTTCTGGATAATGTCCACTTTATTTAGTTGTATTTTTTGAAATTCTTGAATGAGGCTGCAGTTAGGCATTTACCATGCCACCATCTTGGTTTTCCCCCCTCTTTATCTTTTGTTATGGCATTTACTTTAAGGTCTATTTTGTCAGAAATAAGTACTGCTACCCCAGTTTTTTGTTTGCCCCCCCCCATTTGTCTGAAAGATGTTTTTCCATCCCTTCACTTTCAATCTGTATGAGTCCTTTTCTCTGAGGTGGGTCTCTTGTAGACAGAATATATATGGGTCATGTTTTTTTGTTTGTTTTATCCATTCAGCCACTTGACGTCTTTTGAGTGGAGCATATAGTACGTTTATATTTAAGTTTATTATTAAAGAGTAGTTGTTTGAAGCCATATTTATTTTTTGAGATTGTGTTCCTTCTTACATTTTATTTTTATACCAGTTACTTTAGCATTTCTTGCATTGCTGGTTTGGTAGTGATAAACTCCCTTAGCATTTTTGTTTGTTTGTTTGTTTGTGAAGCTCTTTATTTGCCCTTCAATTTTGAATGATAACCTTGCTGGATACAGTATTCTTGGATTCAGTCCCTTGGTTTGCTTCGCTTTGTATATTTCCTTCTATTTTTTTTTCTGGCCTGATGTGTTTCTTTTGAGAAATCATTTGATAATCTGATGAGGGTTCCCTTGTATGTAACTTTCTATCTCTCTCTTGAAGCCTTTAAGACTCTCTCTTTGTCCTGATATTTGCCATAGTAATTATGATGTGTCTTGGTGTGGGTCTTTTTGGGTTTATCCTGTTTGGGACTCTCTGAGATTGTATGAGTTTTTTCTTTATTACATCAAGGAAGTTTTCTGACATTATTTCTTCAAATATTTCTTTTAACCCTGTTTTTCTTTCTGTTGTTCTGGCTCCACTGTTATTCTTATGTTGCTTTTCATGTTTTCCCATAGCTCCCTTAGGCTCTTCTCCTGTCTTTTAATTTTTTTTCTCCAATTGCAATTCAGTTTGGCTATGTTTTGCTCCCATGTCTTCTAATTCACTTCTTTAGTCCTCTACCTCTCCTAGTCTACTGTTGAAACTTTGGTGTTTTTTATTGCAGTTATATCACTCTTGACTTTTTCTTGATTCTTACATAAGTTGTTGGTTTTTTTCATCTTATTTTCTTAACTCTTGCATAAGTTGTAAATTTTCTCATTGATTTTTTCTTATCTCTTGCATAAGATGATAATTTTTTCTTCCATCCAATTTATGAACTCTATCACCCTTATTCTGAATTCTTTTTCTGACATAATGCATGCCTCTGTTTCACTTAGCTGCTTTCTGGAATTTCTTTTCTTTTCTTTGGTGGCATCGTTGTTTACCCATTTTTGGTCTCGCTGACTGATCTAGATTTTGAGCTGTGCAGGGGCTACTCCTTGGGTGGGAGTAGCTTCTCTGGCTGCAGTTTCTCCTTGAGTGGTTAAGGTAGCAGCTGCTTTCAGTTGGCAACAGTGGTGCCTCCTCTTGCTAGTGGGATAGGCTGTTCATATAGCTTCTGTTCCTTGGATGGGGTTGGACTGATTATAAGGTTGTTGTGGAACTGGCTGGTGCCTCAGCTCCTTGGACAGGGGCTGGCCACATGAAGATGCTGTTCTTAGGACTGTGGCAGGTTGCTCACACGTCTGCTGTTCCTTGCACAGGAGCAGGCTGCTCATGTGTCTGCTGTTCACATGGTTTCTAAAACATTGAGCTGGTCAGAGGGAAACATTCTTATGAATTCACAGGAGTCTGTGCCCTGGACAGCTGGAGTATCCTTGACCATGGGATCACAACCTAGGGAGCATGCCCCTGGCAGGGATGGCTATAGTGTCCCAGGTGTTGTCTGAGGGCACTCTGGTTGGAGTTGAGGTTGGGAACCCAGTTACAGCAGCTCTCCCTTCAAAAAGGCTAGGCTCTTTAGGATAAGCTGGCCTTCCTGTACTGTTTGTGATGGTGGCAGAAGCTGCCTAGTTAGGCAAGCCTGATTAGCCTGCCCCTGAAGGTCTTTTGGGATCTGACTGTGCCTCACTCACTTACATACATATACTTACATACATATACTCTGCCTGACCACACATTCTTCTTTTACTCCCTCACTCACTCATGCTCTTTCCCTCACTGCAGTGCTCTTCTTGCCTCTGTAGTTGGGTCCGGGGTGTTGTTGACCCTTTTGTGGATGAAGTTTTCTCTCCAGGTGTCTGGTTTTGTGGCTTTCTCTCAAGCCCCTTGGCCTGACTGGATAAAATTCACCTCAACCAAACTCAACACCGAGGGAACTAATCACAGATGTACTAACGGCACCAAAAACCCCAGTATAAGTGTCCCCCTGTGAAAAGAGATATAGGACAGAGAAAAGAGGGCATAAATGCTATGCGAGAGAGGGAAAAATATTATGGGATAAAAGATAAAGGAATAAGAGGATTGCAGCAGAATCTGTAAAGGCTAAGCTTATAATGTGAAAATAAGATTGAGAATTGGATGAATACAGGAAGGATCTCAATTTAATATTGAGGAAGAATAAAGGGAATAAGTGGATGAAATGAAAGAGAATGAGAAGGAAAAAGAATAAATTTACAAAAAAGTTGATTTCAAAAATGGTATAAAAATTAAAAATAGCAAATAAAAATAGTGATGAAAAATAATATGAAAATAAAGGAAAGCAAAAAACCAGAACAGGAAAACAAAGAAGGAAAGAAAGAAAGAAAGAAAGAAAGAAAGAAAGAAAGAAAGAAAGAAAGAAGAAAGGAAGGAAGGAAGAAGAAAGAAAGAAGAAAGAAAGGCGGAAGGAAGGAAAGGAAGAAGGAAGGAAGGAAAGAAGGAAGAAAACATAAAAATAAAAGTGAAAAGAAGTACAGTGTCTTTCTTTGGCTGGCTTATGATTCCATTAGTCTGTAGTGTCCTTTTTGTCAGTTTCCTGGTTGCTTGGGCTAAAGATTAGTCTTTAGGGCCTTCCTTTATCCTCAGGGAGTATTAAGATTTCTTGTTTTATTCAATGTGTGATCTGGGTGTGGCTATATTAGTTGTCTGGAGACTGGAGGGCAGGGCTATCTCTCAGAAGTAGATGGCAACTAGGCTTAGATGACTCAGCAACAGACACACCTCCACCGCCCCACATCACCACCCACTCTTTCCCAATTCACAAGCCTATACCTTCTCCTGCACCTTAGCCACAGGTAAGTATCTGTATCCAAAAGGTCCACGAACCAGGTTTAGTGGGAGGATGCACAGGCCCCAGCATGAGGAAAGACTACGTCTCTGAAATCTTCTCTCTTGCAGGCACTGTGCTATCCAGCTAGCCTTTCAGAGTTTGCTCAAATCTAAAATCCAGACTCCAAGGTCCAAAATCTCTAACCTCCCACAGTCCCTTGGTCTCCCCCTACCTTTTATTTTCTCACAGATTGATGCTTAGCCTGCCCTCAGGGACAGGGCCCGGCACCCTGTAGATTCCCCCTGCCTCTTTGGACACAAAGGCTGGCAGATTTTCCTGCTTAGATCCTTGATTTTACCTTACTTCTGGGGACTTTTGCCCTTCCTGGGTGCAAACTATCTCACCAGCTGCATCTCTTCACCAAATTTGAGCTGAATTCCACTAGTCTCAGCTGCTCCCTCCACCCACTCTGGGACAAGGCTCAGGACATGTCCCTCTATTCCTCTTCTATCTTTTCTCTCTCCACTAAGTACTTCTAAATCCCTTCACTGTTTTCATCCAATCCTCCAAACCCTCTTCCCCTCTGGTAACCATCAGTTTGTTCACTGTCTTTGATTCTTTTCTATTTGTTTATTTATTTTATTTTTTAGGGTACAATAATAAAATCAGCATGGTACTGCCATAAAAACAGGCATATAGGTCAATAGACAGCATATAGAACCTAGAAATAAAACCACCCCTATTGACTTATGTGGTTAATTTGACAAAGGAGGCAAGAAAATACAATGAAGTAAAGACAGTCTCTTTAATAAATAGTGTTACTACCCAGTCATTGGTCTCTTCTCAATTCTGATATCACTTTTCCTCCCCCATTCCCACAGTGAATCATGGACACAGTGTGGATAGGAAATGAAAAGTTTGCTAGGGCACTGTGGGATAGTCCTTTAAAACACTAGCGTTTTCTTAGTTTGAAGGCATTTTTTGTTTTTGTTGAATATGTTGTCTTATCACCAAATCTCTTTTATAAATATCTGGATTACCTGTTTAGAATTCCCTGTAAGGATTTGGTAGTTACTTCAGTTATTTGCAGATATAATCTAAGTAGTTATTAGTTAGTTTCCTGTGAGCTGAGAATATAGTACATATGAGGATAGAATAGATGTTGCAATTTGCGCAAAGCACTAGAGCACTGTGCCCCAAATTTTTTCATTAGTCACTGGAGATTCTATGTATGAAATTTGTGCAAGGGGCTCAGTCCTCACAGTTCTGGCTTCATCTAGAAGGTCATTCAACTATTCAGTATAATTAACATATTATGCTTTTATTATTATAGTTCAGAAAGTAGACTTCTGATTTCAGCAAGCACAGACAATGAGAAGAGTGTGGGAGGGCAGGTGAGTAACCTGTTCTACTGGAATACATAATGCCATATCAAGAGTTCCTTGATATGCCTTGACATTATTTCTTGCTATCTCCATATGGAACCAGAAACTTTAAGAGACTGTTTGGTTCTTTAATGAAGTTTCTTATTTGTTGGGTTTGAGGCCTCAACCAAGGAGTAAATTTAATAAGCTCTGCATACTTCTTGGGCTTTGATGGCCCAGGAGATTGCTTATCCTATATAATGAGAGCTTAATATTTAAATTGACTAAATGTCAGAATGACTGGCTGAATGACAGGTCACTATGATGTGCACTGACCACTAGCAGGCAGATACTCAACACAGGAGCAGCCTCCAGCCCACAGGCCCCAGGCAAGCCAAGGTGGGTACTGGAAGGGGCCCCTTGATTGTCCTACCAGTTGACCCACAGAGGAAGGTGATTGGAAGCAGCAGTGGGGAGCAAAGTCATGAGCAGTTGTCGATGAGCCAACCAAGGCAGGTGTGAATTTGGAACCCCAGCTGATTGCCCCACAGAACAGCCCTGATTGCCAGCCAGGTCTAGGGACCCTACCTTTGCACAAATTTCTTGCATTTGGCCGCTAGTATAAGGATAACGGGTTTTATTTATTCAAACTACTGCCATTTGGACAGTTATATTTTTAATTTACAATATTTTGATATAGTAACTGAACATTAAATATTAATGAACTATGTAAAGTGCATAGTTCAATGCCATAAAAATTTCTCACACAAGGACATATTTATTAAGGAGAGAGAGAGAGAGAGAGAGAGAGAGAGAGAGAGAGAGAGAGAGAGAGGAAGAAGAAGAAGAAGAAGAAGAAGAAGAAGAAGAAGAAGAAGAAGAAGAAGAAGAAGAAGAAGAAGAAGAAAAACACACAGAGAGAAAGGCAGGAACATCTCTGTGGGTCTTTCTCTATCAATGTTTTTGTGTGATAGAGAAACATTACAGGATTGCATTCTATATGTACCCAGAATGGGGATTGCAACCTAGATATGTGCTCTGATTGGGAACTGAACTCACAATATTTTTGGTATCTGTGATGCCACCCGAACCAGCGGAGCCATCTGACCAGAGCAATATCTAACTTTCTCCCAACCAAGTACTAACCAGGCCCGACCCTGCTTAGCTTCCGAGATCAGATGAGATCGGGTGAGTTCAGGGTGGTATGGCTGTAGACCAATGTCTAACTTTCTAAGTACAAGATGAAAGCCTATAACTTCTAATTCTACATTCTGGGATTTTTTAGAAAGCAGAATTTTAAATGTTAGGGTATTGCCTTGGTAAGATGTGGCAAATTTAATAGCCTTTTTAGGTTGAGTGACAGTTTCCTTAAGCTGATAGAAGTGAAGTTTGAATCCAAAGGCTTGGACTAACTCCCAAAGTTGATCCTTATCATTATTGTTTTCTGCTTAGCTAAAGACATCATGTGTAATAAAAGGCTTTCTATCTTGTTTTTGAAGGCTGAGAAACAATCTCTGACATCAAATCTATATTTAACAGATCACTGACATGGGCAGAGACACTTGTAAAAACAATTTCATTGGATAGGCTATAATATGAATTTGTAACCATACACTTGTGCATTTAATGGTAATGTTTATATTTTCTATGAATTGAACAAATCATGGTATTTTAAAAATTAAAGCATTTACTGTGTTATTGTTTTATTTATATTTGCAGTATGGCACTTAACTTATAACTACTTAGTATAATTTCCAGCAACAAAAACAGTTTTATTTTGAAAAATGGATGTGCTGCCCTTAAAACATTTCAATTTGTAATGTAAAAATAAAGCAAGAGATATATTGGGTATATAGAGTGGCCCATCTGCTTAACCATTCCTTTTGTCGTTGCCTATAGTCATTATTTATTTAGAGGCCATTATCCTTCAAACCAGGAAGGTGTACTTAATTAGCTCACTTGAACCAAACAAAGAAAATTTTTAAGGATGTTGCCAGTTGGATTGTACCTCTCCAGAAGGGGTTGCTGATTGTGCTTTTTAACTTTTACCAGGAAACTAAGCACTAAGATACATGAGTTTTAAGATTCATACTTCTTGTAAATTTGAAATTAGGACTTAATCTCTCTTGCTCTCAATTTCTGCAACTGTTAATGGAAGTAATTCTCCTTTTCTTACTATATTATAGGTATTATGGTGGTATGGTGGTCATTTTGGGAAATTTAAACTGTTGACAGAAAAAACAAAAAACAGTAACAATATGATCTTACCATTTGGTTAATAATGCCTTCCTATCATCCTCCAGTAAAACAAAGTTGACATATTCATTACCCTTGATATTCTTCAATTGCTACATACTATCACATCAGCCCTGGTTAATGATGGTTTCTACATAAAAGCCATAAATGTCAGAGCAAATAAATGCTGAGTTGATTAGGACACCAAGAATGCCACTGAAACTTGAGTAAATTAGTTTGGGTGGTTTTTAAACCTGATCCTAGAGCCACAGGAAGGGCCTCTATCTAACTGGAGTACACAACTCTTTAGCTTGCAGCTGTTTATTTGAGTCTGGCTAGTGAAGGCCTGCTAAAGAGCAGCATAACCTGGATAACACATAACCTGGACAACAGCATAAGCAGGTGGCTTAGGAGCCCAGAGGATTGTGAGCTTTCTGGCAGGTGAGTTCATAAACAAAACAAAAAAACACATTTGAGGGCACACCTCCTCTCCTCCACCTCTTGTTTCACAAGGGAACTGCTATGGTAATCTGAAGCAACAGCATTTTCACTAGAGTCATGGGTAAAATATGAAACATTATAGTTATCTCCCAAGTAATCACCTTCAATTAACTTGTCCTCAAAGGGGCCTGAAAAGTTTTTTCAGAATGAGTAGCTAGACTGACTTATGTTTTATGTTTAACTAGTGGCCTGGTGTATGAAATTTGTGCACAGGGATAGGGATGGGTGGGAGGCCTCTGCCTCAGTACCCTCTCCAATAAGGGACCCCTGTGGGATTGGGCCTAAACCGGCAGATGGACATCCCTTTTGCAATCTGGAATAGGACTGCTGGCTTCTAACTGCTCACCTGCCTACATGATCATCCTTAACCTCTCCGCCTGCCTGATTTCCCTTAACTGCCTCTGCCTGCCTGCCTGCCTGATCACTCCTAATGGCCCTCCCCTACTGGCCTAATCTCACCCTTAACTGCCCTCCCTAACAGGCCTGACCTTATCCCCAACTACTCTCCTCTGCTGTCCTACTAACTGATTGCCTCTAACTGCCTTTTCTTGCCTGATTACCAACTGTCCTACCCTGCAGGTCTGATCTCACCCCCAACTTCCCTCCCCTGCCAGCCTGATCTTTTCTCCAAGAGCCCTCTCCTGCTGACCTGATCTGATCCCCAACTGTCCTCTCTGCTTTGGCCCCCACCACCATGGCATTGTTTAGAAGTAAGTCAGACATCCAAAATATGGCCAATCAACCCAGTCTAATTATTATATTTCTCTTTTATTAGTATAGCTGATAGGTTCAGTTATTTAAGAGTTTTGCATTGAGGCCTGCTCTGACCTTATCCAGACCTCTCCTCAATCATGTGGCTGGATCCCCTTCAAACTCTGCCTATACTTTCCATCCCCACATTCTCAGAACCTAAAAGCTCTCTGCTGGGCACGACTAAAAGAAAAATAGTATAGTGTAACTTGTTTTATGGTGGCACATTCAACACTCGTGGTCAGCCTGCTAGCTCTCTTGCTTTCTACACCTAATTTTACTTAAACTCAATACAACAATCCTAACCCAGCAAATTTACTTGGTTTGTTTCTTTGCAGACTAAAGACATCTGTGATCACCTTTTGCTTATTAATCACCTTCTTATTTCTAGGAATAATATATAGGAAACTCCTTAATAAAATTGAGTTAATTTAATTTAAAAATAAATATTTAAAGAATAAGTAGGGATATTATCAAGGTGGATATTCATTCAATTCCATAATCTACATAATTCAAGTTTTTTATTGGAATAATAAAATCTGCTCAAATGGCCCAGTTGTTCTAACTTGGGCTTATCAATTGGTCAAAAATCAAATAGCCCAATTTTACACAAAGTTATATTAGCAATTATAACTGCTGTAGTTCACAAATTTAGAATGCTTTGGAACCATAGGCTTAAATTTCTAAGATAGCCTATAAGTAATGAAAACTAGGTTACAGGTTTGTGGAATGTCATACAGATTTTAAAACAATCAATAATAATCAAAATTCAAGAACATCCTAAAACTACCAACATGGAAATAAAATAAAATTATCTAACTTACACTGCAACTAAACCTATTTCACCATTCCCAAGAGGAACAGAGAATCACAAGCTGGAAGGATTTATATAATCAAGCCTTTATGGCTTTGTGAACCTTACTATGTACTGTCTCTAAATTAAAAGTCTATGCCCAAATTAAAAAAAAAAAGTCCAAAAATGGATTTTCCAACCTATCATCAATTTTGTGGCAACCTAGATTCTGATATTTAAACAGACAAACAAACAAAAAATTAGTAGAAATTAAGAATTGCAGTGGAAATTAAGAATTGCTCACAAACACACTTCCATGACCAAACAGGGATTATAACTAAAACACAAAAAAACAACAATAAAAATATCCTGAATCATCAACTGAAAACCAGCTGGAGAGAACCCTGATAACCAAAGTGGAAAGTGGAAATCTCATAGGAAGGTTGTAGGGACAAGGGGGCTGGCCAGGCTCCCACAGATAGCAGCTGACATCCCAAAGATATCTTAGCTCTTGAGGGATTGCCACTGAGAACTCTGGGGTCTAAACCCCAAATGGTCCCTCCATCCCAGAGCATCAGAACCATGAAAAGGCAGAAGTGGGTCCCTGGAGGCTTTGAGTAATTGCCTGATTAATTAGTAAGAAACAGCATTTGACATTGTCCTGCACCAATTGTGCAATGCATTAGGAGATCTACCTAATACTAATCAAAACTCAAACAGGCAGCCAAAATGAGGAGATAGGAATGTAACCAACAAATGAAAGAACATGAGAATTCTCCAAGAAAGAAAGATGAAATGAAGATAAGAAATTTATCTGATATAAGGTTCAGAATAATGATAGAAAATATTCTAAACAGCATATAAAAAAGTACAATAACTATAAAAAAGAAGAGTCAGGAATAAAGAATGATATAGCACCTGTAAGAGCTTTTGTAAGGAATACACAGTAGATAAGGGGAAACTGATAAACCAATTAGTGAATTAGAATACAGACTATAAAAATCACTCATATAATGAAAAACAATGCAAATAGGACAGCTTGAGGGAGCTATGGGACAACATGAAATTAATCATAGTCACACAATATGTGTGCCAAAGGTGAAGAAAGGGAAAAATATATAGAGAGCAGGATGAAGAAATAATGGTAGATAACTTCCTAACCTGGTGAAGAAAAAAAGTCACAAAAATTCAAGAGAAACAGAGAGTCCTAAGAACACAACAGGCCCACACCCAGATGCATCATAATTAAAATTCCAAAAATTAAAGACAGAGACAGAATCTTAAAGACAGCAAGGAAAAAGCTATTTGTTGTCTCCAAAGGACCTCCCATAAGTCTTTCAGCTGATTTTGCACAGGCCAGAGGGGAAAGGCATGAAGAAATCAATGTAATGAAAAGCAAGGATCTGAAACCAATATTATCATTCAAAATAGATGCTGAAATAAAGAGCTCACAGACCAAAAAAAAAAAAAAAAATGCTAAAGGAGTTTACCAGCACGAAGCCAGCATTGTAAGAAAGGCTAAAAGGACTACTGCAACGATGAGAAATAGAGAAACTTAGGCATAGAGAATTAAAATGGCAATAAATAAGTACCTATCAATAACAACCTCAATGTAAATGGATTAAATGCTGCAGCCAAAAAATATACGGTAGCTAGATAGATATAAAAAGCATACCCCAACAATGTGCTCTCAAGAGGCCCACTTCAGGACAAAAAACTCAACACAGGATGAGATTTCAGGAATAGAAATGTCAAAAGAAATGAAAACAAGGCTGGGGTAGCAATACTATTATCTGAAAAAATAGATTTCAAAATGAATGAACCTAAAGCAGTGATATTATAGTCAAAAATTTAAAATTTAAAATCTATTAAGACTACATTATAAAAATTTTCAAAAGCCTCCTAATATTTATATGAAAAAGGGGGAAGTAGAAGAATATCATGTAAGGAAAAATATCCTGAAAGTAAATTACATCTAGAAAACTTATACTTTAGAAAATTAATTGTAATGCTATCAGCAAGACATCCATGAAAAACACATATGGTCAAGGACAATAAGGGGTTGGGGGCATGAGTAAGGGGTGGGAGAGCTTGGAATGGGGGGTTGAGGACAAATATGTGATACCTTAATCAATCAATAAATTAAAAAAATAATGATCTTCATTATAAGAGACAACAAAGGATGCAACATAATATTAAAGGACATATTTCTGGTAAACATGTATGCACTCAATATAGGGGCACTTAAATATATGTTAAAAAGTAAACAAATAAAAACTTCTAGAGGATTCATGGGAGAGTCCCATTAACAATAAACCATAGTAGAGGACTTTAACACTCTGAGAACTTCACTGGATAGATTTTCCAGAGAAAACAATAAAAAGGAAATTGTCCCTAAATGACAGACTGGCTCAGATATATTTAATGGACATTTATAGAAATTATAGAATTTTTAACTAAAAATAATCAGAGACCTGTAAGCTACTATTTTACCTCAAAGCTACAGAAAATACATTCTTCACATTCAGACCACCTCTTATACACAAAACGTTTACAAGTTTTAGAAGAATGAAATTATATCAAGGTCTTCTCAATTCACATTGGAATAAAATTAGAAATCAACTATAGTAAAAACACTCAAAAACCCTCAACACTTGGAGGCCAAATAGCATGTTTTTAAATAATGAGTGGGTTAGCACCAACGAGAAAGAAACAAAAAACTTCCTTGGAACAAATGAAGATGAACATACTCCAACCCCAAATTTCTGGACATAGCATAAGCAGTTGTGATTGGGTATTCCATAGCACTACAGGCCTACCATGCAAAACACAAGAAAAAAATAATAACAAACTACTTAATCATACAATTTAAAGTAGTATAAAGAAGTAAACAAGAAAATACAAGAGTAAATATAAGGAAGGAATAAGTAAATATAGCATATAATATTTAATACAATAAACAACAACAACAACAACAACAAACAAGATAAAAATAAATGAAACCAAGACCTGGTTATTTCAAAAGATAAATTGACACAAGCTTTGCCAGATTCATATAGAAACAAAAAGAGGACCCAAATAAATAAAATCAGAGAAATAAAGTGTTGAAGTAACAATATCACAGAAATGCAAAAGGTTATAGGGAAATGCTACAAATTAATATATACTAAAAATCAGACAATGTTGATAAAATGACACATTTCTTAGAAAAATAGAGTCTACCAAAACTAATCAAGAAGAATCAGAAAACCTGAATGGGCTAGTAACAACTTATAAAATAGAAGAAAAGTTCCTCACAAACAAAATATATTAACTGAATGGCTTCATAAGGTAGTTTTACCAAACATTCAAAGAACTAATACATATATTCCACAAACTATTGCAAAATTTCCAAAAGGAAGGAATACTTACAAGGTCTTTTAATGAGTCCAGCATTATCTAGTTATAAAACCAGATAAGGACACTACAAAGAAAGAGAATTATATCCCTGATGAACATATATACCAAAACCCTCAACAAAATAATTAGCAAATTTATATATTACAAAGATCACACACTATGAAAAAGTGGTATTTATTTCAGGAATGAAAGGCTGTTACAGTATTCACAATAAACCTGGTAACAGCACAAACAAATTGAAAGACAAAAATTACATTATCATAAAAATAGATATAGAAAATACATTAGACAAAGTCCAAAACAGATTTTTTATAAAACCCCACAGCAAAGTGGAAATAGAGAGAGCACATCTCAATATAATACAAACCATTTTTGACAGATTTACAGTGAACATCATATTCAATGAGTTAAAACGAAAACTATTACTCTTAAGAATAGGAACGAGGATGTCCACTTTTACCAGTTATTCAACATAGTATTGGAAGTCCTAGGCACAATTAGAAGGGGGAAAAAAAGACATTCAAACTGGAATAGAGAAATTGAAACTCATTATTCACAGGTGATATGATATCTGAAGACCATAAAGACTCTAACAAAAACAAAAAACAAAACTAGATTTAATACATGAATTTGACCAAGTAGCAGGATACAAAGGAATCAATATATTTTTAGGAGGAGAAAAATGGCAGCAGAATAGATAGGTGTTCCAAGCCTTGTCCCAGAGCAGAAAGAAAGAACACCTGAGGACTTCACAGGGAGTGTTTTTTGTTTGTTTGTTTGTTTGTTTTTTTAACAAGTTATGAGACAGCTAAACTCTAGGAGAAGGTGGTGGACTGCTAGACAAGGTTCCCCTAATCTGGCAGCCTGCATGGTAGCGGGGTCCCAGCCCAGAGCTATGGGTTCAGATGTGAAAACCATAACATCTTAAAAGGGAAAGTGGATCTAATCAGAAGCCTGAAAATCCACAACTGTGGTGACCACCAAATAGCTGTGATCCCCAATTGGTGCAAACACATGGTTTCAAAGGAGCTCTTCACTCTACCACTGAAAGATCAGAATTCCCCAGGGATAAGGTGAGGTCTCTGGTCCAGGAGGGAAAGAGAAACACATGTTTTGCAGGAGATGGAGGACCAGGAAAGTCTGTGCATAGAAAAAAAAAAAAAACCAACATTTTGATCTAATGGGAAGGGACAGCCTAAGAATTTCAAAGGAGTGCAGTTTGCTTAGACTCTCATGCAGACCTACCGTCCACACGCTTGAGCTTTTTTTGCTTCTGATTACTAAGTCCAATACATAGGATAACCCATGTGGGGACACCTTGGGAGAATGCAGGGGGAAATTGTTTTTCTGGAAACTGGGGATCAGAGCAGGGAGTAACCATCAGAGAGTCAGCTCTGAGGCAGTCCACCTCCATAAACTGGTATTGAGTGCCACAAGGAAAGAAGGCTAGAGAGGCCAGACACACTGGGAAGTCAAACCAGAAACACTGCCACCTGGGGCCTGAATGACAAATTGACTCGTGTGTAATAAAAAATAAAGCAATATGAGAAATTAAGACATCACCTGCTTATAAATCAGGACTGGTTTACAACACTGAGGAGCAGTGAAACATAAGAAACTGCAATATTGTCCAGACTGGGAAATAGGCATGCCAAATAGAACAATAGAGGAAGTGAATGATCTTCACTAGTGTGTTTTTTTAAATTAATTTTAATTTTTAATTTCTTTCTTTTCATCTTTTACTAAAGAAACAAATTTACTTCTTCTTTCCTCATTTGATTTTATCCTTTTATTACATTTTTATTTTCAATCAGTGTTATTAAAACTATTATTTTATCTTTTGTATAAACTATTTTATTTTCTCTTTATTTTACTTTGGGATTAGTATTCTACATTCTATTTTTATCTTTTCATTAAGATTGTTTTATAGTATCTCAATTCTACCTTTATGCCATCACTCTCTTCCTAATATTTCCCCTTTTGGTGTCCTGTTTATCTGAATCCTTTCCCGATTTTGATTTTCCCTTTTCATTCTCTTTACCCCCTGCTAAAATTTCACCCTACTTATATGCCTAATTTGCAATCTCCTGATCCAAGTTCATACACACCTCTCTCTTTGCCTGTCTTAACTATCCAACCATTGTTGTTCTCTCTGTTCTTTTGTTGTTGTTTGTTTAAATGTTGATTATATTGAATTTTTATGCTTTTTGTGAGATTGTTTTGCTTATTTTTTTTGTTTGTTTTATTTGCTTTGTTTTTATTTGTATTTTACTTCTGTTTCCCCTTGCCTCACTTAACATTAATTGATGTTGTTTTTGTATTAATCTCCAGGTATTTGCTGCTGGAATTAGTAGTTGTTCTATTGAAATATTTCTCCATATATATATAGTTGATTTCCTCTTTTCTCTCTTACTCTCATTCCTGTATCTATTACTTTTTTTTTCATTTCCCAATTTCATTTTGACACTCATTTTTTTGTTTCTTTTCTCTTTTTTTTCTATTCTTCTTTCTCTCTTATCCCCTAGTTTGCCTTTATCTGGTGGTCACCTTTATTGGAGGTTATTAATATTGTGGATACATTTCTGTTCAGTACCTTGTGCATTGTACCTGGCTGTATTGTATTTTGTGACTTTAAATCAACACTAGAGAGAGAGAAATACATAACCAAACATCCTGAGAAGAGAGATCCTGTGGAGACAAACAGCCTGCACATTAAAGAAAAGCAGGCATCACTAGAAATGGAAGTAAACAAAATAGAGGCAAGCAACCTATCAGAGAAGGAATTCAGAGAAATGGTCTTAAGTTGGCTGAAAAGAATGGAAGACAAATTCAACAATATGAGTAAAAACCAAGAGGAAATGAAGAAGAACCAAGAAGAAATGAAAAATGATATTGCTGCTGTAAAGAATTCAATAGAAAGCATCAAAAGTAAATTAGAAGAAACAGAGGACCACATAAGTGATCTAGAAGACAAGATAAAAAAAATACTTAAGTAGAATTACTTCTAGAAAAAATTAAAAATAAGAATTAAAGTCTACAAAAATGTTAAGGCAACATGAAACAAAACAACATACACATATTAGGGGATCCAGAAGGAAAGGAATCAGAGCAAGAAATAGAAAAGCTGTTTGAAGAAATAATGATAGAAAACTTCCCTGGTAGAGGGAAGATAAAACCCACACAAAATCAAGAAGCTCTCAGAGTCCCATGCAAAATGAATCCCAAAAGACCGATGCCATAGCACATTATAATTAAATTGGCAAACACCAGGAAAAGTTAAATCTTAAAAGTGGCCAGAGAAAGGCAGATTTATATAAAAGAAATCTCAATCAGACTAGCAACTGATTTCTCAATAGAAACTCACCAGGGAAGAAGGGAATGGAATGAAATATACAAAGTCATGCAAAAGAAGGGTCTGAATCCAAAAACACTGTACCCAGCAAGGCTATTAATAAAAATTGAAGGTGAAATCAGCAGCTTCACATATAAAAAAGGACTAATGGAATTTATCACCACCAAAACAGCAATGCAAAAATGCTAAATTGTCTGCTAAAAAAAAGAAAAAAGAAATAGGAAGCAAAGAAGGAACCTAGGGACAAAGTATAAAAATGGCAACAAATATGTATCTATCAATAATAACTTAAATATAAATGTATTAAATGCCCCAATCAAAAGGCATAGGGTAATAGATTGGATAAGAAAACCCATAAAACTTATATCCAC
The DNA here is from genome assembly GCA_963924515.1 of Vespertilio murinus. Classification (NCBI taxonomy): domain Eukaryota; kingdom Metazoa; phylum Chordata; class Mammalia; order Chiroptera; family Vespertilionidae; genus Vespertilio; species Vespertilio murinus. The sequence continues at coordinate 6,107,383 of OZ004723.1, read as the reverse complement.
AAGAATCCCACATAAAAACAAAATATGCACACAATCTGAGGGTGAAAGGATAGAAAAATTTTTTCAAGTGAATGGAAATGAAGAAAAAAGTTGGGTAGTTGACTTATAGCTGACAAATTAGATCTCAAAGTGAAGGACATAAAAAAAAGACAAGGAAACCACTTCATAATAAAGGAATAACTCTAGTAAACACATATACACCCAATACAGGAGCACCCAAATATATTAAAAAACAAACAAACAAACAAACAAACAAACAAACAAACCTCCAGGAGAATATCAAGGGAGAGATTGAAAGCAATACAATCATAGTAGGAGACATTAATACCTCACTAATACTCCATTATCACCACTGGGAAAATCCTCTAAATAAACAAACAACAGCAAAAATCAATCCTAAATGACTCACTAGACAAGATGGGATTAAATTGACATCTTCAGAACATTTTAGCCCAAAGCCACAGAATATACATTCTTCTCAAGTGCACATGGGTCATTTTCAAAGATAAACTATATGTTGGGACATAGACAAAGTCTCTTCAAATTTAAGAAGATAGAAGTCAGATCAAGCATATTCTCATATTACAGCAGCATAAAACTGAAAAACAACTATAATAAAAAAAATCCAAAGCCATCAGACACATGGAGCCTATACAGCATGATATTAAACAATTACTGTGTTAATAAGAAAGATCAAAGAAGAAATTTAAAAATCCTGGCAACAAATGATAATGAAGACACAACCATCCAAAATCTATTTGACACAGCAAAAGCAGTCTTGAGAGGGAAGTCCATAGCTCTACAAACCTACTGCAAACAAACAAAAAACACACAAAATAAAACAAAAACAAGAAACAATGGTAATAAATTACCTAACCCAACAACTCAAAGAGTTAAAAAAAAAAAGAGCAATAAGAAAAGCTCAGTGTAAACAGAAGGAGGGAAATAATAAAGATCAGAGTGGAGATAAATGACATAGAGACCAAAGCAACAATAGAAAAGGTCAATAAAACCAAAAGATGGTTCTTTGAAAGGTTAAACAAGTTAAATGAATCTTGAAAGGTTAAACAAGTTAAATGAATCTCACATGAAGCAAAAAGAGAGGACCCTAATAAGATAAAAAAATGAAAGTGGTGAAATAACAAAAGACCTCACAGAAATACAAAAGATTGTTTAAAAAATGCTACAAAAAACTCTTTCCAACAAACTGGACAACTTGGAGGAAATGGATATATTCCTAGAAAAATATAACCTTCCAAAACTCAAGTAGAGAGAATCTAAATATAATCTAATCAATAGGCCAGTAATTTAGGTATCAAAAAGCTTCCAGCAAACAATAGCCTGGGACCAGATAGCTTTACAGGAGAGTTTTATCAAACATTTAAGAAAGAGGTAAAATCTATCCTCCTCAGACTATTCCAAAAAAAAATGCAAGAGGAAGGAACACTTTGAAGTGAAAGTGTTCCTTTTAAGTGTTCTTTTTATGAAGCCAGCATCACCCTAATTCCAACACCAGATAAAGACAACACAATGGAAGTGAATTACAGGCCAATATCTCTCATGAACATAGATGCCAAAATCCTCAACAAAATTTTAGCAAATCGGCTCCAGCAGTACATTAGAAAGATCATACATATTGACTAAGAAGGATTTATCTCAGGAATGCAAGGATGGTACAATGTCCACAAATCAATAAATGTGATAAATCACATAAAAAATTGAGAGATAAAAATCACATAGCCGGGTCAATTGATGTAGAAAAATATCTGACAAAATCTATCATGCCCTTCTTGATAAAAACTCTCAAGGTGAGAATAGAAGGATCATAACTCAACATGTTAAAAGCTGTATATGATAAACCCACAGCAAAAACTAAAGCTATTTTCATGAGTTTCTGTTCTTGTTTCAAAGTCAGGAACAAGACAGGGATGCCCATTCTCACCACTCCTATTTGACATAGTACTGAAAGTATTAGCCATTGTAATTAGACAAGAAGAAGTAAAAGGTATACAAATTGGAAAAGAGGAAGTAAAACTGTCCTTATTTGCAGAAAACATGATATTGTACATAGAAAACCCTAAAGACTCCATAAAAAACTAATAGACTTAATAAATGAATTTGGCAATTTAGCAGGATACAAAATTAATGCCAAGAAATCTATGGCCTTTCTATACACCAATAGTGTATACAGAGAGGCTAAAAAAAAGCAATCCTATTTACCATTGCACCAAAAAAATTTAAAATATCTAGGAATAAGCTTAACTAAGGTGGCAAAAGAACTATATACAAAAAACTACAGGACACTGAAAAAAGAGATAGTGTAAGATATAAACAGATGGAAAAACATAACATGTTCATGGATTGGCAAAATCAACATCATTAAAATGTCCATGTAACCCAAAGCAATCTATATATTCAATGTATTCCTCATTAAAATACCAAGAGCATATTTCAAGGACCTAGAAAGAACTCTCCAAAATTTCATCTGGAATAAGAAAAAAAGAGCCTGAATAGCCACAGCAATTCTCAGGAAAAAGAATAAAGTAGAAGGGATCTCAATATCAGATTTCAAGCTGTATTACAAATCCAAAACAGAACTGGTACTTGCACAAAAACAGATATATAAATCAATGGAATAGAATAGAGAATCTAGATATCGACCCAAACCACTATGATAAATTAATATTTGACAAAGAAGGCATGAATACACATTGGAGTCAAGATAGTCTCTTCAATAAATGGTGTTGGGGGAAATTGGACAGATATATGCAAAAAAATTAAACTAGATAACCAACTTACACCATACACAAAAATAAACTCAAAATGGACACAGGACTTAAACATAAGATGGGAAACTATAAAAATACTAAAGAAATTCACAAGCAGAAAAATCTCAGACATATGCCAAACAAATTTCTTCACTAATACTGCTCCAAGGGCAATGAAAGCTAAAGAGAAAATAATCAAATAGGACTACATCAAAATAAAAAGCTTTTTCACATCAAAAGAAACCATCAACAAAACAATAAGAAAGCCCACTGAATGGAAGAATATATTTGCTAATGTTTTCAGTGATAAAGGTTTAATCTTCAACATCTATAGGCAGCTTATACAACTTAATGAAAGAAAGATAAATGATCCAATAAAAAAAATTGGCCATGGACCTAAATAGAATCTTTTTGAAAGAAGATAAAATTAAGGCCAAGAGACATATGAAAGCAAGCTCAAAGTCACTAATTATCTGAGGGATTCAAATCAAAAGGACAATGCATTACCATCTCACTCGTATCAGAATGGCTATCATCAAGTCAACAAATGACAAGTGTTAGCGAGGAGAAAAAGGAACACTCATGTACTGCTGGTGGGAATGCATGTAGGTACAACCACTGTGGAGAACAATATGGAGTTTCCTAAAAAAAACTGAAAATGGAACTCCCATTTGACCCAGTAATCCCACCATACACAAGAATAAACTCTGGTAAAAGGCTTATATGTAATTAATGAAACCATAAAAGTCTTACAAGAAACTATAAGCTACATAATCTCAAAAATCTCTCATAACAATTTGTTTACTGATACATCTCCTAGTAAAAAGGAAAATAAGAAAAAAATGATATTATCTATAATAATAAAAGAATAATACTCTAATTAGGCCAGACAGTGGAACATGCTTCTGAATGTCTTTCCAGATAAAGCCATGGCAGCTGTGAGGACCTATTACAGGCATCCATGGGGGTCAGCACCAGCAGCAGGAGCAGAGGCTGGGTAATGGGGGCTGTGCCTTCCCCTGATCTGCCTGATCTGCCTGTTTGCCTTCTACAAAGGGAGGCCAGGCTGTGGTTTAGGAAGCAGGCCTGAGCCATCAGTAGGACATCCCCTGATAGCACCCAAACTGTAAGAGGTGACAGGCTTGGCTGTGGAAACCCCACCCCAATGCACAAATTTTTGTGAACTAGCTTCTAGTAGCAAAATAAAAGGCTTATGCACAGCAAAAGAGACCATCAACAAAACAAAAAGAGATCCTTTACATGGAGAACATGACAATGATACACCTAATAAAGAGCTAATATCCACAATAGATAAGGAGATCATATAACTTAACAAAAGAAAAACAATCCTATTTAATAATGGGTAAAATAAATAAATAGATACTTCTCCAAAGCAGACATACAGATGACCAAGAGACATATGAAAAACATGTTCAGTCACTAGTCTGAGAGATGCAATTTAAAATGACAATGAAGTATCACCTCATACTTGCCAGAATGGGAATCATCAACAAAAGAACAAATAAGTGCTGGCAAGAATATGGAGAAAAGAAAACCCTAGTACATCACTGGTGGGAATGCAGATTGGGGCAGCCATTGTGGAGAATAGTATGGGATTTCCTTTAAAAATTAAATATGGAACTTCTGTTTGACCCAGTGATTCCACCATTTCTAGGGATATATACTAAGAAGTCTGAAACAACTATCATAAAATATGCACCTCTATCTTCACAGCAGCATAATTTACAACATCTAATATTTGGAAACATGCCAAAAACGGTTTTGCTTAGTGGACAGAGCGTCGTTCTGCAGACTGAAAGGTCCCAGGTTCGATTCCGGTCAAGGGCATGTACATTGGTTGCGGGCACATCCCCAGTAGGGGGTGTGCAAGAGGCAGCTGGTCGATGTTTCTCTCTCATCAACGTTTCTAGCTCTCTATTCCTCTCCCTTCCTCTCTGTGGAAAATCAATAAAATATATTTTTTAAAATGCAGGTGGCTACCAGATAGGATTCAATTACTTATAAAAAAACATTGGCTTCTCATGTAATTAAAATAATAAATAAATAAATAAATAAATAAATAAATAAATAAATAAATAAATAAATGTTTGGAAACAGCCCGGGTACTGATCAGTAGATGAGTAGATAAAAGATATGTGGTACATTTGTGCCATGGGATTTTATGCAGCAGTAAAAAAAGAAGAATCTTTTACCATTTGAGACAGCATGGAAGGACCTGCAGGGTATTATGCTAAGTGAAATAAGCCAGCCAGAGAAAGATGAGCATCACATGATCTCACTCATATGGGGTATGAGTGAGAACAAAATAAACTGATGAACAAAATAGACTGAGAGACATAGAAGCATTGGACACACTGTCAAACCTCAGAGAAAAGGCATGGGAAGGTGTGTGGTTGGGAAGAGATAGACCAAAGAACATGTGTGTATATACATTACCTGTGGATACAGACAATGGGATAGAGAAGGCCCAGTGTAGAGGTGATAGGGAGACAAGGGGAACATATGTAATCCTTTCAACAATAAAGATTTTAAAAATAAAAAAATAATAAATTAAAAAACCAACAACAAACAATTTATCACCCTGGCCCATTTGTTTAGTGGAAAGAGGGTTGGCCTGCAGACTGAACAATCCCTAGGTGTTTATGGTCAAAGGCACATGCCTTGATTGTGGGCTTGATCAGTCAGGGGCATGCAGGAGGCAACTGATTAATGATTCTCTCTTATCAATGATGCTTCTTTTTCTCTCCTCTCCCTTCCTCTCTCTAATTGATGAAAATATATCTAAAAACATAATATTACAGACAAACAAAAAAAGGGGAAAAACACATTTATATCTAAGCAATTCAACTTGTTATTTCAGCTATTTGTTTCTAAATTAGTAAATTAAAAAAAATATTGAATATCTAAATAGTTTATAATAATACTAGAGGCCCAGTGAATGAAAATCCTGCACTCCGGGGGTCTGTAAGTCTGGTCTGTGCCCTCTTGCAGTCTGGGAGCCATCTTTACTGCTGCCACGGAGGTGGGAGAGGCTCCCACCACAGTTGCTGAACTTCCCTGCTGTTAGCTCAGCTTCTAGTGTACTGACCACTAGGGGGCAGCACCTTCGTTGAGTGTCTGCCTCCTGGTGGTCAGTGCACATTATAACAATGGGTCATTCTGCCACTCAGCAATTTGCATATTAGCCTTCTATTACATAAGATTGTTAGGGCCACCGAAGGAGGAACATATGAGAACAAAGGAGTGAAGAATTATGAATTTATTAGGTCATCTGGATACCATATGGGCTAGGCTCCAAAATGGCACCAACACTCAAAGACAGAGAGAGATGGCATGTTTTTTGTTTGTTTTTTTTAAAGGACTCTAGGTTGGCACTTTCTGGGGGAGAATTCTCTGTGTTGGCCCGGATTCTGGGAAACTTGGGAGGGGAGAGATAAGCACTTAGCAAGTGAGATGTGTTCTAAGCAAGTGAAATGTCCTTTGTGCATTAGCCTAAAAGTTAGTACCCAGGGAGGGGATAACCATTCAATTATTTTATCAGACCTAACATTTCAGACTTTTAGTTTTATGGAATAGGGAAGAAGGTGATTTCTTCTATATTCACTTTATGCTGAGGTGGGATGTGGAGATCACAGGAGAATGGGCTTTGAGAGTAGTGGGCTGGACAAGGAGTCTCAACAATATTATTTCTTGACAAAACTGGTAAAGGCTTTATAGCAGTCCTGTTGAGTGACTTGGAAAATTGGTTCTGAAACTGCCACAGAGTCACTTGCCTGGTTTTGCTTCATGACTTTTGTGGCCTAGAGCTGAAATATAACTGAGGCTGAGATATTATATTTAGGGAGGAATAGATCTGGGATCTAAGTTGCCTCAATAGTGATAATAAGTGGGGGTATAGATTACCCTTGGGGCAAGATTCTTGTTTTCCCCTTGCTAGGAATCCAGAGCTTTTTAGTGGTTCCTGAGATAGGACTTCAAAATATGATAAAGCAGTTGTTAAAATCCCTATACTGGTCCAGGCACTTGCTGAGATGCTGAGAGTTATGAGAGAGATTATCTAAATTATCCTTTGGTGTGGAATATGATGGGTTACAGGTACATATAAAGATTAATTATTAGGAGCTATATTTATTGGTTGAGAAATAGATGAGATACAGGTTCCTGTCAAGTTGGTCAGGAAGAATATGTATGTGTTTTCCTCACTGACAAAAAAATATCCCTGATCAAGGAGATAGTCTGAACAGTGTAGAGAAGAGAGGTGGACAAAAGGGTATAAGGCTCCTTTTCCCAGGTCCACACAACAAGCTGAGAGATTAGTCACCATTAGTGTTGCTGATAAGGGGTGACAGATTATGCTTGAGATTCTATTGCAATGAAAGTGGGAGGGAACTCTAGAGTGGCTGTTATTCAAGGGAAAGGAGAACAGAATGGGAAGGAGCGGGTGAAGACTCGAGCCTGGATGGTTGGATAAGAAAAACTGATAGATTGTAGGAACCATTGGCTTTCATTGGGACCAATGGCCATTTGGTAGTTCTGGTTTAACTGTAGTGTTGCAAGCTGATGATGGGAAATAGCCCATTGTATATTTCCCTGTGATGTTGCAAAGCACAAAGGGGCATGGGCAATAAGTATGCAAACACAGAAAAGAGGGTATGCTTTGTTCACCTGGTCTGAAATTAAGTGTGTTTGCCTGTTTGAGAAAAATAGTTCCCTTTCCCTCTTTACAAGCCAGAGTGGTTTTTGCCTGACTTCACCTCTTGATTGATAAAGGGATGGTGACATACACTGAAGAGGAGTGGGAAGAACACAGAGCCAACAATTCCTGGCTAAGGCTGAATTGGTCTGGTTTAGGAGGGAATGGGTAAGGTTAAGTGTTTATTCAAGATAAGTAGAGGTGAGAATGTTCCTTATGGGTGTAGGAGAGCAGGGCAGGATTAGGATGAGGAGAGCTAATTCCCACTTCCAGGGCCAGTATTGCCCCAAGGTGGGAGGAAATGGTATATTTGGGACCTAGAAGGGAGGAAATCTCATCCCTTGTAGAAGTCCCCTTGTGTAAGGAAGTCCAGTAGAAAGGTGAGAATTCTGATTTAAAAGGAGAAGGGGCAGTAGCTAGGACCTGGAGGGCTTGTATTGGGAGAGGAAGTGGGCTTTCCAGGAAGTGAGGATTCGTAGGATCAGTACACGGGGGCATGTGTAGGGCTGCTCACTCAATCATCTTCTTCCTCTGGGATGTGGGTAAGGTGGACTCTGGTGCACCAAATGTGTGGCTGTGCTACTTAAGGGACTCCAGTTCATGTGATGGAGGTGTTCTAGGGATGGATTTTAACCTAGAAAGCTGGAGCCATGGGAGATGCCCTGATAGTTTAGCTGCAATTGGGGCAGTAGAAGTACCTGATAAGGGCCTTGCCATTGGGGTTTTCTTTAGGAGCAATAGGGTAGGTGTTGCCTTAGAAGCTGAGAGGAGACATGATCAGTGTTCTTCAGGAATTGAATAATGAGACTTAACAGGGGAACATAGTCTTTGAGAGGGGTCTCTGTGGAAGGAAAATTTTCTAATAAGAAGTGCCTTCCATACATGAGTTCAAAGGGACTGAAGAAGGAGGGTGCATGAGACATTGAATATTTAAAGGGTCTTTAGTTTTGAGAGTTAATTTAGTTAGATGAGACTTAATTAAGGAATTTGTCTTTTCTATCTTATATGAAGATTTGGGCTGGCAGGGGTGTATAAGTTCCACTGGATGTTCAGCATGGAAAAGCCTGATGAGTTATTTGAAATATGAAAGTAGGTCCCTTATCTAATTGTAATGAGGTGGGGAAGCTGGACCTGGGATTGATATCCTGAATGAGAGCTGTGTGACCCTTGAGGACTTTTCATTCCCCTTAATGGGGAATGCTCCTACCTAGTCTGAGAAGGTATTTACTAAGGTTAAGAGGTATTTATTTTTGTTTTGTTTTGTTTTGTTCTTGTTTTTTTAATAGGGGGAATGCCAGTCTTGTCCAGGGATTTGGTCCTTTGACTGATAAGTGGGGAAAGAAGGAGGTCTAATGTAACATATCCTGGAGGAGATACTGAGTAACAAGTAGAATAGATTTTGGTGGTTTCTTGGAGTAGATAGGCTAGGCTATACCATGTGATGAGGAATAGGAGATGCAATGAATTATGAATAGCCTATAAGATATTGTGAGCCTGTCCCCAGGGAAGGATATATTTTCCCTGAAATTTGAACCATTGATCTTCCTGAGTGGCTCCAAGTATTAACAGGGACTGAAGCTTCACTGGAGTGTAGTAATGTGTTATATGAGGTATAGATAGGAGTTGGGGAGATGGAGCCTTCCTCTGAGCCACTGTCTTAGCCTCCTTCTCTACTTTGTTATTTCTCTGTTTTAAGGGATCATTCTTGACTTGGTATCCTTTACAATGTATGACTTGTAAGAAGTCTGGAGAAGTGGGAGAAGAGTTCTTAAATACTGTGAAAGAAAAGAGCCACATGCTAACCTGACAAGCTTAAGGGAGGCCTGTGTGGCAGTCTTGCAAACTCAGAGACCTAAAATAACCACAAAAGATGGTTTGAAAATTTAATATCTAACTACAAACAGGTTATAGTGGGTATTCATGTCCCAAATATTTCATCTGACAAAGGTCAACTTTGATCTTCTTTCCTGAGCCCATCTGCCTTCCTGCCTCTAATATAACCTGTTTGTGAGATATCTGGGTAACTTGTAACTTCTTTTTTACCCAGGATCCCTCAGGGCACAACAAATGGCCTCAAGACATTGCCTCATTGTGATTGTTATCAAGTTAATTGTCAACTGTTAATTACATTAGAGTATCCTGTGTCCATCTCTGTAAAAGAAGCTCATGTCCATCATTTCACTTTTTACCCTATCCCAGAGGCTTCCCCGCTTCGCTCTGTCCCACCTCCCTAACCTATCACCAATGAATTTCATGTAACTCATCTATATCTCTTTCCTTTGATTGCAATGTATAAATATAGAAATGTAACTCGCCATTCTTCGGATCATTATCTCAATCCATTGAGGTTCTGCTTCCCAGCATATGTCGACAGTTTGGCTCAAATAAACTCACAAATTTTTTTTACAGGTTTCAATGTGTTTTTTTTTCCATTAACAATACAAAAAAGGAAGATCTATTCAGGTTTTCAGTGACAATGTTAAGGACTGTGAGTGAGTGGTGGGAATAAAGTCTAGGCTTCAACTTAAGGATATAAACAGCAGGAGAGAGTCTGGGCAGAAGGGTCGGAGCCGGGACATCAGCACAGTGGCACTCACCTATTCCAAACTCGGACTCCATTCTAAGTTTCTTCCCGAGTTTTATACTCTAGCTCAGCTATGCAAGCAAGCCCCTTCTGCCCCTCCCCCCCCTTCCCGTTCCCCTGCATAAGTCCTTGTTTGCTGTTGAGGCACCTCCGCGGTGGTCATCTCCCGCAATTAAGGGTTAGGCTGGTCTGTTCCCGGCAGGTGCTTGCCGTGGAGGTCAGCTCAGCTCCCAGGAGGAGGATTCCATAGCGGTCAGGTCGGTCTTCATGAGCATCATGAGATGTTGTACCTACAGGATGAAGCCTCCTTCGGGTTTCATAATAGCCTTGCTTTAATGTTTGCCATAAAATATTGTATTCTGGCTTTACTTAACCTTACACTAGAAGAAAGGTATCCTTTGGGTTGTCAGAAGTGATCAGGCCCTGACTTAGTGGACAAACTTTTCTAAATTTTCACAAACATCTATACCCATTCACAAATAACCAGCTTTAGCCAGAATGTAAACAACCATCATTTCTTAGATTGACATTTATCAGCACACTTTAAGCACTTTCTTACTCTCAAGAAAATACACTTATCAAGACTATTTTATTTTGTAATAAAATATAAGAACAGGAGAATTAAACTTGTCTATCAATCAATGTTTTAGTATTTTATAATATCTTGATGTTTAACATTTAACCCAGCAATGATCCACATTTTTCAAGTTAACAAAGACTTTGGAAAATAATGTATAAACATCTGATTCAGAAGAAAATGGTGAGGTTGGGGGAGGAGGGAACAGGCCCCACAGCCTAGCCCCAGCCTCCTGCTGATTGGACTAAAACTAGCACATTTTTTCTTAGAGATAACATGCTAAGGTATGAATGATAATAAGTTCACTTCTGATAATAGCCAGACTGTTAAGTAAGTGTTCACATTTTGCACTAAAGAAAGTTTTTTCTTGGGAAAATGGCGTGGGTAGGAGATTAGGAGGTATTAAACCTACAAGACCTGAGGTCCTGAACCTAACTTTCCCCTATACCTGGGCTCCTGAGCATTAAAGAGAAAAAACCCAACGTGATATAGAAAAATGTTAGTTACATGCAAACAAGTGGTTAAAATAAGATGGAACTTGGAGACATTGTAGAAAATAAGTCTACCTTTCATCTAGCACCAATATCCCACCTTTGGGTGCCAATCCTCCCAGCAGGACAGGCCTTGTTTCTCACAGAGGTACTTCTTGCAAAGTGAGCACCAGATGTTGCTCTTCACCTTCCTGCATGGATTGTTTTTGTAAGACACTCCAGGATTTTGCTTGTTGCACCTGGAGTGCTTTTCCATGCACACAACACAGATGTGATTAGACAATGTCCCAGGGGGAATCTCTGGAAAACGATTGCCTGGTTTCATCCATTGAGGGCAGGGTTCCTTTTGTGGGTGGTGGTGGGCTAATTTCCTGCATCCACCAATAAGTTACAGGCACAGTTTCTGAATATATCTGATGAAATAAACTGGTTTTTTTGAAGCAGCTTACTGCTTTGAAACATACAAGATATAAGAATTATAACTGGCCCACATAGAAATTTTATGAAAAGCTGCCAGGGCCAGCAGTAATGACGATAAGACCGGTGAAGGCAGGACACCTGGTCATTTTTGGCACAGCCACTCATCTATTTATTTTAGTCCTTCACCAGCTGTGGCATCTGTATTTCTTGCACACTGACATCTTTATTTATTCTGTTTTTTACTATATTTTGGGCTGGATCATGGTAGTTAGAAATAAATATGATGGGCTTTCTATTCTGCCAAACTAAATATGTTACACTTTCTTGATATAGATAGTGACTATAACCCCTAGCAAGTTTTTTTTTTTACACTTTTCAGCAACTTAGAAAACTGCTTCCTGTTTTGCTGCAGGGTTTCCACAATTTCTTTGCATATTTAGCAAGGGTTACAAAGTTGTAGAACCAATCTATGAGAAGCACATGAGATTTATATATCTTCTATAATTGAAACTTTGTAGCTTTAACAGAGGCCAGGGCCAGCCAGGGTAGGGTGAGAAGTTTGGCTTCCTCCATTGCTGAGGAAACCCAAGCCTCCTGCTCTCTGTGTGACTGCAGCCATCTTGGTTGAGTTAATTTGCATGCTTGCTCCTGATTGTCTGGTGGGTGTTGCTTGTAGGTATAGCAGAGCTATGCTTAATTTGCATATTACTCTTTTATTAGATAGGATTAGGTCATGTGGATACCAAATAGACTGAGCCCCAAATGGTACCAAGCAGCAAAGACACAGAAATCATGCTTTTACCGTGTTTCCCAGAAAATAAAACATCCTCCAAAAAAAGACCTACTTACAGGTTTCCTTCTGAGTGAAATATAAGGCATCCCCCCAAAAATAAGGCACCCAGGGCTCTGTCTCAGAATGAAAATTAATTTACCATAAACTGGTCTCTAGGGCTGCCCGACTGGCATCTAGCAACCAGTGACCTTACCCGGAGTCCTGACGTCACTGCTATGTGGAGGTGGAGCAGAGGTCCAAGTGAGCAGTGAGCATGGGGTGGGAGAGAGGAGGAGACTTTCACAGATGCATGTAGAAGAACAGGCGTATTAGAGCAGACAGGACACAGTGAAGGTGGTGAGTGGTGATCTGTCTCTGGTGACACTACCTGATGCTAACAGCCCCATTCATGGTGACTGTTCTCAGTCAGTAGCAGATCTTGCTCCAGCCCAGATCCAGGCCCCATCAAGCCCAGTGACAGTCCCCAGGCAGGCCCCAGAGGGTAAATGTCTGACAAAGAGGTAGGGGAAAGTCTGGTGAAGGGGTTCAATGGCACAGCGGTGGAGGGAGGGGAATCACTTAAAATGACACAGCAGGATCAGGGGGGACAATCAAAATGACACAGGAGGATCAAAAGAGGTTACTAAAATGGTAAATCCCACTCTGATTCTCCTGTGCCATTTTGATTCCTACCTCTGATCCCCCCTATGTCATATTAAGTGATCCCCTCCCCCCTCCTTGATACCCCAATTCCTTTTTTTTATCCCTAGAAATGATCACAAAAAGAAAAAGCTACTCCGTGGAGTACAAGAAAGGAATCATGGAAGACTCTTGGGACCAAAATCTTACTGCTTTCTGCAAAATGAAAATGTTGAGTATCCAATTGGTTTGAAAATGGTGAGCAGAGTAAGGTAACCTCATTGAACAAGTGGACAAGGGAAATGCTAAAAGGAGCAAGTGTGGATCAGGTCGACAATCATTATTTTCCTAGCTGGAAGACTTGATCTGTGAATGGGTTGTTGACAGGAGAGCAAAGGCTTTGGTTGTGAATAGGGCTCAGATTCAAGAATTTGCCCTTGCAATTTGACCACAGCTGTGTCCCCCAAGGGGCCGTGTGCCCCAGGTGAGCCATGTGTCCCAGGGGGCCGTGTGCCCTGGGTGAGCTGTGTGTCTCAGGGGAAGCAGTAGGACCCGGGGGGAGGGGCGGTGTGAACCAGAGGAGGAGCAGATTCTATTTATGTGGTCCTGAGATAGTCACCATGAAACAAGCAGATTGTCAAATGACAGAGGGGAGGGGAAGGAGACCTGGGGGGAGATAAGAGATCAACCGAAGGACTGACTGACATGCATGCATATAAGTACAACCAACGAACACAGAACTCTGGGGAGGGAGGGCATGAATGGGAGGTGGGGGGGTGGCAATGGTAAGGTATGTACACATATAATACCTTAATAAAAAAAATAAAATAAATAAACAAAAAAGATGTAAAAAAAAGAAAAAGAAAAGGCTAATATGCTAATTATCCCCTCAATTAGGAGTTCAGCCAGCAGGCAGGCTGGCCAACCATCCATTCCCCTCTCCCTGGCCAGGCTGGCTGGACCCCACCCATGCACAAATTCGTGCATGAAACTCATGCACGGCAGTGGGAATGGGGGTTGTTCCACAACCCAGCCTGCACCCTCTCCAATCTGCCACCCTTCCAGGGATGTCCGACTGCCCTCCCTTGTAGGCCTGGTGCCTCCCAACTGTCCTCCCCTACACAACTACCCTCTCTTGCAGGCCTGGTCTCTCCCAACTGCCCTCCCCTGCTGGCCATCATGTGTCCACATGGGGGCAGGATTTTTGACCATATGGTGACAGCCATCTTGTGTGTTGGAGTGATGACTAATCTGCATATTACTCTTTTATTAGATAGGAAAGAAGCCTGGTGCACAGGTGAGGGCCAGCTGATTTGCCCTGAAGGGTGTCCCGGATCAGTGTGGGGGTTCCCTTGAGATATGGGATGGCCTGAGCAAGGGGCTGTGGTGGTTTGCAGCTTGGCCACGCTCCTTAGTGACCCAAGCAGAGGCTCTGGTATCTGAGATATATTTACTTTTTGCAATTGAAACTTTGTAGCCTGGAGCAGAACCAAGCCTCCTGTTCACTCTGTGATGGCTGCCACTTCTGTTTGGACTTATTTACCTTCTATAATTGAAACTTGGTAGCCTTGAAAGGAAGCTTAGGCTGGCAAGGGCAGGTGGAAAGCTTGGCTTCCTACATTGCTGGGGAAACACCTTCCTCCTGCTCTCTGTGGTTGTAGCCATCTTGGTTGGGTTTATTTGCATACTCACTCTGATTGGCTTGTTGGTGTGGTTGGGGGACATGGCTGGTGGAGGGGAGTGATGGCTACTTTTCATATTACTCTTTTATTAGGTAGGATATATATTGAGAGGCCATATTATTATGCATTCAATGATCATAATAATCTGGCCACTCAGTGTATATATAGAATACTCCTATATAATATATAGGTTATATGCAAACTGACCATAATCCAAAACACAAGATGTTTCTATCATACTCTCTCTATCCCTTCCTCCCTCCCTCTTCTACTCCCTCTCTGAAAAGCAGTGGGATGTGTGTGGAGGGGGAATATCCCCTCCTGAGAGTAAACAAAAGAAATGTACAGTATGTCTCCCAAGAGAATTGGGTTTTCCAGCAACTCAGTTATTGAAAACTATAATAACCCTGAAATGACATTTTTCTCCAATAGACTTTCCTTCCTACTGACTGCTCCCAACTCCCTTCTTTCTTTCTTTAAAGTAAGGTCCCTTTCCTTTACTTGTGGAATTTGCTTATGACTTTTGCTATGGACTCCTTGTCCAAAATTGCATTTCTTCACTGTTTCTGAATAAGTTCATCACTTTTTGATAAAGTAACTGACTGTTTTATTTTAAGGTCATTGTTGGGTGGTGTTATAAGGGTGCAGAGAAGACTACCAAAATTTCTGGGGATGATTAGCAAGCAGGAGGAAGGTCCCTGTTCTGAGAAAAAGGTGAATCTTTTGAACCTCTCTGATCATTTTGAGAATAGCCACCTAAATTCTAAGTACTATTGTAATGTGAGAAAAGTATGCAAAATAAATTGTGTTAAAAATAAGCTCAAGACATATTTTGAAAGATAAGAACTGATTGCAGGGATTAATCTGAGCAAGGTGACAGGGGATTCTTGCTTTTGTTTGGTGTCATTGGGATATTGTATCATTCCCCCCATATTTAAAAAACACTATACACACATATTCCCTGTAGGTAACTTAAATACTCCTAAAAAGAATGTAGGAAAAGTATGCAGCCCCACTGGTCTGACATGTGCCTGGTAATTGGCTTGATTACCCAGTAGAAAAAGTTCTAAAAACACATGATCAATTGGTTTCTATCTGTCTCCCTTCCTCTCTGAAATAAATAAAAATATATGAAAAAAAAAACAACCATAGCTAGCAGATTTGATTTCATAGATTTTGTTGAAACACTTGCCCCATCCCTGTGCACCACATTTTACTCTGTTTTTGTGGCCTAACTGGTGGGGTTCACTGGTGAGTTTGGATCCATGACCAGAACATAAGGGTTTGATTCACAGTCAGGGCACAGGAACCTATTCATACACTATTCCTGATGAGTCTATCTATCTCTCTCCCCTATCCCATACTTTTTGAAATATATAAAAAGGGGAGTTTAAAAACTTGTTTTTGGAAAATCTAGTTAGCATCAAAACAATGGCTCCCATTTTTGGTGTCACCAGGCCTCAGGCTGCATGGTGTTTAGCAGTTTAACTTCACCCTTAAAGGTTACCTACTGGTTGACCACTTCCAGTGTGCACATAAATCCCAATAAACTTATATCTTTCACTACCAGTCCTCTGGATTATTTCTCTGGAATCCAAAAACAATACTCTGAGGTTTTCTGGGACATTAGCACTTTTCAGAACAATACATAATCTGAATGTATACCCTCAGATAGTCTTAGTTGGCTAAGTGTTAGACCCACAGGGACCTGATAAAAAGATTGAGCAATCCTATCTAATATAAGAGTAATATGCAAATTAACCATGGCTCAGATATACCCACCGGCCAACCCACCAGCCAATCAGGAGTGAGTATGCAAATTATCCCAACCACAATGATTGTGGCCACAGAACAAAAAGGTAGCTTCGTTTGCCCCCCAGGCGGTGGAGGAAGCCAAGCTTTCTGTACACCCTGGTCAGCCCAGGCCTCCACTTAAGGCTACAAAGTTTCAATTATAGAATACTAGTGGCAGTTGCAAGAAGGTTCCTGCAATAGGGCTTCCTGCTGCAGTCACTGCCTAACTTGCTTCCTTCCCTTCTTCCCACCCCACTGACTTTCCTTCCTTTTTCCCGCCCTACCCGCTTCCCTGCTTCCCTGCTTCTTGTTGTCCTGCTTGCTTGCTTCTCCACAGCTTTGTTCCCTTCTGCAGTACATGGCTTCTTTATATGCTATCTTCAGTCTTTGCTCTGGCTTGCATATGCAAATTAACTTCCACCTTGGTTGGGTTAATTTGCATACTTGCCTTGAGTAGCTGGTGGGTGGGGCTTGTGGGCATAATGAAGGTGCAGTCAGTTTGCATGTTTCTCTTTTATTAGGTAGGATAAATGGCTGTGGCGATAGAGTGAACAGGAGGCCCCTGCTCAAGGCTACAAAGTTTCAATTGTAGAATATAAATAAGTTCCAGATACCATGGACTGGGCTTGGGTCTTCAGGGGGTGCGGCCAGCCTAAAAACACCACAAGCCCTTCACCCAGGCTACATCATAACCCAGGGGAACAAGTACCCTGATCTGGGATACTCTTTAGGGTAAACCAGCTAACCCCCACCTGTGCACCAGGCTTCTATCCTATTTAATAAAAAAGTAATATGAAAATTGACTATCACTCTCACACACAAAAATGGTTGTCCCTATGTGGATACAAGATGGCTGCCACAAGTTGGTAGCAGGGGAGTGCAGTTGAGAGGGACCAGGCCTGCCAGGGAGGGCCATTGGGAGCAATAAAGCCTGTAAGGGGACGGGGGCAGTTAAGAGTGATTAGGCTGTCAGAGGAGGGAAGTTGGGGGAAACAGCCTGCAGGGAAGGGCAGTTAAAGGTGACCAGGACTGCTCAGAAAGACAGTTAGGGGCAAACAGGCAGGTATGAGAATAGTAAGGCATTAATTAATCAGGCTGACAGAGGAGTGCTTAGGGGGTGAACAGGTTGACAGGCAGAAGTGGTTAGGAGTAATCAGGAAGTTAGTCATGAAAGCAGTTGGAAGCCAGCAGTCCTGTACGTTCCCATATTGAAGAAGGTATAGGCTGGGCTGAGGGACACAGACCCCCATGCATGAATTTTGTGTAACTGGCCTCTAGTTTTTAAAAAAATATATATTTTATTGATATTTTACATAGAGGAAGGGAGAGAATAGAGAGCTAGAAACGTCGATGAGAGAGAAACATCGATCAGCTGCCTCTTGCACACCCCCTACCTGGGATGTGTCTGCAATCAATGTACATGCCCTTGACCAGAATCGAACCTGGGACCTTTCAGTCCACAGACCGACGCTCAGTTTGGGCTAGTTTTTATAATAAAGGCATAGAATGACTATTGTATATAACAAAAGGTTAATATGCAAATAGACTGAAAAGCAGAAATATTGGTCACTAGGACATTCGCGTCATTCTCCCCCACCACTAGGGGGAGGATGCTCAACACAGAAGGTGCCTCAAGGGGAACACTGCTCAGCCAGAAGATAGGCTCACTGCTGGCTTGTGCATTGGCAGACGGTAAGAAATGAGAGGTTTCAGACTATGAGATGGATGTCCAACTGCCAGCTTAGAGACATCTCAAGTCCATGAGTCTTGTGCGCCAGGCAGCTAGTCTATGCTAATAATAGCCTAGGTGGCCCTCTCATTCAACATCATCACAATATGGTTGCCACAAGATGGCCACCACAAGGTGGCCTTGTCCACAGTGGAGATGGGGCCCGGCCTGGAGCTCCTGCAGCTCCAAGTGGTGTAGAGGAGGGCAGTTCTGAGTCTCTACACCTTGTGTGGAGTAGGTGGAGGAGGCAAGTTGTGGCATGGGAGGGCATTTGTAGGAGATCAGGCCAGAAGGGGAGAGCAGTTGTGGGCAATCAGTCTGGCAGGGGAGGGCTGTTGGGGATGATCAGACCAGCAGGGGAGGACAGTTGGGAGCGATCACTGCAGTAGGAAACAGTTAGGCATCAATCAGGCCAGCAGGGCAATGGTTAGATGATAATAAGGCTGGCAGGCAGAAGTAGTTAGGAGCTAGCAGTTAGGCCAGGAATCAGGCCTAAACCAGCAGTTAGACATCACCCGAGAGGTCCCAGATTGAAGATGGTGCAGGCTGGGCTCAGGAACACCCCCATATGTGCATGAATTTTGTGCATCAGGCTACTAGTGTTAAATAATGAACAAATCTAAGAGACTAAGTGGGGTTGAGGTTTAGATTGGAGGGTAACATCAACTCTGGGAGAGGTGCTGTGAGCCAGCAAACAGCAGGTAACTTAAACCTCAAAATAGGAAATAAAGAGTTCAGTGGACCACCCCTGCTTCCAGCTGTCTCTCCCACCTGGGCTTCATAGGCCTTAGATACTGAGCCCTCAGCTGGAAGTTAGGAAATTTAGATCTGATCCCAGCCATCTTTATTTGGGAAGATCATTTAAGCTCTTCCTAACACAGTTTTCTCATATGTAGAAATTGTGTTATGTTTAGCCTTTTCATTTTCTAGAACTGTTATGAATTAAATGGGATAATTCACATAAAGTCTAGTAGGATAAAGAGCTCTGGCATAAAATAATATAACCTCTCTGATACATTTTAATTTTCAATTTTTAGTTTTCTTTTGCATTATTTAGAATCTTATTTACCAAAAACTTATTTGTAATATCTTGTTTATATATTTTAAAGTACCTCATATGCTTTTGGAAACAGGGTGTGGAATAAATATAAACATATACTAATTTTTAATAAAGCTATAATTTACTAGTCTAAGCCCCTATCCCACAATATTCTTGAGTTAATTTCATACTTAAATAGTATAACAGCCTTATTAAAAATATGATATTCAGAAAGGCTCAACATGTGACCTTTTCTTTAATACTACATTAGAAAAGAAGGATGGTAAATAAATGACAAATGTATAATATACATAAGTTGAAGGATTCTCCAATTTGCTAGAAAACTAGACAATTTGGACTGCCTGTGGGATCAGGCCTAACCAGGCAGTCAGGCATCCCTCTCACAATCTGGGACTGCTGGAACCCAACTGTTCACCTGCTGGTCCATTCACCCCTAACTGCTCTATCCTGCTAGCCTGATTTCCCACAACTATTTTCCCCTAAAGGCATTTTGTGGCAATCGTCTTTGACCACATGGGGTGGCTAATCTTGTGTGAGGGTCAATTTGCATATTATCTACTCGATCTAATAAAAGAGTAATATGCAAATTTACTATCATTCTGCTACAAAGATGGTCGGAGCCCATAGCACCAATATCCCACCCCCAGGTCACAGAGGGAGAAAGGGCTGCAGACAGAATGCTGGGCTGCTGGGCTGAGGGAATGCTCAGAGCTGCCACTGTGATTGGGACGCAACCCTGGCCCAGTGGACAGAAGCCCAATTGACAGAACTGGGCCTCTGGGCCAGCAGAATGCTCAGAGCTGCCCCTGCAGGGCTTGGGACATGTTCCTGGCCAAGCAGACAGAAGCCCAGCTAACAGAACTGGGCTGCTGGACTGGGTGTGAACTCTGAGCTCCCTCATTGTGACTAGGGACACTTTAAGCAGACAGACATTGGGTTGGGGGTATGCTCAGAACTGCCACCATTCAGCTTGGGACACACCCCTGGCCCAGCAGACAGAAACCCAGCTAACAGGAAGCTAGGATACTGGGCTGGAGGCATGTCCTCTGGCTGTCCCCAGCCCAGTGGACAAAAGCCCTGCTGACACAATGCTGGGGGTCCTCTGTGCATGAGCTGCAGAGGAAACACCTCTTCTGAAGTCTCATTGGCTAAGCTTCTTGTACGCTACCTCTCACAGTGTTCTTGGTAACTTGAGTGATAAGAATGCAAGAAGGTGAGCTAGAGTTTTTCCACCTCACTTCTGGAGGCAAAACTAAGGTCTGCTGCTGGAGGGGCTAAGAAATGTCCTATCCTGCCCTAGCCAGTTTGGCTCGGTCTGCCCATCTCAGGGTCTGAGTTTAATTCTGAACAAGGGCAAGTACCTAGGTTGCAGGATCCTCTCTGGTCAGGGCTCATGCAGGAGGCAACCAACAAAAATGTCCCTCTCACATTGATGTTTCTCTCTGTCTTTTCCTCTCTCTTCCAAGAGCAATGGAAACATATCCTCACTTGAGGTTAGAAAAGAAAGAAATGTCATATCCTATGAAAGACACATCCTGAAAGTGCCTAAAGAAAGTTGTCATTTTTTCATGGTGAAGGGGACTAGAGTCTGTGTTGATGAAAATACCTTGGTGGCTGTGGCAGTGGCAGCAGCAGTGGGGTGATAGCACCTTCCCCTAATCAACCCAGTCACCTCCCACAGAGGAAGGCCATATTATGTCTCAGGCCCACTTCCCATCAGTAGAACATCTCCTGAGAGCTCCTAGTCTGTGAGAGAGAGCAGGTTTAGATGATGGACACTCCCCCCACTGAGTGCAACAATTTGGTGCACCAAGCCTCCAGTTTATAATATACTAGAGGCCCGGTGAACGAAATTGGTACACTGGGTGGCGGTGTATCTCAGACCAGCCTGCCCCCTCTCCAATCTGGAAACCTTCGAAGGATGTCTGACTGCTTGTTTAGGCCTGATCCCACCAGATGTGGACATCCCTCTCACAATCCAGAACTGCTGGCTCCCAACTACACGTTTGCCTGCCTTTCTGATTGCCCCTATACTCTTCTGCCTGCCAGCCTGATCATCTCCTACCCACTCCCCTGCCAGCCTGATTGATGCCTAACTGCTCCCCTTCCAGCCTGTTTGCCCCTAACTGCCCCTCCCCCCTGCAGGCCTGGTCCTTCCCAACTGCCCGACCCTGCTGGCCATCTTGTGTCCACATGAGGGCAGCCTCCTTGTATGTTGTTTTGATGGTCAATCTGCATATTACTCTTTTATTAGATAGGATAGAGGCCTGATGCATGGGTGGGAGCTGGATGGTTTACCCTGAAGGATATCCCAGATCAGAGTGGGAATTCCCTTGAGGCATGGGCAAGGGGCCTGTGGTGGTTTTCAGGTTGGCCATGCCCCGGGCAACCCAAGTGGATGCCCTGGTATCTGGGGGTTATTTATTTATTTATTTATTTATTTATTATCTTCCACAATTAAAACTTTGTAGCCTAGAGCAGAGCCAAACCTTCTGCTTGTTCCATTGTGGCATCCATTTCTGTTGGAATTTATGTATTTTCTATAATTAAAACTTTGTTGCTTTAAGCAAAGGCCTGGGCCGACCAGGGTGTGCAGAAAGCTTGGCTTCTGCCATTGCCAGGGGAAACTCTAACCTTCTACTTTTTCCAGCTTCATGGCCTCCACCATTGCTGTTTGATTTAGTATCTTCTATCTTCGAAAGTTTGTAGTCTTGAATGGAGACCTAGGCCAGGAAGGGCAGATGTAAAATGTGGCTTCATCTATTGCTGGGAAACCCAAGCCTCCCTCCTGCTTTCTGTGGCCATAGCCATCTTGGTTGGGTTTATTTGCATATTTGCTCCTGATTGGCTGGTAGGTATGGATTGTGGGTTTAGTGCAGTGATGGTTAATTTGCATATTACTCATTTATTACATAGGATGATTAGAAGCCTGAAGCATGAAGATTCATGCTAGAACAGGCTTTTATTTTCCTGGCTGACAGCACTGTCTTTCCACTCTAGCCCAAGCTCTTTCCACTCAGGCCCCTGAGCTACCTCTTTCCATTCTGGCTCCGCCTTTCCCATGCTGCACAGAGGCTCTGAGAGACTGGGAGAGGGGCAGAATGCCTGTGTCATCACTATGGAAACAATGCAAGCATCCCAACCCTGTCAC
Organism: Vespertilio murinus; assembly: GCA_963924515.1. NCBI lineage: Eukaryota > Metazoa > Chordata > Mammalia > Chiroptera > Vespertilionidae > Vespertilio > Vespertilio murinus. The sequence goes on along the minus strand of OZ004723.1, from coordinate 6,085,002 downwards.
TTGGCACCTGTGTATGCAAATTAACTGCCATCTTTGTTGGGTTAATTTGCAAATCACTCCTGATGGGCAGTAGTGTAGCAGAGGTATGGTTAATTCACATGTTTGTCTATTATTAGGTAAGTTATTTATCTTTGTTGTTTATTTAAATTGTTTAGCTAGTGAAATTTATGTTTGTGTCTCAAAATAATATGACCTGTCACCTATAAAATTAAGGCTAAGAGTTCTAACTAACTGAAAATAATGTATGTCTTTGCTGTAATGGAAGAAAGTAAAGAGAAACATTGAAAGAAAGTTGAATGAATGACAGGCCAGTAAGCCAGGACAAGTAGAATAGGGAAACTGAGCATAAATCCTGTTTTCTCTAAACCAAGGACACTTGGGAGGGTAGGGAGAGGGGAGAAATGATTGGCATTTTGCCTCCCTAAACATTGGTTAAATAGTCTATGCCAATGTTCTCAGGTAGAATGAGAGCAGAAATCTGATTAATATCATGCTGTCTACATTCAAGGACAAATGAAAATAGAAAATAAGCCTTATTTGATTTGTCCTTTTATTCAGACATTTTCTTTAAAAGGAAGCTACTAGGTCCTTTTCTGAAACATGGGTAATAGCTCCTCCTCAATGGCTACTGTCTTAGAATGTATGCTAAAAATTTTTAAAGGAGTCTATTTGGGACACTTTAAAACTGGTCTCCTGGATTGGATGTCCCCACAATGTTCACAGAATTACCACAGAAAACACAGGTCATCCCAACCAGTTCCATAGCAGAGCTTAAGCCACTTTATATCTGGTTTTGTAAATATAAGGAAAAGTGTAGGCCTCTTAGAAGAATAAGCCTCCTATTCTTCACTAACTCCCTGAGGAAGCCCTGCCAGTCCTACCATCTCCATGCATGCCTCCTGCAGTAACTAGTGTCCCTTTTCCTAGTCAGAGAAGGTTAGATACACTACCTCCTTCTGCCCTTCCCAATAAAATGCTCCAGTCAGTTGGACAACTTTTATGCTTAGCTAATTGGGAAACCAAACCACACCAGGTTTTCCAGATGCCTCTCCAAGAAATGCAGAGGTTCTCATAAAATTGGAGAAAATGGAACCACATAAGAGGGGGAATTGGTCTTTAACAACAATCCTTTCATTCTGACCAAATTATTAACTTGAAAACATTACACTCCTGCTTATTTCAAAAAACCTCAAAGGAAGGAACACGAACCCTTCTAAGACTCTTAATCTAAACAGGTTACTGGGTGTCCAAAAGGAAGGCTCATATTTGTCAGAGGGAAGTAAAATACCTAGGTTTCCAAATTACCCAAGGGAAACAAAGACTAAGGACTGAAAGAAAGCAGGCAGTATGGGCCATATCAGTTCCCAGCACCTGGTGGGGATATGGGAATGCCTAGGAGTGTTCTGTCAAATGTGGAGCGCAGGATTTTCAGATATAGCTAAGTCCTTCTATGAATCCTTAAAAGGAAAGGAAAAAGCACCCCTTAACTGAAGTCCTCAGCAGGAAAAGGCCTTCACAACCCCTAAAGGAACTCACTGAGGCACCAATTCTGGGGCTCCCACATGGAACTTTACAATGGGGGTTCTGTCAGAACTCTGTAGGAGTTCTGACTCACGAGTTGGGACTGTTATGGAGAGACCTCCAGAAAAGACCACCAAGACGCCAGATCAAAATTTATGCCTTTATTAACGAATTCAAATCCGGGCTCTCCCCCTACTGTCGCAGCAGTAAGAAAAGAAAGAGAGCCCCGAGCACACAGGAAAGCCTGCTTTTATCTTTTAGAAGTTTGTTTTGAGACTTGGCTTAGGCTAGCTGGCAGTTGTTTTGCAAAGGTGGGGGGAGATATAGCTGACCAGGCAGAGTTCTTTGCCTGTCCTAGGGTCATGATAACCTATCACACTATGAGCTATGAGAAATTCCACTAGTACAGTAACATCATTACAAGTTTGCACAACACCTGGGGCGGGGGGAGAGGGGAGGCTTATTTTCAGTTTAAGTGGTTTCTGTTTGTGCTGCCTTGCGATTACTTGGAATAGGACATACCCAGGGGTTGGGGATTGCAGACAGAGTCAGCACATGACTAACATAAAGCGCATCATGCTACATTCTCTGCCATGAACCTGGCCTTCATTCCTCCCCTGCGCTGGAGCCCTGCCCTGACAGGGTCCTGCCAGCCATAACAAGACCCAGGCAGAGGCCAATAGCTTACCTTTCCAAACAGATTGACCCAGTTGCCTCTGGGTGGCCCCTTGAAGCCATGGCCTTATTTGTCAGAGGCAGACAAGCCCACTCTGGGACTGAATTTAAATGTTTATGTGTCTCATCCTGTTTCACCCTAATGGAAGCTAAGGGGAAACATTGGCTGACTCATGTCCATATAGAGGGAAACCCTGAGCATGGTTGTCTAGAAGTAGTAGAGGAGATTTCCTCCAGCTGGCCAGATCTACCAGAAAGGCTTCTATAGCATCTGAAGTTAGTATTGTTCATGGAAGGCAGTAGCTTTCTGGACAAAGTAAAAAAAAAAATTAGGTGAGTATACAGTAGTATCAAACTCTGAGGTAAAAAAGGCACAGACCCTGCCTGAAGGATGATCAGTGCAGAGGGCAGGACTTTGGGCACTAGTCAGAAACTTAAGTTTCATTAAGGATAAGTGTGCCAACATCTACACTGACTCCTGCTATGCTTCACTACCCTGCATATTCATGGGACTATTTACAAGAAAAGGGGGTTCCTGATGGCCAGAGGAAGTTACTAGAAGCAGTCCGGGAGTCCAAGGAGGTAGCAGTCATCCATTGTAGAGGACACCAAAAAGGAAAACTTTCAGTGTCAGAAAGGAACTGTCACACACATGCAGCAGCAAGGCCAGCTGCTAAGGAGCAGGAGGTGCCATCACAGATCATACTGGTTCCTGAATTACCTGAACTTCCAAAATGCACCCCTCAAGAAAAAGAATGGACCATGAGAAGGGGATAAAATGAGTAAGGAAGGTGGTGAATATTCCCAGATCACAGGGTATACATTCCAGTACAGTTATCTCGTAGGGTAGTCCTTCAGCAGCATGAACTTACCCATTTAGAGAAGGTGGCTTGTTAAGCAGATACTATTTAATTGCCCATATCCCTACCTCGTGAGCCTCAGTCTCTCAGCGCTGCCTCTTCTGTGCACAGAACAATGCAAGGCAGGAGACCTAAAGGACCTATAGGCATTCAACAGGGTGGGCAGACTCCTATTGAAGATCTAGAAGTAGACTTTATAGAAGAAATGGGGCCTAGTAGAGGAAATAAATATATTTTATTATTTTTTTAAAAAATATTTTTAATTGATTCTTCACATAGAGGAAGGGAGAGGTATAGAAAGTTAAAAACATCCATGAGAGTTAAACATTGATCAGCTGCCTCCTGTACATCTCCTACTGGGGATTTGCCCACAACCAAGGTACATGCCATGTCTGAAATCAAAACTGGGACCCCTGAGTCTGCAGGCCGACATTCTATCCACTGAGCCAAACCTGTTAGGGCATAAATATTTTAGTTTTTGTCTGCACTTTTTCAGATTGGGTTGAGGCATATTCTACCTGAAGAGAGAAGGCAAGATAAGTTATTAAGGTGTTATTGAAGGACATAATTCTGAAGGTAGCTAAGGCCTTAGGAATTAAGTGAAATTTACATAGAGCCCTCAGGCTCCAGAGAACAGGGAAAGTAGAATGCATGAACCAGACTCTCAAGCAGGCTATGGCTCACACAAATTTATTATGCCAGGAAACAAATTTACCTTGGACAGATATCTTACCACTTGTGCTCCTGTGATATGCTGTGCCCATGAGCCAGGGTAGGGTTCTCTCCATTTGAAATTTTATACAGCAGACTCTCTCCCTTAATTTAGCAAAAGGGAGGTTTGGGGAAAATTGAGACTTAAAAATTTATAAACAGCTACAAGTGCTTGGGAAAACTCTCCTTAAAGTCCACAGATGGGCTATGATCTATTGCCCAATGTCTTTAGGAACAGCTGTGCACCCTCACAAGCCTGGGGACCAGGTTTGGGTAAAAGATTAGAAAAAGGAATTCCTTAAGCCAACATGGCAGGGATCCTAAAGGTTGTACTAACCAACCCCTCAACTCTCAAAGTTGCAGGACTCAATAGCTGGATCAACCACTCCCAGGTAAAAGCAGCTGGATAATCAGTTTCCAGAGTGGAAGGTGACATATGAACTGAATCACTCCCATGTGGATCATTTTTAAGAAGACCGTGGATCTGCTGACTGACCTGAATCTCCTTATTTATTCTGTCTTCATACATGTGTTGCCAGAACCCCAGACTACTACGGGCAGGAGAGCTTCTCTTCCCTTGCTACTCCAATGACACCCTTGGGATACTGAGTCCCCTTTTTTGTCTGTCCCTTAAGCAGGACATAGCTAGAGTTGTTGTGGACTTTATCCCCAATTCCTGAATCTTTTGTAATTCACAAGGCTAAGAATAGCTTGTGGAACAAGAGGGGGGAATGAAAAGCTAAATGAGGGACAGAGGAGGTCAGTGTCTGGTTAAAACTGAAGTCTTACTTTCCCACTCTGACAGATTTGGGCAAAACTGCAGAGCCTAAACCCTCCACAGCTGACTTGGGTAGAGCTGTAGGGACTCTCAGGGACCTGGAGGAGATATATAGGTCAGAGTCTCGCCATGAGTTCAGTTGATGGTTTGTATCAGGAATTCACTGGACTAGCAGATCTGCAAAATAAAGGTTAAATTTTCCTCCCTCAGAGTGTTGACTGATCTTTCATCCTTGCATTCTGCCACACCAGAGGATATTCAAGAAATTGTTCTTAGTGTTTCTATCTGATAGGGTTTGGACCAGTGGAACAGATTTGTGAAAAATTAACAACTAAGAGAAGAGAAACAGCAAGGAAATATATTTTTGCTTTCAAGGGAAGAAAGGTCCAAGGGAGGATAGTCAACACAAGGAAGAAAAGAAAGAGGGCTTTCACTTTTAAAGAACAAGCAGCCTGGCCAGTGTGGCTTAGAAGCTGATCACTGACCCATGAACCAGGAGGTCATGGTTTGATTTCCAGTCAGGCACGCATGTGGCTTGTGGGCTCAATCCCCTGTAATGGGGTGGGCAGAAGACACACCATTTTCATCAATATTTCTATCCTCTCTTATTATCCTTTCCTCTCTCTGAAATTAATTTTAAAAAATTAATTTTAAAAAACTGCAGTCACTGTTGCTAAGCAACAAGGAAGGGAGAGGGATTGTGTTGGAGTTGAGCAGATGCATGAATTTGTCTTAAAAAGTTAGTTTGTTTGCTCTCCAGGAGACAGGCAGGTGGGCTGGGAAGAACATATCAGTATTTCCCCAAGGCTACAAGGCAGGCATAGAAAAAAATGGTATAAATAGTTCAAAAGAGAATTGCCTAAAGGGGAGAGGGAAACATAGAGGAGGAATTATTGATAAACATTCTAAAAGAGTTAAAACAACAAGGGAGGATAGGATGGAGGGTAATGATTGTGGGGTGTGGAAGAAATACAACTTTGAGTATAGCCTTACTTTGTCCAACAGTTTGAACAGAGAAGCTGTTTAAATCAGAAGAGACAACTGTCTTGGAGTTTAATTACCATTCATTGTGGAAATGCCACAAGGAAAGGAGAGGCCTATTTTCTATCTCACACTTGCCATTTACAATATGGCACAGGGATTCTCAGAGAATAGAGCAGTGTTGTGCCTCATACATACATGAGTTTTGGGGGATGTTATTTTGGAGGTATTTGGAGGTATGTTTTTTTCCAAGCTCATTTGGGCACCTGTCTAGGCTGGTATTATTAATGATATTGTTTCCCTAACCACTAATTTTTCAATGATGCCTTTTAATGGAGTGAATTAGGTTTTTTTTTGTTTTTGTTTTTTTATAACAGAGGTTGATTAAGTAGTGTTTGACTTTACCCTTTTCTACAATTTGGGTGCTGGGCTAAAGTTTTAGACAAGAGTTGCATTTTCTTTATCATTTTCTATATTTCCCCACATTATTTGCCCCATCTCTATTATTAAAAATCCTATAAGTGAAATTGGACAACCAATGGGTCCTGGCTACTTGTTTAATAAGAGACTTATATAAACAGTAGAGGCATGGTGCACAAAATTTGTACACTGGGAGTGGGTGTGTCCTTCATCCCAGCCTTCATCCTCTCCAATATGGAAACCCACAGAGGATGTCTGACTACCAGTTTAGGCCTGATCCCTCTCACAATTCTGGACTACTGGCTTCTAAATGCTTGCCTGCCTGCCTGACAGCATGATCACCCCCTAACACTCCCCATATAGTCTGATTAACATGTGTCCTTTCCCCTGCAAGTCCAATTGCCCCAACTATCCTCCCCTGCTGGCCCACTAACCCCCAACTGCCCTCCCCTATTGACCTGATCTCATCCCCAACTTCTCTCCCCTGCCAACCTAATCAACCCTTAATGACTCCCCTGCCAGCCTGATCTATGCCTAACTGCTCCCCTGCAGGTCTGGTTATCCCTAAATACCCTTTACTGCTAGCCTGGTAACCCTTAACTTCCCTCTCATGCTAGCATGGTCACCCCCAACTTCCATATCCTGCAGGACTTGTTCCTCTCAACTGCCCTCCACTGCAGTGCTGGTCCTAACAAAATGCCCTCCCCTGCTAGCATGATTGCCTCCAACTGCTCTCCCTTGAAGGCCTGGTCCTTCCCATCTTCTCTTCCCTGCTGCATTCCTGAAGTAGCCACCTTGCATCCACATGGGAGTGGCTATCTTTGACAACATCTTGTGTGTCGGAGTGATGGCCAATTTGCATATTACCTCTTTATAGGATTGCTTACTTCCTTTTGTTAGGTTGAATGAGTTTTCTATAAATCTTAGAGATAAAATCTTTATCATATATAACATCAGCATGTATGTTCTTCCTTGTACTGGGTTCAATTTTTGTTTTGATGTTGGTTTCCCTTGCTGTGCTGAAGCATTTTTATGCTTATGTACTCCCATTTATATTCTCCATAGTTTTTATTGTCCTAGGAAAGATATTCTTTCTAATAAAAGAGGAATGGGCAAATCAACCATTACTCCACTACACTCACAAGCCATGAGCATCAGTTAATTAGGAGTGAGTATGTAAATTAAGTCAACCAAGATGGCTACAAAAGGAGGCTTGAATTACCCCTGGTGATGGAGGAAGCCAAGCTTTTCACATATCCTAGCCAGCCCAGGCCTCCATTCAAGGACACAAACTTTCAATTATAGAAAATAAATAAATCTCAACAAAAATGGCTGCAGCCATGGAGTGAGCAGGAGGCTTGGCTCCACTCAAGGCTATAAAGTTTCAATTATAGCAGATAATAAATTCCAGATACCAGGATCTCTGCTTGGGTCACTGCGGGACATGGCCAGCCTGCAAACCACAACAAGCCCCTGGCCCAGGCTGTCTCATGCCCCAAGGAAATTCCAACCAGATCCAGGACACCCTTCAGGATAAACCAGCTTGCCCTCACCTATGCACCAGGCCTCTATGCTATCTAATAAAAAAGTAATGTACAAATTGACCATCACTCCAACACACAATAAGCTGCCCCATGTGGTCACAGATCCTGCCCCCTTATGTACACAAGAGGCCTTCACAAGATGACCATCAGGGCAGGGAAGTTAGGAGGGAACTGGCCTTTAAGGGAGTGCAGTTGGGGGCAATCAAGTCTGCAGGGGAGGGCAGTTAGTGGTGACCAGGCCTGCAGGGGAGGGATGGTAGGAGTGACAAGCCTTTAGGGGAGGGCAGTTAGGGTCAACCAGACCTGCCTGGGGTGGGGAGGGAGGCTGAAGACAGATATGGGGCAACCAGGCCTGTAGGGGAGGGCAGTTAGAGGCAAGAAGGCCTGCAAGAGAGGGTAGTTAGGGGCAGCCAGGCCTGAAATGGAGAGAAGGGCAGTTGGGGGTGATTAGGCATGCAGGAGAGAAGTGGAGAGAAGTTTGGGGGACACACAGGCCAGTACGGGAGGACAGTTTGGAGTGACCAGGCCAGCAAGGAGGGCAGTTGGGTTGACCAGGTTGGCAGGGGGTGATCAGGCCTGCAGGCAAGAACAGTTAGGCAACAATCAGGCTGGCAGGGGTGTGGTTAGGGGGTAATCAGGTTGCCAGGCAGATACAGTTAGGGGAAATCAGGCAAGCAGTCTGGGAAGTGGTGGGAGCCAGCAGTACTGAATTGTGATTGGTATGTTCAACTGTCCATTTATGCCTGAATGGGCAGTCAGACAGTTGGAAATCTCTTAAGGTTTCCCATATCGGAGAGGGTACAGGCTGGGCTGAGGGACACACACCTACTTCTCATGCACAAATTTCATGCACCAAGCTTCTAGTTTTAATATATTAGAGGCTCAATCCTTGGGCTAGGCTCACTGCTTTCCATCTGGGTGTCCCCCAATTCGTGCATGGAGGGAGTCCGTCAGCCCAAATACACCTTCTGCAATTTGGGACCCCCTCCACCTTTTTCTTATCCAGCTATCCTCTTCACATTAAAAAAAATACTGAAATACCACCTACTCTAGGAAATTCTATTTGAACAATAGAATTTACAATCTGTATTAAATATTTTCATAGTATATCATTCTTTTTCTTTAACAGCTACTTAGACTGGATGCAATGTGATTTTCATTCTTGTATCTTATTTTTTTTCTTCTTGCTCTTGTAATAGCAAAGCTTATCCAATTTACATTTGTCATTAAAAGACTTATATTTGGTTCAATTTCTAGTTGGCTTTCTGCTTTACTTTTAAGCAATAAATTTGGGTTGTGATAGTAATCCTCACTTGTAATCAAGCCTGAAGGTCTCCATATTTGAATATTTCTATATTACCTATCACAACCCAGATTGTGGTCATTTTTAGAAAATAACAATAAATGTCACATGATCATGTTATCTAGTAATATTTTTTTTTTGTTTCTCCATTTGGTTTTATTTATTTGCCTTATTTTATTTTTTAATTTATTAAGGTATTATATGTGTACATAGTTTACCATTGCCACCCCCTCACCACCTATATATGCCCTCCCTCCCCATAGTTTTGTGTTCATTGGTTGTACTTATATGCATGCATTCCAGTCCTTTGGTTGATCTATTATCTCCCCCAGACCTCCCTATCCTCCCCATTGTCATTTGACAGTCTGCTTATTGTTATATGGTCAATATATCTATCTTTCTGTCCATTAGTTTATAATGTTCTTTATTAGCCATAAATGAGTGAGATCATGTGGTGTTCCTCTTTCATTGACTGGCTTATTTCATTCAGCATGATGTTCACCAATTCCATCCAGGTTGCTGCAAATGATAAGAATTCATTCTTTTTTATGGCAGTATAGTATTCCATTGTGTAGATATACCATAGTTTTCTGATCCAATCATCTGCTGGCGAGCTCCTAGGCTGTTTCCAAATCCTAGCTATTGTAAATTGTGCTGCTATGAACATAGGGGTGCATATATCCTTTCTGATTGGTGTTTCTAGTTTCTTGGAATATATTCCTAAGAGTGGGATTACTGGGTCAAATGGGAGTTCCATTTTCAGTTTTTTGAAGAAGCTCCATACTGTTCTCCACAGTGGTTGCACAAACCTAAAATCCCACCAGCAGTGCACAAGGGTTCCTTTTTCTCCACAACCTCACCAACATTTGTCGTTTGTTGATTTGTTGATGTTGGCCATTCTGACAGGTGTGAGATGGTACCGCATTGCTATTTTGATTTGCATCTCTCGGATAATTAATTACTTTGAGCATGTTTTCATGTGCCTTTTGGCCTTCCTTCTGTCTTCTTTTGAGAGGATTCTATTTAGGTCCATTGCCCATTTTTTAATTGGCTAATTTATTTTCCTTTTATTGAGTTGAATAAGCTGTCTGTAGATGTTGGAGATTAAACCTGTATCAGTGATATCATTTGCAAATATGTTCTCCCATACAGTGGGCTTTCTTGTTGTTTTGTTGATGGTTTCTTTTGCTGTAAAAAAGCTTTTTATTTTGATGTAGTCCCATTTGTTTATTTTCTCTTTAGCTTCCATTGTCCTAGGGTTAGTATCAGTCAAGTTCTTTAGGCATATGTCTGAGATTTTGCTGCCTGTGGATCTCTCTAGTATTTTTATGGTTTCCTGTCTTACATTTAAGTCTTGTATCCATTTTGAATTTATTTCTGTGTATGGTGTAAAGTGGTGAACTAGTTTCATTCTTTTGCATGTATCTGTCCAATTTTCCCAACACTATTTTTTGAAGAGACAGTCTTGACTCCATTTTATGCTCCTGCGTCCTTTGACAAATATTAATTGGGCATAATGATTTTGGTTTATATCCAGTACTACCATATGTCAAACAGGAGTGGTGAGAGTGGGCATCCCTGTCTTGTTCCTGTTCTGAGAGGGAATGATTTTAGTTTTTGCCCATTGAGTATGATGTTTGCTGTGGGTTTTATTATGTTGAGGTATGATCCTTATAATCCCATCGTGTTGAGATTTTTATCAGGAAAGGGTGTTGAATTTTATCAAATGCTTTTTCTGCATCAATTGATATGACCATATGATTTTTAACTTTCAGTTTGTTTATGTGATGTATCACGTTTATTGATTTGTGGATATTGTACCATCCTTGCATTCCCAGAATAAATCCTACTTGGTCATGGTGTATGATCTTTCTAATGTTCTGCTGGAGCCGATTTGCTAGAATTTTGTTGAGAATTTTGGCATCTATGTAAATGAGGGATATTGGCCTGTATTCTCTTTCATGGTGTTGTCTTTATCTGCTTTTGGGATTAGGGTGATGCTGGCTTCATAGAAGGAGTTTGGAAGTGTTCCTTTCTCTTGAATTTTTTGGAAAAGTCTGAGGAGGATAGGTTTTAGTTCTTCCTTCAATGTTTGGTAAAAGTCTCCTGTGAAGCCATCTGGCCCTGGGCTTTCAATTACTGGAAGCTTTTTGATGACTGCTTCAATTTCTTCCAAAGTCATTGGTCTATTGAGATTTTTAGATTCTTCCTGATTAAGTTTTGGAAGGTTATATTTTTCTAGGAATATGTCCATTTCCTCCAGGCTGTCCAGTTGGTTGGAATAGAGTTGTTCATAGTATTTTGTAACAATCCTTTGAATTTCGGCAGGGTCTGATGTTATTTCACCTCTTTCGTTTCTGATTTTGTTTATTTGGGTCCTCTCTCTTTGTTTCTTGGTTAACCTGGCTAGAGGTTCATCAATATTGTTTATCCTGTCAAAGAACCAACTCTTGGTTTTGTTGATCTTATGTATTGTTTCTTTGGTGTCTATGTCGTTTATCTCCACTCTGATTTTATTATTTCTTTCCTTCTGCTTACACTGGGCTTTTCTTTTATTTTTTTATTTTTTAATTTTATTTTTTATTAAATTATCTGTGTACATATATTACCATTGCCCCCCCCCCAAACATTCCTCCCCTACCCAGAGTTTTGTCTGCATTGGTTATACTTATATGCATGTGTGCAAGTCCTTCAGTTGATCTCTTATCTCCCCCATATTTCCCTCCCCTCCCTGCTGTATTTAAAGAGTCTGCTTGTTACTTTATTGTCACTATATCTATCTTATAGTTCAACAGTTTATAATGTTCTTTATTATCTATAAATGAGAGAGGTCATGTGGTGTTCCTCTTTCATTGATTGGCTTATTTCAATCAGCATGATGTTCTCCAATTCCATCCAGGTTGCTGCAAATTATGAGAATTCCTTCTTTTTATGGCAGCATAGTATTCCATTGTGTAGATGTACCACAGTTTTTTGATCCAATCATCTGCTGATCGACACCTAGGCTGTTTCCAAATCCTAGCTATTGTAAATTGTGCTGCTATGAACATAGGGGTGCATATTTCTTTTCTGATTGGTGTTCCTATTTTCTTGGCATATATTCCTAGGAGTGGGATTACTGGGTCAAATGGGAGTTCCATTTTCAGTTTTTTGAGGAAACTCCATACTGTTCTCCACAGTGGTTGCACCAACCTGCAATCCCACCAGCAGTGCATGAGGGTTCCTTTTTCTCCACAACCTCGCCAAAACTTATTGTTTGTTGATTTGTTAATGTTGGCCATTCTGACAGGTGTGAGATGGTATCGCATTGTTGTTTTGATTTGCATCTCTTGGATAAGTAGTGACTTTGAGCAGTTTTTCATGTGCATCTTGGATTTCCTTCTGTCTTCTTTGGAGAAGATTCTATTTAGTTCCATTGCCCATTTTTTAATTGGCTAATTTATTTTCCTTTTATTGAGTTGAATAAGCTGTCTGTAGATGTTGGAGATTAAACCTGTATCAGTGATATCATTTGCAAATATGTTCTCCCATACAGTGGGCTTTCTTGTTGTTTTGTTGATGGTTTCTTTTGCTGTGAAAAAACTTTTTATTTTGATGTAGTCCCACTTGTTTATTTTCTCTTTAGCTTCCATTGCCATAGGGGCAGTATCAGTGAAGAAGCTCTTTTGGCATATGTCTGAGATTTTGCTGCCTGTGGATGCCTCTAGTATTTTTATGGTTTCCTGTCTTATGTATAAGTCCTGTATCCATTTCGAATTTATTTTTGTGTATGGAGTAAGTTGGTGATCTAGTTTCATTCTTTTGCATGTATCTGTCCAGTTTTTTCCAGCACCATTTATTGAGGATTCAATGTCTTGACTCCATTGTATATTCGTGCCTCCTTTGTGAAATATTAACAGCATAGTGTTTTGGATTGATATCTGGATTCTCTATTCTATTCCATTGATCTATATGTCTGTTCTCATGCCAGTACCAGGATGTTTTGAGAATAGTGGTTTTGTAATACAGCTTGAAATCTGGTATTGAGATCCCTCCTACTTTACTCTTCTTTCTCAGGATTGCTGATGCTATTCGAGGTCTTTTATTGTTCCAAATGAATTTTTGGAGAGTTCTTTCTAGGTCAGTGAAATATGCCGTTGGTATTTAATGGGGAGTGCATTGAACCTATAAATTGCTTTGGGAAGTATGGACATTTTGATGATGTTGATTCTACCAATCCATGAACATGGTATTTTCTTCCTCTATCTCTTTTATCAGTGTTGTGTAGTTTTCCGTATATAGGTCTTTTACCTTCTTAGTTAAATTTATTCCCAGGTATCTTAATTTGGGGGGGGGGGGGCGATAGTAAATGGGATTGCTTTTTTGGTCTCTGTTTCTGTAAATTCATTGTTGGTGTACAGAAATGCCATAGATTTCCTGGCATTAATTTTGTGTCCAGCTACATTGCCAAATTCATTAAGTCTATTAGTTTTTTTATGTAGTCTTTTGGGTTTTTTATGTACAATATCATGTCATCTGCAAATAAGGATAATTTCTTCTTTTCTGATTTGGATGCCTTTTATTTCCTCTTCTTGTCTAATTGCAATGGCGAGTACTTCCAGTACAATGTCAAAGAGGAGTGGTGAGAGTGGGCATCCCTGTCTTGTTCCTGTTCTAAGAGGAAATGGCTTTAGTTTTTGCCCATTGAGTATGATGTTGGCTGTGGGTTTATCATATATAGCTTTCATTATGTTGAGGTATGATCCTTGTACTCCCACCTTGTTGAGAGTTTTTATCAGGAAAGGGTGTTGGATTTTATCAAATGGTTTTTATGCATCAATTGATATGACCATATGATTTTTATCTTTCAATTTGTTTATGTGATGTATCACATTTATTGATTTGCAGATATTGTACCATCCTTGCATTCTTGGAATAAATCCTACTTGGTCATGGTGTATGATCTTTCTGATGTACTGCTGGAGCCGATTTGCTAGAATTTTGTTGAGGATTTTGGCATCTATGTTCATGAGGGATATTGGCCTATAATTCTCTTTCATTGAGTTATCTTTATCTGGTTTTGGTATTAGGGTGATGCTGGCTTCATAGAAAGAGATTGGAAGTGTTCCTTCCTCTTGAATTTTTTGGAATAGTCTGAGGAGAATAGGTTTTAGTTCTTCCTTGAATGTTTGGTAAAACTCTCCTGTGAAGTCATCTGGCCCTGGGTTTTTGTTTGCTGGAGCTTTTTGATGACTATTTCAATTGGATATTTTTTTCCATCTTGTGATCTAGCTCACTTATTTGGTCCTCTACTTCATCTAGCCTACTTTTGATGCTTTCTATTGATTTCTTTACAATAGCTATGTCATATTTCTTTTCCTCTTGGTTCTTCTTCATTTCCTCTTGGGTCTTACTCATATTGTAATATTTGTCTTCCATTCTTTTTAGCCATCCTATAATCATTACTCTGAATTCTTGCTCTGGTAGGTTGCTTGCCTCTAACTCGTTTCCTTCCTTTTCTGGTGATGCCTGCTTTTCTTTGATTTGTGGGCTGTTTCTTTGCCTCTCCATGATCTCTCTTTTCAGGATGTCTGGTTATGTAGATCTCTCTCCTCTGCGTTGATTTAAAGGCACAAAATACAACACAACCAGGTATAACACACAAGGCACTGAACAGAAATGTATTTGCAGTGTTAATAACCTTCAATAAAGGTGACCACTAGGGACAGGCAAATTAGGAGATAGGAGAGAAAGAAAGAGTGAAGAGTGAAGAGGGGGGGAGAGAAAAAGAAAAAGATAGGAAAAAAGAAAGAAAGAAAAAAAAGGAGTGTCAAGATGAAATTGGGAAACAGAGAGAGAGAGAGAGATACTAAGAGACAAAAGGGGAACAAAGTGTATATGTGGGGAGATAATTTCAGTAGAGCAACCACAAACCCCAGCAAATGCTAGCAACAGTACCTGGCGAATAATACAAACTACAACACCCACAATATCCAGCAAAGTAAAAAAAAAAAAAAAAAAAAAAAAAAAGACAAACAAAAACAAATCAAATACAAAAATATCAAGCAACAACATCAACTAAAGATTAAGCAAAATAATCTCACTAAAAAGCATAAAAATACAATATAATCAATATTCACACAAACAGCATCAAAGGAGAGAGGAAAACAATTTTGTTTTTGCTAGTTAATACAGCCAGAGAGGGGTGTGTATGCACTTGGCCCAGTGGATTCGAAATTAGCTATATAAGTAGGGTAGAAATTTTAGCAGGGGGGAGACAGAAAGAGTAGGGAAAATCTAAAGCAGGAATGGGTTAAGATAAACAGGATAGTATAAGGGGAAAAGTTAGGAAGAGAGTGATGCTGTAAAGGTCTTATTAAGATAGGGTTAAAAGAAAAATGAATATAGAATGAAGAACACTAATTCCAATGTAAAATAAAGAGACAATAAATTGGCACTTTAAAAAAAATAGAAAGAAATAAAAAGGAAACAAATAGTTAAAGGAGCAATAGTAATAATGCTGATTACCTAAAAATGTAATAATTAAAAGGGTAAAATCAAAAGAGGAAAAAAAGAAACAATTCGTTTCTTAAGTAAAAGATGCAAAAAATGAAAATAAAATAAAAAACAAAAAAGTTAACAAAAAATGTGCAGTTGTGAAGGCCATTCACTTCCTCCGTTATTCTGTTTGGCGTGCCTGTTTCAGTTTAGACAATATTGCAGTTTTCTGTGTTCCTCTGCACCTCATTGTTGTAAGCTAGTCCTTAATATTAAGATGTTGATTTCTTAGTTTCTTGGTTTTTGACTAAGTAAAACTAGTAATAAACAGTCAATTTGTACTCTAGCCCCTAGGAGGCAGTTTTTCCCGATTTATTTTCGAGGGTTTTTTTTTGTGTGTGTGTGTGGCTAATCTAGCCTTTTTCTATGGGATTCAATTCCGATTTTGCCTCAGAGCTGAATCGCAGCTGGTCTCTCCCCGGCTCTGCTTCCCCGCTTCCAGAAAAGCAGATTCCCCTGCAGCCTCTCAGGGCCAGCCAATCCGGGGGCCTCTCCTTTGTGATCAGAAGCAAAGTGTTGCAGAGGAGCCAGCCTTGGTGCACAATGGGCCAGTCTGCGTGCACTTACATACAGACTGTATACCTTTGCAACTATGTTCTCCCTCTGTGTCGGATCAGAATGGGTTGCTCTCTGGAGAACCCTGTAATTGGAAACCCTGAGGACCCTTCCACTCTCTTGGATCACGCCAGACCCAACAGCAGAGGGTTTTGGTGGACACAGATTTCTCAGGTCCCAGTCCCATGCACTCCCAGTGGGAGAGCTTTTGTCTCTGCTGCTGCATTTGCTGCTGCTGCTGGGACACAGACACCCACATTATCCCTGGCAAAATCCAACCTCTCTGTGGAATCCGAGTCTCTGCACAGATCAGGGGCTCACAGCTGCTCAGTGATCTCCAAGGTTGTGGCTTTTTCAGATCCCAGGTACCATCCCCATTTGCAGCTCTGATGTGGATGTGAGGGGCAGCACTTAACAAGTGTTTATCTATGCCACCATCTTGGACCTCCTCAGTATTTTCTATCATGTCTCTCTCCTACCTGTTTCTTGGATGGTATTAAAGTTGGTTGTATGAAAGAAATTAAAAGCCTTTAATATAAAAATTTAAGGATTAAAAGTAAAAATAGTAAAGATTAAGGTTAAGTAAAAATAAGTTTAACTGGTCAATGGGAGATTATAACCTCAGAAAATTTAAAGTACTAAATTTGGCTGGTCATTAGTGCAGTGGTGTCTTATAACTAATTGATCACAGCCAGTTTGTTTTAATTCTTCTCCAAGCATCCAGGCCCCTAACTTCAACTGCTCCTTTCCTTCCCTTTCTCTTTTCCCTTGGATAACAGGCCAGTCAAGGATTCCCTCCCACTTTCCACTTTTCCTTCCCACTGCAATAAAATCTCAACCACTCATTTGTCACCCCTTATCGGGGGGAGACATCCACGTTCAGCCACCTGGTGTGCAGATGATAGAATACATTTGTAATCCCTCACTACACTGGTCTTGTGCGTTCCTTCTTCGGTGACTTAACACAGGGTACAGATGCAATTTCAACAGCTGAGCCAGTTTTGGACTGTCAGAAGCTTTCCCCCAGTGGAACAGAATGCCCTGTTTTCTCAGTTATCTCTTGGAAGGAGTGTAAAATGCAAGATTTAAATCCATCAACTATGAGAATGTCTCAAAAACCATCCAAAATCCAGACAAAAGTCTTGTCCCAATTTTAAGTTACCTCAAGGAAGCCAGAATAAAATATACCAGTATATACCCAGCATTCCACAAGGGATTCCTTTTTCTCCATATCCATTTCATCAGCCAATCAGCACCAGATTTACAAAATACATAAATGAATGAATGAATGAATGAGTAAATAAATAAATAATCTATAAAAATTAGAACAGAGATCTCAGTCACCCCAGCAAGAACTTATGCAGGTTATTTTTAATTTTTTAATAATATACAGGAAGAAAAGGAACAAGCAGAAAGGCAAAAGGAAAGAGTAAAAGAGGTGGCCCATGAGAAGGCAAGACTGGCAAGACATGATGCCCACTACTTGCTGCTAGTCAGCCTACTAAGAAAGCCCAAACAGAGTAGTTGTAAAAGAGTCAAAGGCTTAGCTGAAGTGGGAACCCACTAACCTGTGCTTCCACTGCAGCAAGGAGAGTCATTGTGCCAAGTTCTGCCCTCAGCTGAGACCTCTTCCTGCCTGTGTCCTCTGTGATGCCAGACAGGGCACTAGAAGGTTGACTGTGCAACGGCCTCTAACTGAGGGATAGTATTATCTATCTCATGGATGCAAGTGTATTTGCCTCAGTCTCGGGAGTCCTGGACCTAAGGGCAGATAGCTGACAGAACCCAAGTTCCCACACAGCCCTGAGTTCCCTCACAGCCTGGGCTCTAACCCTTACCACTACAGAACCCAGGGTAATCTTAACACTGACAGATAAACCCATTTTTTTCATTTTAGATACAGGGATGACATATTCAGTCCCACCTGAGTACTCTAGGCTCCTCCCTGCCCCTATCTCAGTTATAGAAATAGAGGGTAAGTGTACTCACCCACATAGCACTCCATCATGTCCCTGCTATCTAGTCAGCCAGACTTTCACACATGCCTTCCTAGTTTTGCCCAGCTGTCCCAGGCCCTTGCTAGGACAGACATTTTAACTAAAATTGGCACATCCCTCCTCATCCTGGGGCCCCAAAATAGCACTCCAGCAGAGTCCCAAATGGTCCTTCTCTTTGCCATATGAGATGTGCTATCCACTCCTACCACCTCTTTCCTACCATCATAGCTGACCCAAGCAAATCCTGGATTTGGGATACCTCTCACTCTTCTATAGCCTCTCATCATACCCCAATACAAGTGACACTCAAAACTCCAGGACAAGTGCCCAACAAAGCTCAATATCCACTCACACCTGAGGCTCTGTTCAGCCTTTTGTTGAAAAACATCTATCTTGCAACCTGCTCAGGGAGGCAGCATCTCCAGCCAACACTGCCATATTCATGGCTCCTATTGCTTAGCTCAGGACCTTAGGGCAATCAATGAAGCCACCCTACCAATCACCACAGAAGTAGCCAAACCTTTCTCAATACTCAGCTGAAGGACACTTTCTTCACCATCCCTCTCAGTCCTACCTGACAAGATCTGGGCCCATCACTAGTCAACTAACCTGGACAGTTCTCCTCCAGGGTTTTTGAGACAGTTCCCACCTCTTTGGCCAAGCACTAGCCTCTAATTTGCAACAGCTAAATTATCCCTACTACTCTCCTACAATAAACAGATGATCTCCTACTCTGTAGCCCTTCTTAGGTCTCCTAAAAACAACACACACCATACACATTCACAACTTTCTTCAAAAAAATGGTTGTGGGTTTCTAAAGGCTGGGGACAATTCTTTAAGCCTTAGGTTATCTACTTAGGATTCTCCCTCTTACCCACTGAAAAAGTCATTACCTCACTGTGGCAGGACCTTATTCTCAACATGCCTCTTCCACAAAACAAACGAACTCCTTTTATTCCAAGGGTTGGCCAACCTCTTCTGCATTTGGGTCTCTAACTTTGGGCCACTAACCAAAGATCTATATAAAGCCACATGAGCCAATAGACGATCCTAATGTTATAAAATATTCCTTTAAAAATAAAAAAATAAACTGCACTCAAGCAAGCCCCAGCCTTAGTCCTCCCTGATTCCAAGAAGCCATTTACACTTCACAAGGACAACTGTGATGTATTCACTTTAGGATTCCTCACAAAGACTTTTGACCCTGACCAATGAGGTATCGCTTATTTATCCAAGTCCATGGATTATCTTTTCCTTGGTTGGCCTGCCTGCATTAGAGTCCTGGCTTTTGTAGCTCTACTCATACAAGAAACATTCAAAATGGTTCTTTATGCTAACCTCAGAATATTTTCTTCTGATAATCTTGAATCTTTATTAATTCACCAAGCTATCACCAAGATATCTCCCTCCTGACTACAAACTCTACATGTACAACATCTTAACTCGCAGGTCCAGGTCTCACACAGCTCCAATACCCTAAATTTAGCAAGGTCTCTCATGACTGAGACAAGTCTATGCACCCTACACAATTGCCTAGGCACAACAGAACACTTCCTATATCCCTTTCCTAATAACAGAGGTAAGTGTTTACTGCCAGCTGCCATTGATTGGTTTATTGACAGCAGTGCATTTGAGCATTCTTCTATACAGACTGGATATGCCTTAGTCCCCTTGAAGTCTGTAATAGAATCTGGCCTCCTTCCTCTTACATTACCTCACAAGAAGCAAAGGTAATTGCTCTAACTTGAGCTTTTACTCTTCCTAGACACAAACCTTCTAATATCTACACTGACTATAAATATATCTTTCATACCATCCATGATCATATTCCTATATGGAGAGAGGTTATTTCATCTCAAACACTCTCCAATCATTAACAAAACACTCATCATCAAACTCCTTCAAGCAAAGCAGTTGCCCATTCAAATAGCAGTCATCATTGGAAAAGGCACCAAATCAAAGATCCAATCTGAAAAAGAAACAATAAGGCAGACTTAGAGGCTAAAAGACAAGCACAGAAACTCATAATATCTTCTCAACTCCTAGCAATGGCCCCTCAGAACCCAACATATTCCACATAAGAACAGATGGACCTTACTATCTCAATGAGGAATGGTTTTATCCCAAAATAAGTTGATTTGTCCAATACAACATGCTCAAGAAATTCTCATCAATCTCCACAATCAATTTTATATCAGACCTAAGCCTTTAACTTCCCTCCTATCCCAGACCACCTTACATTCATCCATTTACTCTGACCTACTATATATAACCAGATTTTGCACACCTGTTAATGGAAATCTCCACAAGGGGGGCCCCTCCCCTTCCCTCTTCCACCAAGCCAGGGGGCCAGTCCCTGTACCAGATTGGAATATAGACTTTACACATCTACCACCCATCAGGAAATTTAGATACTGTGAAAAAAAAGGGTCCACATACTCAGGGAGGCCTGCATAACAGTCTTGAAAACTCAAATATCTAAAGTAATCAAAAAGGATGGTATGAAATTAAACTTTAACTAAATGCGCTTGTGGTGGGCAGTTACATTCTGGGCCAGTAACTTCACTGACAAGGCCAACCTTTATCTTAACCGAGCCTATCTGTCTTTTTGCATCTATGATAACATACTCTTAAAATGTCTGTGTAACTTGTAACTTCCATTTTTCTGGAGCCCCTGGGACACAACCAAATGTAGTGGGCACCAGGACAGAGACCATAAATTTCTTCATTATCATGTTAATTGTTCCTGCACCCACCTAAGTATGTGTCCATCATTATATTTTTTATCCAATCACTTTGCTTTATTCCACCTCTTTAATCTATCACTAATAAATTTAATAGAATCCACCTATGTCCCTCCTTTGATTGCAATGTATAAATACAAATATAACCCACCATTCTCCAGAGCTTTTTCTCAATTCATTGAGGTTCTGCTTCCTGGCATATATCAACAGTTTGGCTCAAATAAACTCACAAAAAGTTCTTTACAGGTTTCAATGTGGTTTTTTATATGTTAACAATACTTATTAGTATTTTGACACCTTTTCAAGGTGGGTTGAGGTCTTCCCTGCATCTTTGGAAAAGGCCACCCAGGTGGCTGAAGCCCTATTGCAATGTATCTTCCCCAATTTGGTTTTCACTCATCACTACAATATGACAGTGATTCTGGCTTTATTTCCAAAATTACTCAACAGGTTTCCCAATTCTTAGGGGTTAAATGGTGGATCTACATACCAGATAGATACCAGTAATCAGGAAAGGTTGAATGAATCAATGGCATCCTCAAGCTATATCTCACTAAGCTCAGCACCCCGATATAACTTCCCTGGCTGAGATTTCAACACTGGTCCTCCTTAATAGCAGGTCAATGCTCAGCCCTTTTGAGTTCATGTACAGTAATGGGTAAACCACCACCTCCTGCTTCATCATATGGGGAGTATCTCCCAATACAAACACATCCTTCTGAAGGAATAGGCAGAAACAATACTTCGTCAGGGCACACCAACCAAACCAAACACCCAAAAATCCCCAGGGGATTATGTAGACAAGAAAAACGTACAGCCTAATTACATGAATGGGTCCCCAATTGGTTCTCCTCACCACCCCAACAACCACAACTAAATTAGGAGGCAAAGACCCATGTATTCACTTATACAGGTTAAAATTTGCCTACCAATTTGCAGAAACTGAAAAAAACTTCATGCTGCCACCAGTACTGAAGGATCTCACTGACCCACCACTTCATTATGCAGGAGACCTCACACTAAAATTCTCCAAAACCAAGTCAAATGCCCAGTGATATATGTGATCAAGCCCTCATACCTACAAGTTGTGAGTGACAGTCTGTTTTGGTTTACCCCAGGCCATCACTCTCACACAGTGGAAGTCATAAACCAGCTTATCATGGATCTCTGGCTTTAGAAACCTGTAGGAAATTTCTCCCAATCAAACCTATCTCTTAAGCTTTAACTATCAACCCTCTTTCACCTCCACCTTTCATTGTGTACACCAACCTGCTCCATAGCTCTTAACCATCTCCTAAGTTCTCACTATATCTCCAAAACCCTCAACCTCCTTGTCTCCACCAATCCCATTTTCATGTAAGACTGTGGGCCTTGTCTTCCCCTCTCATCACCCACCTACACAATGACCTCCTTGCATGCATGGGCCAACTCCACTCTTTCCTTCCAATGTAGAATGTAGAGGGTCCCCATTCTAACTCATGCACCTCAATGAACTTTATGACTAGAGGTTAATAAAAAAAATATTTTCTATAAATTAGATTTGGGATAATTTTGATTTTTGTCTAAATGTTAAGCAATTTTACTATGAGATGAACTATCAATAAAGTTTTGTTAATACTTTAGGAACAATTTTTGTCTAGTATAATTTTTTATGAATATTTACTTATTTCAATTAGTTAATTTAAATTAATCTGAAATAAAGATTAATTTATTTATTAACTTTACTTGTCCTAGATTATGGACAATAAATGACATTAAGTTTCTGCTATCAATATTTAATTTTATATAAAACTTTAATTAAAGAGGAAAAATATAAATTTACCTTAGTTTAAAAGGCTAAACATACTTTTAATTATAATTCCTATAACATATGAAGGAAACCTCTTTATTTCCTTCCAGAATAATTTTTATGTTACAGAGAGTTTTAAGAATCTTTGTCTTTATTTTTACAACAGGTAACCTGTAGGGCTGTAGTTTAAAGGTCAAGCCTACAGGTGACTAGTTAGTTATAGTACAAGTATTTTTATAATAAGGCTGATTATTAATTTATTTTTAAATTTAATATTTTAATAATAGTATTAGTTTATACTGTAAATATTAGTGAAAGAGAATTCAAAATTTTAAAATTTCTTCTTTTTATAAAAATTATAATTATATTTTAAAGTATCTTCTTAGGCTTATTTGAATATATAGAGGGATCATGGGCTTATTCAAAGGAAAGGGTTTTGTGTATTTCAAGGAAAGGCTTTTGTTATTTCAAGATGGCAGACACAAGCCATGTGACCAGAGGGGCAGCTGCTCAATTTGTTCTTTTAAAAGATAGTCAAATTTATATTGTAGAAAAAACTTTTATTAGCTATATTTGGTCTTTATTAGAATTGTTTATAAAAATATTGGCTTTTATTTAGTTGAAAACCTTGATTATAATGTAATAAGTTAATTTATTTAAGTAATTAAAATAGGTATCTTTACTTAAACCAAATTTACATTTGGTTTCAGAAGCTGCAAATGTTGCCCCACCTCTAGCTTAATGTAGGCGGCTACATAAAGTTAGGTATTATTTAAACATTGATTTCTTATGTAACTTAATTTATATAAGACCTTGATTATAAAAGGCTAATTTATAAAGTAAAATACTAAAGTAGGTATCTTTAATTTAAAAAGGCAAAGAAACTTATTCAGTAAAACTTATAGGTCAGATGCTTTATTGGTCTGATCTAAAAGCATGGCTTTTGTCTTTTTAGAAATTGTACTGCTGTTGAAAAATTTGGCTATATTTAAGAAATATATTGTTTTGCCCTTCTTATAGGTGAAAATCTTTATAACATTTAATACATACTTATTAATTTTTATTTGATAAGGCTTTCCATGCAACTTCAAGTATTACTTGGTTTAATTAAAAAAATATTTCTTTTAAGAGAGAATAGACTTTTGAAAAACATTTTGGGGCCCATAAAATGTCGAAAAGTCACTTTCAGTCTTAAAATAATTTGAAAAGATTAAATATATATATATATATATATATATATATATACACACAATCTTCGAAGCATATATATATATGCTTCGAAGATTGTATATCTAAATTATCTTAAAGAATATCAATTACATTTAAACTGGATCACAGAATTGATTCTCTTTTTAAAATCAGACCAATAATATATTTTGAATTCCTAATTATTAGAGAAAATATAACATTTTATTTTCTTAAAAATAAGTTCTTATGCTTTAAGTATTTAATTATCACAACTCTATAATTTCTCCTAATTTAATTTGAACTTTTAAAGCTGGCAAATAATATTTAGTATGTCCTAGATTAATAACACTTTATATTTCTAAGAAAAATACAAGACATAATTAATTAATAGATTCAATTCTCTCCTCTAGGTTTTTTATGAGGCAAATTTAAACTTTAATTTTTATTTGCCAGTGGCTCTGGAAAACTAGGTTTGGTTTATTCAAATGCAAATTACAATGTTCCTTAAGATGGCTACAGGCAGGACAGGGTCTGTTGGGGGAAGGGGTCTACCCTTTCCTCAATCAACAACTAAGTAGTCCAGTAGTCTAAGTAAGTCCAGTTACCTGGACTACTTAGATATTTATAATTAATACATTATTTATTTATCTATAGTTTAATAATTTCTTTAAGATCCTAGAGTCAATTATATTTATTTTAAAGCCTTTACTTTGGATAAATTCTATGACAGGCACAAATTTACTTTGAAGGCCTTAAAAGTTAACTTTTTAATAAGGTTCACTAGCATTTTGAAAACTACTCTTTATTATGGAAATGCAAATCTTGTTGCTAGAATTAGCTTGAATTTCTTTCATGAAGACTTTTTCATCATTTTTCTCTGGAAGGAAAAAAAAAACAGCTCCGCGTTTTTCATTTCTGTAGCCCTTGTAAAGAATTAAGTCTAGTTCAAGACTTATCTAACATCCGAAATCGGACATGTGCACATTTGTCTTACCCTACCTTTCTCTTTACACATGTACAGATATCCCAGATGCATTTCTTTTTTTTTTAATTTAACTCTTTCATGGCGAGAAAGGAAATTTTTAACTTAATATACTAGGAATGTGGGCTTCTATATTAGATTGCCATGTTTCTCTCCCTTCCCCTACAGCAACATATCTGACTGAATTTCTTTTCATGCTTATTAGATATATCTCAAATTTTGCCTTTCTTTTTGGCTTTCTGAAGTAATAACTCACACCCAATTTGGCCAAGATTTGCATGTTCCTGTAAGTTTTCTTATAACTTGTAAACAAATCTTAAGTAATCTTATTGCAAGTAATCTTAACGTGGGAGAGCAGATAGCCCTGCCCTCCCCTGCCACCTTTGCATTTCTCTGCACCAGAGGCAGTTTCTGCAGAATTCCACTTATTACAGATTTTAAATTCCATGCACACACTAAGATTCTAATTTGAACAAGAAACAACATTATTTCGTGATCACATAGACTTCAACATTTGCCTCTAAAGGGCACTTTCACTTTGTCCCATGCTTTACTCCCGACTATCTATAAATTGCTCCTTCCTTACCTTAACGAGTGCACTCTTCATCCAGAGGAGTTCCTCACCATCTGCTTCCCAAATACTCAGGTCCCTGGATTCAGGCACCAATTGCCAAGACCAGCCTGACCATTGAACCAGACTGAGGTAGGGAGGTGGAAAATGAGAAAAGAAAGACAGGAAAGTGGGGTTGGGAGGACTACAGGTAGCTATTGACCGACTGTAGCAAGTTTATTAACTACGCAATGCTTTTTATACACAAAACACTGAATAGATCTGTCAAGAGGAATGTATTCTTTGTTCCTCTTAATCTCTAAGTGACAGAGCAAGAGGACAAATTCTTGGTACAGAAATCTCAGTAAATAGTTACAGACTTCTTGGCAAGCCATGAAAGGTTGCTGTCATTTTACTGATAGAAATCCATCCAAACAAGTCTGGGAAAACTATGTGGGTAGGCCAGCCTTGCTGGCCCCCTCGAATGCAAGGACCTTGTCAGCTTACACATTGTTTCCAACAAGAATACACCCTACAAAAAAAAGTTCAGGACACCTTGGTAACCACTTATACAATTTTACTTTTAAACTTGTACCTTCTTCTGACTGGGTTAGCTATCCTGTCACTCAGACATCCCCCTTTTCATGGCCCATTCAACTCTCAGCCTGGCCCTCCATCTTAGCGACCTTCCCAACAAAAGCAATCTCCAAATTCTGTCAAGCTCAAGCCCTTCTTCTTTCTGCATCAACTATGCTCCTTGACAGGGTTGTACTTCACAAGCTCAATCTCAATGTCACCAGCTCCCTTCCCATTATATTACACATTCTACATTTTTGGTGGAGACCAAAATATCTAACCTAATAATAGAATAGTATGCAAATTAACCATCACTCCACTATACAAGCCACACCCACAGCTTATCAGAGTGAGTACATAAATTACCCCAAAAAAGATGGTGGTTAATTTGTATACATGGAGGGAAAGAGGGAGGGGTGAAGACTGAAGATAGCATAGAAGGAAGAGGGAGAGAAATTGGAAAGGAAAGTGGCTGTGGCTGCTGGAGGGAAAGCACTGGCAAAGCGTGTGGGCCAGGGCAAGGTGAGGTGCACAGTCGCGGCTCCCCTGGCCCAGTGCCTGTGGGAGGCAGCGAGAGCAGCGGGCTCAGCTATTCTGGCATGCAGGAAAGATGGTGGTGGCAGCGTGGAAGCCATGAAGACAGTAGTATTGGAGGCAGGCACCCATCCTGCCCACCCTACCACCCCTGCCATCTTGGTAACTACTTATGCTCATTTCTTTTCAATACAGACCTAATAGCTGTCTTTGTCTCCAACTGGACAGGAATCTGCACCTTAATCTATCTTGCCATTGAAATAGACATTGCCTCTAATAATTAATCCTTTAAGGTTCCTCTTACCACTCATTCTCAAACCAAGCAAGGCATTGTCCTCCTTCCCCTTTTGCTGCCCTAGGGACAGCAACAGGCCTAGGCACTGGAATAGGATGAATAGTAACCTATCTCTCCCATTATCAACCCCTATCCAAATACCTTGCAGATAACTAGGATAATGCCAAAAGTATTGTAGTGGCAAATGACAAAATAAATTCCTTAACAGCAGTTACCCTTCAAAATAGAAGAGACCTTGACCTGCCGTGAAGTTCACAGCAAAAATAAAATGGGTGTGAGGGGTTTGTCTATTCCTTGGGGGAAACTGTTGTTTTTTATGCCAATGAATCTGGCATAGTAAGAGACAGAGCCAAGAAATTAATTGGTAAAGCGTCCTTAATTAGAAAATGAGCAGATGAATTTTGGCTACAACTTTCCTCATGAATAAACTTTATTCTGCCTTTCCTAATGTCTTTTATACTACTACCATTTCTAGCCATCGGACCTTATGCTTTCAAACACTTCACACAATTCTTTCAAAAAGCTATTCAAAGCACAACTCAAACACAAACTAACCATCTTCTTCTCCAAAGATACAGATATCAAGCTTTAAATACCATGGGACAATCATATTTAAACATTTACATTCTCTAGGGAGAGTATGGGGTGGTTAGGGCAAAAATGAATCATCAGCTTTCCCTTCTCATCAGGAAGTAGACTCTACCAAGCAGACATTACTCTTTCCTGACCCAAAGATTCCCATTTTAAAAAGAAGTCAGGAATGACAGTCCAACAGAGGGCATTGGCTGAGGCAGACTAGAAAGTCCTACACAAGAAAGTAGCCCTAGCTAGAAGTCACCCTATCCAGTGCATGAGGAGGCAGCCACACCAGAGCAGGGGGACATCAGACAACGACAACAATGGTTGCTTATAGCCTACAGCCTAAATGGCCAGCACTCATCAATCTGAAGAACAACTCCATCTAATCAGACTAAAATACTTATCTCCACCAGCCTATTCTTCTTGGCAGACTTTGGAGACTGAGTCATAATCTCCCTCGTTTGGGGTCCTTCCCATTCTCTCTAATACACTCCCCTCTTGCTTATTGTGTCCCCCTCCATTTTTGAGGGACTCCAATCTTTTTATTTTTCAATGTTTTGTTTTATTTATTGATTTCAGAGAGAGAAAGAAAGAAGGAGGCATAGGAACATCAATAAGATAGAAACACTCATTCTTGAGCTACCCCTGCATGGCCCCTATCAGGGGTGAAGAGGCAACTTGGATATGTGGCCTGACCAGGAAATAATCCTGTGCAGGGGACCACTCTCAACCAACTGAGCCATACCAACTTGGCACTCCCTCTTCTCATGCCTTCCTTCTAGCTCATTCCAGGAAAGTAAGTGGTGTGATCTAACCATTGTCCCATTAAAGCTGGGCCCTGGAGTTTTCAACTGTCATGTTTTGACAGAAGACCCATTATTATAGGTATTGGCTAAGACAGAATTGTCAAAATTCTTTATTTCTTGTGTGTATTAATGTGCACAGATACATCTCAAGGCATGTGTAGAACAAAACCCAAGGGGCCAGATATAATATCCTGGTCTCACCACCTGATGCTCCTCAAGCTGGAATGTAACACTTTCCTTTGCTGACTGTGATTTGGTGGTCCAAGTGGTGTGTATGCAAAGTCAAGTAGACATCTCAGAACGCCTGTGTTTAAAGTGTGGGAGACATGCCCTGGTTGGTTTGGTTCAGTGAATAGAGCATCACTCTGTGGACTGAAAGGTCCAGGTTTGATTCTGGTCAAGGACATGTACTTTGGTTGTGGGTACATTCTTCATAAGGGGTCTTCAGAAGACAGCTGATGGGTGTTTCTAACTCTCAAATTGTCTATCCCTCTCCCTTCCACTCTGTAAAAAAATCAATAAAATATATTTAAAAAATAAAGTGTGGGAGACAGAACACACTGAATGAGGGGAAATAACAAACCCAAGGGACTCATCCAGCACAATTACAGCTGGTGGTCCAACACCAGGGAGGGGTGGGGGTACAACCAGAATATGTAGAGGCCCTGAAGAGTGAAATAGACTTCCCAAAGAGAATGAGGTTCATGAGACCATCCTTCATCCATCCTTCATAAGAGGTGCAGCCTCAGAGACTGGAGAGAAGCCAAAACAATCATGCCATAGAAACCCAGGGAAGAAAACATCTCCAGATCAAGGAATTGGACCTTAGTATCAAAAGCTAATAGTGACTGCCCTGGCCAGAAGCCTCTATTGGTTGTAATTATCTGTACACTAGAAAGTTTTGTTTCAGGTCAAGGTAGATATAGGAAGCAGGCAATCCATGTTTTCTTTCACATCAACGTTTCTCCCTCTCCTTTCTCTCAATATAAAAAATCAATAAAAACCTATCCTCAGGAGATATGGATGCAGATTGGACAGCAGACTGCAAGATATTTGTAAGTGGAAGAACTAAAGTAAGGTGTATGGATGGGCTTAGAGTGTCTATATTTGAGAGTGAGAGGCAGCTGTATTCTAAGGGACTGTAGGGGACTGGCAGACTGTGATTGCCTGGCTGAACAGCCTCTACTGCTGCTGAAATCTCTCCCAGAGATCCTGATTGTGCTGCAGAGACTATACTATCTCAAAGGAGATACCAGCTGTGATCAGGAGACCAACTATGATCAGAAGTTCAGTTTTACCTTCAACTGGGGAGACCTCAGCTATTTCCCAGGACCTTAACTCACAATGACCAGAGACCAGCTGCCTCAGCTGCAAACCCACAAACATCAGGACTCCAGCCTTTCTGATTGTGGACTCTTAAAAAGTTTGTTTAGGGGTGCTGAAAATAAGGACAGGCATTAAGTCTTCTTGGAGAGCAAATAGAAAAAAACAAAAAACAGTTGAACAACACCCACTGGGAAATGGCAAAATAAACACATCTGGTGAGGCAATCCATAGATGGATAGGTCAGATATCACCTAGAGAAAACTTAACTAATTCCAGTCATCAACTCTGGCCTATATACCCTCTATTCTTTTTTGAAATAGTAAATGAATACATAGATAGTTTAAAGAAGGGGGGATATTCACACACACACACACACACACACACACACACACACACACACACACACACATACTGGGGACCCATGCATGAGTTTATACCTTGAAAGGAACTGTGGGCTTCAAGGCTGTGATGGGCACAGGCCTATCTTTGCCATCTTTCCAGCTCGGTCCTTCAAGCCATTGCTCCCAGAAGCAGTCTTCAGACCTGCTTCTGATGCCAATGCTCCCATGCACTGAAGTCTTGCTTCATTCCCACTTGCACTCATTGGCATCATGGAGCAATTGGGGCCAGTACAAGAAGTGGGTGCAAACAGGGCCAGTCCTCAGAGAGGCAATCTAAGGTTGGCAGCCATCACTGACACCATTGATGGCACTGAGCAATCAGGGCCAGTGTCAAGAGCCAGCAGCAAGTATGAGTGGCAGCTTCTGTGCCAGCAGCAGATGCAATCATCGAATGGGTCCATGGTGAGTGGTAGCAAATAATTTTCAGTAACCACCAGAGGTTTGCTATAGTAACAGAAACCAGCACTCCAACTTGGTCTGGCACCTCCACTCCCTGGCTCTACCATCCTACCATGGCCAACACTTGCCATGTTCCATTCTCTGCCATCTGCTGCCAATGCCTGTCATGTTCCACTTGTGCCCCCTGATGGTCAGCGGCACATCATAGTGGCCAGTTGTTCAGTTCAATTGTTCTATTGTTTGGTCTATTTGCATATTAGGGTTTTATATATATGTAAATTTCCATACACACACACACACACACACACACACACGAGGCCCAGTGCACAAAATTCATGCATGGTGAGGTGTCTCTCAGCTCAGTATGCACCCTCTCCAATCTGGGACATGTTGGTGGATGTCAGACTGCTGGTTGAGGCTCGATCCCACAGGGACTTCCCTCTCACAATCCAGGAATGCTGGCTCCCAACCACTTGCTTTCTTACCTGCCTACCTAACCACTTCTGCCTGCCATCCTTATCACTTTCTAACGACACTCCTGCCTGCCTGATTGAAGCCTAACTGTTCCCAAGATGGCCCAATTGCCCCCAAATTTTCTCCCCTGCCAGCCTGGTTGCACCCAATCTCCCACTCCTGCAGGCCTGGTTGCCCAGACCTGCCCTCCAATGCCAACCATCTTGTGGTTGTCATCTTGTCACCACATGGGGGTGGCCATGTTGTGCAAGGGTGTGATGGTCAATTTGCATATTAGCTCTTTATTATATAGGATATATTTTTCCATTTTTTTGTATTTTAATTTTTACTTTTCTTCTTATACACTCATTCTCTTTCTACCACCTCAATACTGATAGTGGCTATGTCCCCATTCATTCAATTCCTTGACCTCACCTGTAGAAATAAGCTCTCAGATTCATCTGGGTGTTTGCTATTTGCATATTTTTGTTGCATTTTCTTGGATTAGTTGTTGTTTCAATTTGTATTCATCTCTGGGTATTTGTTGTTTTCATTTTTTTTTATTAATTGTTGTTTTATTGGAATTTTCTCACTATATACATATATTTCCCTATACTTTTTTTCTTCTATTTCTTTTTAACCTTTCTCAGTATAAGTTTTGCACTGTTTTATATTTCTTAATTTTATTTTCTCAGGCAATTACCATTATTTGGTGGTATTAGTATCATAAATACATTTATGTTTGATTTTCTGTGACTGTGTCTTGTGTTGTGTTTTGTGCCTTTATATCATCGCAGGCAAGAGAGAGCTGCATAATCAGACACCCAGAGAGGAATGATCATGGGGAGACAAAGAAACAGCATACATATTAAAGAAAAGGAGGAAGCACTAAAAAAAAAAAGTAATCAAAATGGAGGCAAGCAATATTAAAGAGAAAAAAATCAGTGCAATTGTCATAAGGTCACTGAAAACAATGAAATACAATTTCTACAATATATGTAAGAACCAAGGGGAAATAAAAAATAACAAAAAAGAATGAAAAACGACATAGCTAGAATAAATAGCTCAATAGAAAGCATCAATAATAGAATAAAAAAGCAGAGGAGCACATTCTTGAGCTAGAGGACAAGGTAGGAAAAAATACCAAAGCAGAGAAGTATGTAGAAAATACATACATACATACATACATACATACATACAGGAGAACGTAAGAGAACTTTGGAACATGAAATGAAACAACATCTGCATAATAAGGCTGCTAGAAAAATAGGAAACTGAGCAAGGAATAGAAAACCTGTTTGAAGAAATTATAGAAAACGTCCCTGATATCAGGAAGAAAAACTCACACAAGTCAAAGAAGCTCACAGAATCCCATACAAGATGAACTTCAAAAGACCAACACCAAGACACATTGTAATTAAATTGTCAAATGCCAATAACAAAGTAAGAATCTTAAAGGCTGTCAAGGGGAAACAGTAAGTTACCTACAAAGGATATCTCTTCAAATTATCAACTGATTTCTCAACAAAAACACATCAGGCCACAAGTAATAGAATAGAATATAAAAAGTCATGTAAAACAAGGATCTGAATCCTAGAATACTATACCCAGCAATACTATCAATAAAAATTGAGAGAGAAATCAGGAGCTTCAGAGACAAAAGAGGACTAGGGGAGTTTATTACCACCAAATCAGCAATGC
This sequence comes from Vespertilio murinus, assembly GCA_963924515.1. Taxonomy (NCBI): domain Eukaryota; kingdom Metazoa; phylum Chordata; class Mammalia; order Chiroptera; family Vespertilionidae; genus Vespertilio; species Vespertilio murinus. The sequence goes on along the minus strand of OZ004723.1, from coordinate 6,052,797 downwards.
AAAATATTCTAAAGGCTCTATTGTAAAAAGAAGAAATAGAAAGGAAACAAGGAATAGAGGCATAAAGAAGAAAAATGTCAAGAAACTAGTACATATTGATAATAACTTTAAATATAAAACATGAAATGCTCCAATTAAAAGGCATAGGATAGTTTAGAGGGGGAAAAATGACCCATATATCTGCTGTCTACAGAAACCCACCTCAGAACAAAGGACTCACAAAGACTGATGGTGAAGGAATGGAAAAAGGTTGTTTAGGCAAATGGAAATGAAAAAAAAAAAAAGCTGGGGTAGCAATAATTATATTTGACAAATTAGATCTCAAAGTGAAGGACATACCAAGAGATAAAAAAAGACCACTTTGTAATATTAAAGGGAACAATCCAACAAGAAGGAATAACTCTGGTAAAGGTATATGCAAACAATACACTAGCATGCAAATATATTAAAAATATTTCTGAAGGCTATCAAGGGAGAGATTGACAGCAATACAGTCATAGTTGGGGACTTTATACGGCATTATTACCAATGGACAAATCCTCTAAACAAAAAGTCAGCAAAGAAACATCAATCCTACATTACTCACTAGATCAGAGGAAATTAATTGACATCTTCAGAATGTTTCACCCCAAAGCCACAGAATATACATTCTTTTCAAGTGCACATGAATCATTTTCAAAGACAGACCACATATTGGGACACAAAGTATTTTCAAATTCAAGAAGATATAAATTGTATGAAGCATCTTTCAGATCACAATGGTATAAAACTATAAATCAACTATTATAATCACAATAATAATAATAAAAAAGACACCTAGAGGTTAACATACTATTAAACAATTATTGGGTTACCAAAGAAATCAAAGAAGAGATAAAATAAAACATGAAAAAAATAAAAATAAAAACACAACAATCCAAAATTTGCATGGCACAGTAAAAGTCTTGAGAGGGAAGCTCATAACTCTACAGGTCTATCACACACAAAAAAATAAAATATCATAATCCTATCTAATAAAAGAATAATATGCAAATTGACTATAACTCCACTACACCCACAAACCATGCCCAATAGCCAATCAGGAGCGCGTGTGCAGATTAATTCAACCAAAATGGCTAAGATCACAGAGCGAGAAGGAGGCTTATGTTTCCCCAATAAGGGAGGGTCTATCCTTACTGCACAACCTGGCCACCACTCAATGCTACAAAAGTTTCAATTATAGAAGATAAATAAATCCCCCCAAAATTGTAGTGTAGTGACCATGGAATAAGCAGAAAGCTTGGGTTTCTCTGCGATGGAGGAAGCCAAGCTTTCTGCCTGCTCTGGCTTCTTCTTAAGGCCACAAAGTTTTAATTATAGAAAATAAATAAATCCTAACAAAAAATTGTGGCAAACATGAAACAGGAGTCTTGGATTTCCCCAGAAATGCAAGAAGCCAAGCTTTACACTTGTGCTAGCCTTCCCTGGCCTCTGCTCAAGACTATAAAATTTTATTATAGAATATAAATAAATCCCAGATTCCAGGGCCTCCACTTGGGTACTGGGGTGTGTGTGGCTGGCTTGCAAAGCACCACAGGCCCCTTGTCCAGGCCACCCCATGCTCCAACGGAATCCTGACCCTGATCCAGGACACTCTTAAGAGCAAGCCAGCTGGCCCCCACTAATGTAGCAAGCCTCTATCCTATCTAATAAAAGAGTAATATGCAAATTGACCATAACTCCAAACACAAGATGGCTTCCCCATATAGACACAAGATGGCTGGCTCAAGAGGACCAAAAGAGGAAGGCAGTAGGGAGAAACCAAACGTGCAAGGAAGAGCAGTTGTGGACAATCAAGCCTAAAGGGGAGGACAGTTACACTTGACCAGGCTGGCAGTAGAGGAAAGTTGGAGAAACCAAGCCTGCAGGAGAGAGCAGTTTGGGAGAACCAGGCCTGCAGAAAAGGACAGTTAGGGGTGACCAGGTTTGCATGTGAGGGTAGTTAGGGGTGACCAGGCTGGCAGGGAATGGCCATTAGTGGCAATCAGGCTAGCAGAGGAGCAGTTAGGCATCTATCGGGCTGGAAGGGAGTGGTTAGGGCATGATCAGGCTGGCAGGCTGAAGCAGTTAGGGGAAATCAGGAAGGCAGGCAAGGAAGCAGTTGGGAGACAGCAATCTTGAATTGTGAGAGTGGTGTCCTACTGCCTGTAGAATAGGCAATAAATAAGCAGTTGGCCATTCCTCAAGAGGTCCCAGATTGGAGAAAATGCAGGCTATGCTGAGGGATACACCCACCATGAATGAATTTTGTGCACTGGGCCTCTAGTAAATTATATAAAACTACAACTCAGAGTTTAAAAAAAATTTAAAACAACAACAACAACGAGGAATAAGAAAAGCACAGAATGCCAAAACTAGTTTGGCTCAGTGGATAGAGCATTGTTCTGCAAACTGAAAGGTCCCAGATTTGATTCCAGTCAAGAGCATGTACATTGTTTGCAGGCACATCCCTGGTAGGGGAGGGGGGTGCAGGAAGCAGCTGGTCAATGTTTCTCTTCCATCAATATTTTTAACTCTCTATCCCTCTCCCTTCCTCTCTGTAAAAAATCAATAAAATATATTTTTAAAAAGAAAAAGAAAAGCCTGGCATAAGCAGAAGGAAGGAGTAATAAAGATCAGAGTGGAGATAAATGACATAAAGACATTAAATAAATAAATAAATAAATAAATAAATAAATAAATAAATAAATAAACAAACAACAAAACCAGGAGCTGGTTCTTTGAAAGGATAAACAAGATTTATTAAACTCTAGTCAGGCTCACCAAGAAGCAGAGAGAGAGGACCCAAATAAACAAAATCAGAAATGGAAGCGATGAAGTAACAACCAATCCTATAGAAATACAAATGATTATGAAAAAATACTATGAAAAACTCTATTTCAACAACATGGGCAACATAGATGAAAGGGACATATTTTTAGAAAACTACAAGCTCCCAAAACTCAATCAAAAAGAATATTTTTTTAAATCTGTTTTAAAAAATCTCTTGTTAAACTACTGAAGAAATCGAAGCAGCCATCAAAAATCTCCCAGCAAACAAAAGCTCTGTTCTGGGTTCAAAAACTAAAATCTATCCTCCTCAGACTATTCCAAAAAATTCAAGAAAAAGGCAAAATTCCAAGTTCTTTCTATGAAGCCAGCATTACCCTAATCACCAAACCAGATAAAGACACTACAAAAAAAGAAAACTACAGACCAATATCCTTGATTAACATAGATACTAAAATCCTAACAAAATTTTAGCAAATAGGATTTATCATTGCATTAGAAAGATCATACATTATGACATCACATAAACAGAATGAGAGACAAAAATCACATTATCACATCAATGGATGTGGATAAAAGGATTTGACAAAATTCAACACCCTTTGGTGATAAAAAGAAAAAAAGTCTCAGCAAAGTAAAAATAGATGGTCATATCTCAATATGATATGACACACCCACAGATATGACAAACCCGTAGCAAACATTATATTGAATGGGCAAAATCTAAATTCATTTTTCCTAAGAACAGGAATAAAACAGGAATTACCCTATTCCCACTCCTGTTCTTTATTGTACTGGAAGTTGTAGTCATAGGGATCATACAAGAAAAAGAAATAAAATTTATCCAAATTGGAAAAGAAATAAATATATCTTTATTCACAGATAACATGAGACTACTATATATAGAAAACCCAAATACTCCATCAAAAAATTACTAGATTTAATAAATGAATTTGGCAATATAAAAGGGTAAACAATTAACACCCAGAAATCGATGGCCTTTTTATATACCAATAATGAATTCACAAAAAGAGAAGCGGAAAAAAAAATCCCACTTACCATTGCACCAAAAAAATTAAGACACCTAAGAATAAACTTAACTAGGAGGTAAAAGATATGAACTCAATAAACTATAGGACATTGAAAAAAGAGATAGAGGAAGATATAAATAAAGAGAAGAACATATCATGTTCATGGATTGGTAATATCAACATCATTAAAATGTCCACACTACCCAAAGTAATCCACAGATTCAATAAAATCTCCATTAAAATACCAAGGGCATATATCAAAGGTCTAGAATAAATTCTCTAAAAATTAACTTGGAATAAGAAAAAGACTGAATAGCCACAGCAATTGAGAAAGGAGAACAATGTTGGAGGGAAATCAATACCAGATATCAAGCTATATTGCAAAGGTACAGTTCTCAAAATTGTCTGTTATTTACACAAGAAGAGACATAAACCCAATGGAACAGAACAGGGAACTCAGAAATTTACACAAGCATTAAGTTCAATTAATATTTGACAAAGGAGACAATATAATATAATGGAGTCAAGACAGTCACTTTAAAAAATGCTGCTGGGAAATTTGGTTAAATATATGCAAAAAAATGAAACTAGATTACCAAATTACAGCATACACCAAAACAAACTCAATATGGCTAGAGAATTTAAATGTGAGATGGAAAACTATAAAAATCTTACAAGTCTCTGTAGGCAGCAAAATGGCCAACATACATCATAGCAATATCTTTACTGAGATCTTAGGGCAGTGGACACTAAATAGAAAATAAACAAATGGGACTACATCAAAATAAAAAAGCTTCTCACAGCAAAAGAAACCATCAACAAAACAACAAGAAAGCCCACTTCATATTTGCCAATGATATTTCTGATAAGGGTTTAATCTCTAAAATTTAGAGAGAACTCATATAACTTAATCAAAGGAGGTTAAATAATCCAATCAAAAAATGGGCAAAAGACCTAAATATACACTTTTTGAAAGAGGACATGCAGAAGGTCCAGAGATATATGAAAACATGAAAAAAATGTTCAGTCACTAATCATCCAAGAGATTATAATCAAAATAACAATGAGGTACCATCTCCCACCTATCAGAATTCCTATTAACAACAAATCAACAAACAATAAGTGTTGGAAAGGCAGTGGAGAAAAAGACACAAAATTGTGCAAGAATAGATGGACGGGTTCTGAGCTATGTCCCAAAGCAGAAAGAGAGCAAATGAGAGTCATGCTAGGAGTGTTTGTTAGCAAGCTAAAGGACAAGTGAACTCTAGGAGAAGGTGGAGGTGAAGGTGCCCCTGACAGGAAAACACCCATGGCAGGGCTGGGTCCCCTCCTGAAGTTACTTATGGGCTTGGACAGGGAAATCACCCCATCTTTAAAGGAAAAGTGGATCTTATCATAGGCCTGAATATCCTCAACCGAAGCGACCGCTGAGCAGCTGTGGGCCCTAGAATACGGGTCCCAAGTGGTGCATACACTTTGACTTAAAGGAGCTCTCCACCACACAATGAAAAGGTCAGATTTAGCTGGGATAGGGTGAGTCCCCATGGCAGAAGACAGAAGCCCACGCATGCCACACGGAAGCTGCAGGACTAGGGTGTTGTTTACAAGGAGAATCCCCCGGGCTTTTGGGCTAGTGTGTCCTGAGATTGTGGAACGGGCTCCTAATAGGGGAGATATCTAAAGAGTAACACAGCCGAAACCGGTTTGGATCAGTGGATAGAGCATCTGCAGACTGAAAGGTCCCAGGTTTGATTCTGTTCAAGGGCATGTACTTGGTTGTGGGCACATCCCCAGTGGGGAGTGTAAAAGAGGCAGCTGATTGATGATTCTCTCTCATCAATGTTTCTGACTCTCTATACTTCTCTCTTCCTCTCTGTGAAAAATCAATAAAATATATATATTTTTTAAAGTTTTAAAAAATAAAGAGCAATACATTTTGATCTGATACAGAGGGATATCTGTCGAATTTCTGGGGAGTGTAGTTGGCTAGACTTGCCCCCCAGACTACAAAGATCAGTTGAGTGTCACAGAAGAAAAAGAAAAAAAGCTAGAGAGGCTTTAGAGACTTGGAAGTCAAACCAGAAACATTGCCACCCAGAGGCTAAGTCACAAATTGACCCTAGTGTAATAAAAAATCAAGGCAAGGCCTGTTTAAAAATCAGGACCAGATTACAACACTGAGGAGCAGTGAAACTCAGGCAACTGCAATACTGTCCGGACTGGGAAACAGGCATGCCAAACAGAATGATAGAGAAAGTGAATGACATTTACTACTGCACATTTTATTTAACTTTTTATTTTAATTTTTTAAGTTTTAAGTTTTTATTTTTATTTTCATTACTTGCAACATTTACTCATGAAACATTTTTTTCTTTTTCCTCATTTGATTTTACCTTTTTAATTATTACATTTTTATTTGTAATCAGCATTATTATCACTACTATTTTACTTTTTATCTTATTTACTTTAGTTTATTTTTATTATTTTTTGTCACACTATTTGCTCTTTGTTTTACTTCCGGATTAGTGTTCTACAGTCTATTTTTACCTTTCCTTCACCAATGCTTTATCAACCCTATATCAACTCTATATCAACCCTACCTTTATGCCATCACTCTCTTCCTAACCTTTCCCCCTTAGGTGTCCTATTTATCATAACTGTTTTCAGCTCTAGATTTTCTGTATTCTTTATGTTTAGTCCCTGCTAATATTCCACTCTATTGTGCATATCTGATTAACAAACCCCTGCTCCAAGTCCATTCACACCTCCCTTTTTGCTGTCCTAAAAAACAACAAAAAAACAACAACAAAAAACAACACAAAAAAGTCTTTCTCTCTATCCTTTTGTAGTTGTATTAATCTCCAGATACTTGCTGCTGGCATTTGCTGTGATTAAGGGTTGTTCTATTGCAGGTAGTCAGTTCCGCATTTCTCTCTTAGTATTGAACTAGTCTCTCTGTGTGTATGTTGTGCTTTGTTGTGTTGTATATTGTGCCTTAATTCAACAAAGGAGAGAACTACATAACCAGATATCCTAGTTAGTTCTGCATTTCTCTCTTAGTATTGTTCTTCTCTCTCTCTCTCTCTCTCTCTCTCTCTCTCTCTCTCTCTCCTTCTCCCAATTTCATTTTGACACTCCTTTTTTATCTTTTTTTTCTTTTTACTCTTCTATCTCTTCTACTCCCAAATTTGCCTTTCTCTAATGTTAACTTTTATTGGAGGTTATTAATATCACAAATACATTTCTGTCCAGTGCCTAGTGTATTGTACCTTGTTGTGTTGTATTTTGTGCCTTCACAGGAGAGAGAGAACTACATAACCAGATATCCTGAAAAGAGATATCATGGGAAACAAAGAAACAGCCCACATATGAAAGAAAAGCAGGCATCACCAGAAAAGGAAGTAAACCAGTTAGAGACAAGCAACCTACCAGAGCAAGAATTCAGAGAAATGATCATAAGATAGCTAAAAATAATAGAAGACAAATTTGACAATATGAATAAGAACAAAGAGGAAATGAAGAACCAACAAGAAATGAAAAATGACATCACTACTGTAAAGAGCACATTAGAAAGCATCGAGTAGACTAGAGGAAGCAGAAGACCGCATCAGTGAGCTAGAAGACAAGATGGGGGAAAAATACCCAATTAGAACAGCTTCTGGAAAAAAATTAAAAACAGTAGTAGAGCCTAAGGGAACTTTGTGACAATACAAAACAAAACAATATTAGAATAAGATAGGATCCAGAAGGAAAGGAAACTGAGAAAGGCATAGGAAAAAAAAAAAAAACATTTGAAGAAATAATGACAGAAAACTTTCCTGAGATAGAGAAGAAAAAAACCCACACAAATACAGGAAGCTCACAGAGTCCCAAGCAAATTTATAATTAAATTGGAAAACACTAATGACAAAGAACCAAAAAATCAGCCAGAGTCAGAAAGTTACATATAAAGGAACCCCCATCAGACTAGCAACTGATTTCTCAACAGAAATTCATCAGGCAAGAGGGAATAGGATGAAATATACAAAGTCATACAAAGGAAGGATCTGAATTCAAGAATACTATACCCAGCAAGGCTATCAAAATTGAAGGTGAAATCAGGAGCTTCACAGACACACACAGAAAAAAACCAAGGGAATTTATTACCACCATACCAGCAATGCAAGAAATGCTAAAGAGTCTGCTGTAAAAATAAAGAAATGGGAAGCAAAGAAGGAACACAGGGATATAGAATAAAATTGCAACAAGTAAGTACCTATCAATAACAACTTTAAATATAAATAGATTAAAGGCCCTTAAAAAGACATCAGGTAATGGATTATATAAGAAAACAAGACCCATGTTACTGCTGTCTACAAGAAACCCACTTCAGAAAAAAAGATGCATACAGACTGAGGGTGAAGGGATGGAAAAAGGTTTTTTAGGAAAATGTAAATGAAAATAAAGCTGGGGTAGCAATACTTATATCTGAAAAATTAGATCTCAAAGTGAAGGACATAACAAGAGATAATGAAGGCCACTTCATAATACTAAAGGGAGAAATCCAACAAGAAGAAGTAACCCTAGTAAACATATACACACAATACAGGAGCAACCAAATACATGAAAAAACTTGTGTAGGACATTAAGGGAGAGATTAATAGCAATACAATCATAGTAGGAGATTTTAATGCCCCACTATCATCTTTGGACAAATCATCTAAACAAAATATTATCAAAGAAATATCTATCCTAAATGATTCACTAGACCAGATGGAATTAATCGACATCTTCAGAACATTTCACCCCAAAGCCACAGAATATACATTCTTCTCAAGTGCACATGGATCATTTTCAAAGATAAACCACATGTTGGGACATAGGCAAAGTCTCTTCAAATTCAAGGAGATAAAAATCAAATCCAGCATCTACTCAGGTCACAGTGACATAAAACTGGAAATCAATGACAATAAAAATAATCCAAAGAAATCAAACACATGGAGACTGAACAGCATGCCATTAAACAGAGAAATCAAAGAAGAAATTAAAAACATCCTGGCAACTAATGATAATGAAAACACAACAATCCAAAATCTAAGGGACACAGCAAAAGTAGTTTTGAGAGTGAAGTTCATTGCTCTACAAGCCTACTTTAAAAAAAAAAAAAGGTAACAAATTACCTAACTCTACAATTCAAAGTGTTAGAAAAAGAGCAACAAGAAAAGCACAGTGTAAGCAGAAGGATGGAAATAATAAAAATCAGAGCGAAGATAAACAACATAGAGACCAAAGAAACAGTACAAAAGATCAACAAAACCAAGAGCTGGTTCTTTGAAAGGATAAACAAGATTGATGAACCTCTAGCCAGGCTAACCAAGAAACAAAGAGAGAGGACCCAAATAAACAAAATCAGAAATGAAAGAGGTGAAATAACAACAGACCCTGCCGAAATACAAAGGATTGTCACAAAATTCTATGAACAACTCTATTCCAACGAACTGGACAAACTGGAGGAAATGGACATATTCCTAGAAAAATATAACCTTCCAAAACTCTATCATGAAGAACCCAAAAATCTTAATAGAACAGTGAATTTGGAAGAAATTGAAACAGACATCAAAAAGCTTCCAGCAAACAAAAGCCCAAGGCTTCACAATAGAGTTTTACCAAACATTTAAGGAAGAACTAAAATCTATTCTCCCCAGACTATTCCAAAAAATTCAAGAGGAAGGAACACTTCCAAACTCCTTCTGCGAATCCAGCATCACTCTAATACCAAAACCAGATAAAGACAACACAATGAAAGAATTACAGGCCAATATCCCTCATGAACATAAGATGCTAAAATCCTCAACAAAATTCTAGCAAATAGGCTCAAGCAGTACATCAGAAAGATCATACACCATGACCAAGTAGGAATTATTCTGGGAATGCAAGGATGGTACAATATCCGCAAATCAGTAAATGTGATACATCACATAAACAAATTGAGAGATAAAAATCATATAGTCACATCAATTGATGCAGAAAAGCATTTGATAGAATCCAACACCCTTTCTTGATAAAAGATGGAAATAGAAGGATCATACTTCAACATAATAAAGGCTATATATGATAAACCCACAGTCAACAGCATACTCCATGGGCAAAAACAAAAAATATTTCCTTTAGGAACAAGAACAAGACAGGGATACCCACTCTCACCACTCCTGTTTGACATATGGTAGTACTGGAAGTACTAGCCATTGCACTTAGACAAGAAGAAATAAAAGGCATCCGAATTGGGAAAGAAGAACTAAAGTTGTCCTTATTCCCAGATGACATGATATTGTACATAAAAATCCAAAAGATTCCATAAAAAACTAATAGATTTAATAAATGAATTCGGCAATGTAGCAGGATACAAAATTAATGCCAAGAAATCTATGGCATTTCTATACTCTGATAGTGAAATTACAAACAGAGACTAAAACAACAATCCCATTTACCATTGCACCAAAACAATTAAGATACCTAAGAATAAACTTAACTAATGAAGTAAAAGACCTATACATGAAAAACTACAAGCTGAAACTGGTTTGGCTCAGTGGATAGAGCGTCAGCCTGCGGACTGAAGGGTCCCGGGTTTGATTCCACTCAAGGGCACATACCTTGGTTGCTGGCACACCCCCGGTGGGGAGTGTGCAGGAGGCGGCTGGTCGATGTTTCTCTCTCATCGACGTTTCTAACTCTCTATCCCTCTCAATTCCTCTCTGTGTAAAATCAATAAAATATATATTTAAAAAAAAAAGAAAAGAAAAACTACAAGACACTGAAAAAAGAGATAGAGGAAGATGTAAACAGATGGAAGAACATACTATGTTCATGGATTGGTAGAATGAACATAATCAAAATGTCCATACTTCCCAAAGCAATTTATAGGTTCAATGCACTCCCCATTAAAATACCAAGGTCATATTTCACTGGCCTAGAAAGAACTCTCCAAAAATTTATCTGGAACAACAAAACAAAAAAAAATACCCTGAAGAGCCACAGCAATCCTGAGAAAATAAAATAAAGTAGGAGGGATCTCAATACCAGATTTTAAGGTGTATCACAAAGCCACTATTCTCAAAACAGCCTAGTACTGGCACAAGAACTGACATATAGATCAATGGAATAGAAAAGAGAATCCAGATATTGACCAAAACTACTATGATAAGTTAATATTTGACAAAGGAGGCATGAGTATACAATGGAGTCAAGACAGTCTCTGCAATAAATTAGTGTTGGGATAATTGGACAGATACATGCAAAAAAATGAAACTAGACCACCAACTTACAACATACACAAAAATAAGCTCATAATGGATACATGACTTAAACATAAGACGGGAATCCATAAAAATACTAGAGACATCCACAGGCAGAAAATCTCGGGCATATTCCAAAAGAACTTCCTCACTGATACTGCCCCTACAGCAATGGAAGCTATAGAAAAAATAAACAAATGGGACTGAATCAAAAATAAAAAGATTTTTTACAGCAAAAGAAACCATCAACAAAACAACAAGAAGTCCCACTGTATGGGAGAACATATTTGCAAATGTTATCACTGAAGGTTTAATCTCCAACATCTACAGACAGCTTACACAACTTAATAAAAGGAAGATAAATAATCCAATTTAAAAATGGGCAATGGACCTAAATAGAATCTTCTCAAAAGAAGACAGAAGGCCAAGAGGCACATGAAAACATGCTGAAAGTCACTAATTATTGAAGAGATGCAAATCAAAATGACAATGCGATACCATCTCACACCTAACATCAACAAATCAACAAACGACAAGTGCTGGAGAGATTGCAGAGAAAAAGGTACCCTCATGCACTGCTGGTGGGAATGCAGAACATACAGTATGGAGCTTCCTAAAAAAACTGAAAATGGAACTCCCATTTGACACAGTAATCCCACTACTAGGAATATATCCCAAGAAACTAGAAACACCAATCAGAAAGGGTATATACACCCCTAAGTTCATAGCAGCACAATTTACAATAGCTAGGATTTGGAAACAGCCTAGGTGCCCATCAGCAGATGAATTGATCAAAAAACAATGGTACATCTACACAATGGAATACTATGCTGCCATAAAAAAGAAGGAATTCTTATCATTTGCAGCAACCTGTATAGAATTGGAGAACATTGTGCTGAGTGAAATAAGCCAGTCAATGAAAGAGAAACACCACATGACCTCACTCAATTATGGATAATAAAGAACATTATAAACTGATGAACAAAAAGATAGATATAGAGACAAAAAAGCAACAAGCAGACTCTAATTACAGCCCCCTTTTTTTTCACATCATTGCTTGTGTTAAAATATTCCTTTTAACTTGCTTTTGTGATATGTAGTGCCTCTGACATAAACTATGAATAGTGCAATGTATTTAAAATACCAGGGACCACTATGTAAAGTATCTAATCATGTACTACTGTATAACCCAATGGAAACAAATAATATTTAATGTAAATTTTTATTAAAATTTGTTAAATATATTCAGTTTATATAACTCCTATAACAGCCAGAGTTATAGTTAGAAACAGCTTTTTATATTGCAAAGTGCTTCTGAGGCAATGGATTGGGTATTAGGCCTCTTGTCTTTCGACCAGTCCCCTGTGTGGCAGAGCAGTGACCTTTGGAAGGTATTTCTTCCAGCAGCAACAAGTACCAAACTCTTTCAGTACATTTGCAAACAGGAAGCTTTCATTAGTTCTATCTGCTGTTTTTATTGATCCTGGTCCTGCTGCTCTATTCCTGGGGCTGCAAGGAAACTAGAGGCAGTCACTGGCTTCTAGTTTAACTGATGCAACCAGCAAGTCAAAGAACTACCATGTTTCCCCGAAAATAAGACTGTCTTATATTAATTATTGCTCCCAAAGATACACTAGGTCTTATTTTCAGGGGATGCCTTATTTTTCCATGAAGAAGAATACAGTGCACATTTATTGTTAAATGAAAATAAAGGAAATTTATTACCTGTATAAGGTACGGTAGTACAGTAGTTGTCAACACAAACCAGACAAACTGTGAATCCTACAGTATCAAGAATTTACTAATTCAGTGACAATCATGTCATCATCTTCTGGAACATCATCATAACAATCCAATTCCTGAATTTCCTGGTGAATTTCTTATGACTCCATTTCTTTCAGAATCAGTGGACCAAATCTCTCATGGTTAGCAATAGCACTGTCTTTAAATGAGTACTTCTTGTCAAGATAGCCTGCTCGCAGTGCATTTGCAATGCAACTGTCTGTGATTTTCTCCCATGAATTCTTCACCGAAGTCACAACTTCTTGCAGTTTAGGTTTCCCAAAGTTTCCATACTGATTTCCCTCCATTCACACAGCAGTGACGTCAGGACTCAGCATAATGTCACTGGTTGCTAGACGCCAGTCGGGGCGGCCCTAGCGACCAGTTTATGGCAAATTAATTTTCATTCTGAGACAGAGCCTGGGGGCCTTATTTTCGGGTGGATGCCTTACATTTCACTCAGAAGGAAACCTGTAAGTAGGTCTTATTTTCGGAGGATGTCTTATTTTGGAGAAACAGCTCTAGTGTCAGGTAAATGTCTGCTGTCCATAACTTTTCTGCTTCTTCCAGGGCCACTGCAGGCAGCTCAGGCATCCAGCCCCCCTAAATCCCTTCTTTCATCTGGCTCTTAGGGGCTGAGTTTGCCTAGCAACCAGTTTTAAATCACCAGGGCAACTAGAAGTTCTGACAAGACACCTATGCCAGCAGAGTGGTCTGCAGCCAGTAAAAATAAACAAAAAGTTATCTCTCCCAGCTTCATAATTAATTGCTGACACATACCGCCCCTTTCTGCTTTAACCATTTACTCTGACCTTAGCAGTCTGAGATCCTATATAAGCAGGCTTTTTACATTTAAAAGGATACTTTTTTTCTCATTCAAATTAGTAATCATTGTTTTTCTCATAGATTTTTTACTCTAAGCCCCTAGACTCCTAGATGATCTTAAATCCTCCTCCTTTACCACTCTTGATTTCTCTAACCAGCCCCTCCCCACCTGTCCTGTCCCCCAGTCCAGTTGCTTGTCTGTCTTTCTGATTATGAGTCAGAGGAAGACAATTTCTACAGAGGGAGAAATAGAAACAGTGGGAGTTTCAAAGAAAACTATAGACTACTACTGTGGCAGTCCTCCCTTTTGAAGGCTAAGGTTTGCTAACCTGTGGGAAAAATGACTCTTAGTCAGTCTGGAAAGAGAGTAGAGGAGGATAAGGGTGTGTAGGGAGATTTCTTGTGAACTGAAAGCCTGGATGGCCTCCTGAAAGAAAAGATCTTTAATTCAGTTACAGTTGCCATTAGAATCAGGATGAGAGAAGAAGGGAAAGACTAGGTTATGTCAGTTAAGTTAAACAAACGTTGGACTATGATGTCACAAGCAGGCACAGGGCCTATAAATCTCTCTGCCCAAAGTGGTAAGCCCTGCCCCTGGAACTCTCTGACCACCAAAAGAGATAAGAAAGCCATAAATAAAAGTTCTTTGTTCTTTGAAATGTCACAAATTTACACTTTTAAATTAACCCTAGGACTTTGAAATTTTAATTTAATTCAGCAAATTCACAAATCAGAGAAAACTGATTTATACAACCATACAAAAAGAGAGATACATTTTTACTAGCTAAATGGGCTGATTTCCTCCCAATCAGAAAAAAACAATTCAGCAGCACTGCTTAAGACGTTTGCAGACCATCACAGCAGGCCGCCCTATCTTTAAACAAATTAAACAATAGAAAGAGATTAAAAAAAAATACTCTCATGTGAATATCCAGACAGCACAAAGTAGCTTTCACTTCACAGAGAGCATTATGCAAGACAAACATCCACAATTACATTCTCTCAGTAGACTAGCCCAGACTGGAGCTGAACAGATAAATGAAGCAATGCCCATCTCCCCTATGAGCTTGGGGCACTCTAGGCACCCATGTCCCAGAACAGAATTGTCGACCAACATCTTATTGAGAAACTACCAGAGGAGTTAAGACTGTGTCCAGTCCCCCTTCTTGGTAACAAATTGGCTAGTCCCACACAAACAAACAGCAGAGAGAGAGCTCATAATTCCTTCATTCACTCCAGAGTCTCACATTTATATACTAGCTAGTCCGAGTGTTTTACTTCTACCAGATATTTACCCAGAGTTTAAACAGTCACCTTATTCCTGACTCCTGATTAATTTGCCTGAGGAAGCTCTATAGCCTCCAGGGAGGTGATCAAGATCCCCTTTCCACTCGGAGTAGGAAAGTTGGCCATTCTCACTCACAAAATTTCTGTAAATCTAAAGCATTAATGGAGGCTCCCAAGATGGCTATTTACAATTCCAACCTTCCCTCATGAGAAGGGTTGTCCTAATAAGTTTCCAATCAGCCCTGAGGCTTCTGCAAAACCTGAAACCAATTTTTCTAGGTTATGAAAGAAGTTGGAGTGATATAAAATATGAGTTAAAATTTCTGCTGGAAGACCCAGATAGCTTAACTAACCATCTTCTAGACGCATTTTGGGGCCCACAAGTGTATATGTAAACTTGAGTTAATGTACATTCTGAGAATACTATTCTCAGAAAAAGAAGGGGGAATGATTCTAAGGTTGGCAAAGGCTATCTGGGAAAGAGAGCACCTGGCTGGCCTGGTGTGCTTTTTGCAGATATAATTTTTCCAAACCCAGAGCCCCAGTGGAACCTTAACAACAAGGTCCATTGGGGACACATGAGACCTCCCAGGGGACTAATAATTAAAGGGATTAGGGAAGTAGTTCTCTGGGTCAAAGAACCAAAATAAAGCCATTAATATTTAGCAAGGCAAAGAAGGGTCTTCTGAATTTTTACCAATACTAAAAGGTCAAATGAAAAAGTACTCTGGGCCAGAACCAGAGGAACTGTTGGGTCACAGAATATTAAATTAACATTTGACACCAATAGTTGACCTAATATCTCAAGAAAACTTCAAAAGGTAGAGAACTGAAAGGGTAGAAGTGCAGAATTGCTGTTAAAAGAAGCTCAGAAGGTCTATGTACACAGAGATAAGAGAGGCAGAAACAGAAAGCGAACATAATGTTCATAACTGCAGAACAAATGGCCCGGTGAAAGACTGGCCCTGAGAGCCAGAATTAGAGGCTGCAACAATATGGACATCTCAAAAGTGAAGGAGCACAATAAAATATACATATTTTATTGATTTCAGAGATGAAGGGAGAGGAAGAGATAGATAGAAACATCAATGATGAGAAGGATTCATTGATTGGCTGCCTCCTGCATGTTGGACTGAGCCCACAGCCCAGACTCAGTGCCCTTGACTGGAATTTGGGACCCTTTGGTCCATAGGCTGACACTCTACCCACTGAGCCAAGCCAGCAAGGCAAGAACAACTTTTTTTTACTGAAAAACTATGAATGTTTACTTTCCCATCCGGCAACTATCAGAAGCTGAATTCATTATCATACAAACCTTACCATGTTATCTATAAGGAAAAATGTGATAGTTTTGAAACCAAGGAGCTAAAGGTTGGGAAAAGCTGCTGAGCCTGTTTCCTTCTCCCTCCACTCCCCTACCCCATCCTTTTCTCCAGCTTCATAGGCCTATGCATAATTTTCCAAAGTATTTGGTAATTTAAAGGGTTTGGAGAATTGCTGAATTAAATTATAAACATCTACATATTTTGAAATAATAGAATAGTAAAACATTAATCTGAGTTTGCCTCCTCTGGAGAATCTAGAGAATAAAATTGAATCTGTTAATGAATAAGCCGCATATTTTATTTGAAATATCTCTTAAAATATGAATGTACTAGAGGCAAGGTGTGCAAAATTCATGCACTGGGGTAGGGGAGGGGTTGTCTCTCAGTCCAGCCTGCACCCTCTTCAATCTTGGACTCCTCACTGGGATTGGGCCTAAATGGGCAGTCGGACATCCCACTCACAATCCAGGACTGCTGGCTCCCAACTGCCCACCTGCCTGCCTTCCTTCCTGATTGTCCCTAAACACTTCTGCCTGCCAGTCTGATCACCCCCTAACCACTCCCAGGCCAGCCTGATTGATGTCTAACTGCTCCCCTGCCAGCCTGTTTGCCCCCTACCTTCCTCCTCTGCAGGCCTGGTTACCCCTAATTACCCTCATATGCAGGGTTAATTGTCACCAACTGCTCTTTCTTGCAGGCCTGGTGCCTCCCAACTGCCCTCCCCTGCTGGCCATTTTTGTGTTGGTCATCTTGTGTCCACATGTAAGCAGGATCTTTTACCACATAGGGGCAGCCATCTTGCATGTTTGAATGATGTTCAGTCTGCATATTACTCTTTTATTATATAAAATAGAGGCCTGTGCACAGGTGGGGGGCTGCTGGTTTTCCTTGAAGGGTGTCCCAAATCAAGGTGGGGATTCCACTGGAGCATGGGGAAGCCTGGGGGAAGGGTCTATGGTGGTTTGCAGGCCAGCTATGCCCCCTGGCAACCCAAGCAGAGGCCCTGGTATCTGGGGTTTATTTATCTTCTACAATTGAAACTTTGTAGCCTGGAGCAGAGCCAAGCCTCCTGCTCGCTCCATGATAGCAGCCATTTCTGTTGGAATTTATTTATCTTTTATAATTGAAACTTTGTAGCCTGGAATGAAGGCTTGAGCTGGCCAGGGCTGCAGAAGTTTGGCTTCCTCTATCACCTGAGGCAACCTTTTTCAACTCTACACACAGCTCTGGACTCCTGCTTTTCCAGCTCTGTGGCTGCCGCCACTTCTGTTGGAACTTATTTACCTTCTATAATTGAAACTTTGTAGCCTTGAATGGTGGCCTGGGCACACCAGGGTGTGTGGAAAGGTTTGCTTCCTCCATTGCCTGGGAAACCCAAGCCTCCCTCCTGCTCTCTGTGGCTTGCAGCCATCTTAGTTGGGGTTAATTTGCTTACTCACTCTGGTTGACTTGTGGGCATGGCTGGGGTGTGGTATGTGGGTGTAGCAGAGTGATTAATTTGCATATTACTCTTTATTAGATAGGATTCCCCAAATACCAGGAAGTACCACCAAAACAGGATCAAAGGAACTTATTTGCATTCTTGAGTAGGCCAGAGCATTCCTGTTGCTTGAATAGATTTACATATCAAAGTCACACTCCCCAACACCTGGGCAAAGTTAAGAGTCAGTACTAATAATATGTCTGCCTTTTTGATCAAACATATTCCCAGGGTGTGGCTCTGCCTATTTCCCTGAGTTCAGCTGACAATAATTAAAGAAATGCCATGTGCCTTCCCAGGGGCCCTCTACAGACCTCTTTTGTAGAAGGAAAGGGAAGTGGTCAAAAATTCCTTATGTCCAGGATTTCTTTGCTTAAAGGGGTAAACCAAATCAATATAAAGACTGTAAGACTGCCCCCTCTCTGATGGCCATAATAACACAGGATCTGCCAGAGAAAAAGGTAGAGATCACCTCATCTCTCACACCTTTTTGTGAACTCTTCTGCCCACAATATTCAGTATCTCCCATGTTCAGGGGACCACATAAGTGGAAAGCCAAATTCAACCCTTCCTAGGATTTGTAATCCTTAACTGAACAAGCTGATGGAGTTTGGCCCTGACATAATATAGGTGCCCTTCTCATTACAAGATTTGAGACAAAAGTAATTTAGACATATTTTCAGGTCACCCCAGTAAATATATTGAGGTATTCCAAAGTCTTACTCAAATGTTTAATCTATCCTATAGAGACATCATGTTACTTTTGGGTCAGACTCTGTCTCTTATTGAAAAATGGACTGTATTGAGAAAGGCAAGGGAACTGGGGACCAGGTGTATATCACCACGGCTTAAGGTTTCCTGGATTCTGAGAAAAGAAGGAAGAATTGCCTAACAGGAAAAAGGCAGTTCCACAATGTATTCCAACTGGAATACTGACCTTGAAATTTGGAAAATAAGGCACTGTCAGATCTGCGTTTTTAAGAGCCTTTGTCACAGCAAAACCAAACTTGTTAATTACTCTAAGATGGCCATATTTATTCAAAGGTATAACCTCTTGGCTTTTTTTGGAGAGGTTCAGGGAGGCACTGGGTAAGCTTATCAATATTATTTCAAATGCAACAGAGGAACAACTGATTTTAAAGGACAACTTTATCACCCACTTGGCTCTAAACATCAGAAGAAAGTTACAAAAATTGGCTATCAGTCCCAAAAATATCTTAAAAAGTCTAAAAATTGCCACTTCTGTATTTTACAACAGGGACCATGAGGAGGAAGAGACATGGAATAAGAAGGATCAGACTAAGATTATGAAAATGGAAAAGGTCATAGTAGCTGTGCTCCAGGAAGCCAATAAAGTTATCAAGTCGAACTTAGAGGCTGGTGCTCAGTCCTGATCACTTGTTACAACTATGGTCAGACTTGCCCAAAGGGATAAGAAATACAGCTCCCTAAACCCTACCCTATTTGTAAGGAGATTACTAGAAGTTGAATTTCCCTCAAGGATGAAGATTCCAAGGAGCAGAGCCCATAATCCAGCTGGCACAGAAGGACTTAGGTATCCTGGACCTTCCTTCTCATCTCCACTTAGGACTGTCATCTCCACCCAGGAGCCCCAGATAACCTTGACTGTTGAGGGCAAGGAATTTAATACTTGATACTGGTGCCACCTTCTCTGTATTCCTTTCAAACCTTGGCAAATCATCTTCAGAGACTGTGACTATTAAATTATGTCTGAAAAGCTGATAGAGAGATTTTTCTCAGCCTTTACGGAGTAGTTGGGGTGAGCTGTTCTTTTCCCATGCCTTCCTGATTATGCTAGAGAGCCCTGCATCACCTTTGGGGAGAGACATCTTAGCCCACATAGAACAACTACACTCATGAGTCCAGAGCAAATACAGACTCTCCCCCTGGAGACTGAAATTAACCATAACATTTGGGCCACTCAAGGTAGGATAGGGTGATTCATCACTGCATTCCCAACTACACCTCAGATACACCTAAAGCATTCAGCCTTATAACCACATCAAAGGCAACATCCCTCAATCTGGTTATTATTACTTTTATAATAAAAATTTAAAAGCTTAAAGTTTATTAAAGCCATTTTATTGTTCCTATAGACAGTATTAACTTCAGGGGTACAAAAGCCTAATGGGAAATGAAAACTAGTTCAAGATTTATGGTTAGTAAATGATGAAGTGATTTCCATTCATCTTGTTGTTTCCAACTCTTAATGATTAGTTCCTCATTGATCTTAGTTGAAACTTTATTTTTTACTAGAAGTCTAGTGCACAAATTTGTAAATCAGTGGGGTCCCTCGAAATCAGCTCTCTGTCATCTTCTGAGGGGTCCCAGATTGTGAGAGGGTGCAGGCCAGACTGAGGTGCATATTCAGGAGTGGGATAAGATGCAGGAGGTTTACAGTCCGGGTAGGGACCACTGGAGGGCTCTGGGCTGTTTCCAGCCCATCTCACTCAGTCCCAATTGGCCAGACCTAAGAAGCAAGCTAATATAAGAAGTACTTCCCCTTGTTGATCAGTGTATATCATAGTGAGTGGTTGAGTAGTCTTAGCATATCATTAGCATATTAGTCTTTTGATTGGTTGGATGTCCAACCAGTAATCAGACACTTAGCATATTGGGTTTTTATTATATAGGATGAGAATAGGACTACAGGAGCATCCCAACTCAATTCTTAGGGGCTACTCCAACCTCTTACAGGAATTTCCCCAATGGGACCCTCTTTATGTTGTCAATGTCGGTGACATGGGCATATACTATACTCACTCTTTAGTGGATTTTTCATCTTGCCTAGAATATGTAGATCTTATTTTCCTTTGTGGAAGCAGCTCTTTATCTCCTCACTAATTAGACATGTATATGTACATTGGTCTTTCTTGCCCCTGACATTTTTATAGCCCTTAATAATCAAATTTTTAGGATACCCCTTACTGTGTCTGCTATGACATGGTGTGTCATAATGGTCTCTCTCCTCCTTTCACAGTAATTGCCGAGATTGTGGTGATGGCTACTGTGATGGGAGGACTTGTCACCTCCCTGACCTATTACCAAAGCTTATACAAGACTTTGCTATAAGTTGAAAGGCTATAGGAAAAGGCCTGACAACTGTGCAGAACTAATTAGATTCCCTTTCTAGGATTGTACTCCATAATCACAAGGGATTAGACCCTTTCAGTGCTGGTAAGGTGGCCTATGCCTATTTCTAGAGGAGAGTTGTTTTTATATGAATTGATCTGGCATTGTCAAAGATGCCACAAGGAACCTACCTAATAAAGCATCAGACATGCAACACAATTTTGCAGGTTCTTGGGTGAATTGGCTATCCAAAATAAATTGACTATCATGACTCCTACCTTTAGCCAGATCCCTAATCATAGTAGTCCTGGCCTTGCCTATTAAACTTCCTGACCCACTTTGTTTATTCTCTTATAGAGGCATTCAAAATAGAGATGTTCCTCCAATAGCAGACCCAGATTGAAATGACTACCTTTTACTGTAGATCCCTAGACTGCCCTCTTGGCTACTTGGGACTTGGCTACCACTCCTACACAAAACCCACTGTTTGCAGGAAGTAGCCAGAGCAGTTGTTGCCCATGTTTGCAAAAACAATTTTGGTCTTCTAATCAGATCAAGGGAACTGAGAGAAGTTCACTTGAAATTCAGGCAGACAGGGCAGGGGTCCAGTGGGGGAACAAAGGCAGGTATATCATAGGCAGGGACAGACACTGCACTTTGAGTGGCCTAATCACAGAAACCAACCATACTTAAACAATAGAATGATTTTGGACACAGAGTGGAAGACATGGAATACCAAGAAAGGGGCTGCAACAACAGGTGTACTGATGCATAGAAACATAGAAAGTGCAGGTTCATTGCTGGGCAAGAAAAATGAGGGAATCTATAAGATGGCAACACAAGTAGATAAAGAGCAAGTGAGTAGCACATATAAAAGGCTTCATGGGTAACCCATTATCTTCCTTTATACTCTAAACTCCCAAATCTTCTGATCTGTGGAGCTCATTCTTTGGTGTTGCAAACCACAACCTGGGGTAGAAAACCTTGGCTCACTATTTCAGTTATCACTTATTTAGTATTTTTGTTATTTTGCTCTCAGAAACCAAAAGGTATATTAATTAGAATAGATTAAAATAGACAGATTACATGTTCTAACAGTTAAAATTCTTTGTGAACCATCAGGCTTCCTGGGGAAAATGGGGAGCAATTGCTTGTTCCTCTCTAGCAGAGACCAGTTTTTCTCCAAAGAGAGCTGTTAGAATTCGTATGCTTCTTTTTCTTTAAGGTAGAGAGTGGTAGTGGAAAAGAAAAGGTAAGTCTCTATAAAAAAGCTCAAAGAGCAAAGAATATAATGGTGTAGTTACAAAAGGGGGAAGAAATGGGTTTAGGCATTTATTAGTTTTGGGGGAGTCTCTAAATTTTATTAATTTCTTTTCTTTAATCTTCATTATTGAAAGTGTTACAGATGACCTCTCTTGTCCCTCTCCCAGGCCTTCATTACATTATTGTCTCTGTCCATGTGCTTTGCATATCTATATTTATAAAGAGCTAGAGTTGTAACATCCACAATGACCGGAGGCTCAACTGTTCACCAGGCTACACATGCAGCAGGCAAGTAGGCTGAACTGCTGACCTTTTAAAGAGAAATGGGACTGATCAGCAGCTGCTGGTGAGGCCCAGATAGAGAATCAGGGTGATAAGACCTTGCTTCTCTTTTCCTTGCCAACAGCCAAGCCTCTCTCTCTCCCCCAGAGATCAGCAGGCCAGCCATTGACAAAAGCCATGGGCAACTACTGATCAGCCCCATTTCATGATCAGACCCAGAGATAGGCCCAGATATCCTGACTGGCATAGAAACTGAACTATCAGAACCAAATTTGAGTGAATTGCAAGGAGCCAATGGCTGCTAGGAGACAGAGCTTTTGATACTGACTGGCATAGAAACTGACCAATCAGAACCACATTTGGGTGAATTGTGAGAAGCTAAAAGCTGCCTGGGAACTTTTGATGCTGACTGGCATAAAATGTGACCAATCAGAACAAAATCTGGGTGAACTGCAAAAGAAGAACCTAAGGTGGAAGCTGAAGAGGGGTTTTAAGGGCAACAGCTATCTGGTATAAGAAAGTGGTTCAATTTTTTAATGACCAGTTTGGCAGTATAGTGCATATGGCTGGCTATCAGTCCAGATACAGGAATTATGTGTTTTTGTCTACCAAGAGCATGTCCTTCTGACGAAAAAGGCTCCCCCCATCTCCCCATTTAAGCAATCCTATCCTATATAATTTATCTATACTAATAAAAGGGCAATATGCTAATTAGACCTGGTAGATTGGCCATATTCCAGATGTCCCACTAAGGAGAAATAAGGACTGGTGTGACAGAAGATCCTGTAGCCTATGGGTGAAGAACATCTGTAAGGGTTGCTGGAGGCAGATCTTCTGGGCCTCCTTGGTGAGAGCAGTGGCTGCAGCCAGAGCCCAGAGGCAGAGCTGCCATCCTCAAACCATGGGATCAAGCTGTCTGGACAGGTAGGCTATGGGGTGGCTGGCTCTAGGGGCTGGGTGAGGACCCCCATGCCTATTCCCTGTTTCTCATCAGTAAATAGATGGAAAGGTTTAGAGATGTCTGGAAGAGAGAGGGGGAGATGCCAGAAGGGCATCCCAGAGCTTAGTAAAAGCCTGGCGAACAAGGGAGGGTGAAGAGAGGGGGCCTATTGGTGTTTCCTTAGCGGCCTGGTACAGAGGCTTAGCTAGGAGAGCAAAATTCGGGACCCAATGGCGGAGAAACCTACCAGCCCTAGAAAGGGCAAGATCTGTTCCACAGAAGTGGGAGGCTGTAGGTCTCCTATTGCCTGTGCTCAGTCAACTGGCAGTCCTTGGGGATTGGGCATCAGACAGATCCCCAAGTAAGTGAAGGTGGGGGCTAACAGTTGTGCCTTGGCAGGAGACACATGTTATCCTTTGTCCCCTAGAAAGTTGAGGAGGCCAGCTGTCTGCCTCTGAGAAATGTCTAAAAAGGGGCTGCAGAGAAGGAGATCATCTGCATACTGGAGAAGAGTGCTGGGTTCTAATGAGCATTGTTGGAGGTCTCTGGCTAAGGCCTGGCCAAACAGAAGAGGGCTGTCTCTGAATCTCTAGGGCAGAACTGTCCAGGTGAGTTAGCAGGATACCTGCTCATCTGGGTCCTCCCAAGTAAATGCAAACAGATGGTAAGAGTTTGGACCCAGAGGGATGGTAAAGAAGGCATCCTTGAGATCAAGGATGAAAAAGTGGGTGATATCAGATGGGATATGAAGAAGGAGAGTGTAAGGATTGGGGACCACTAGGTGGATGGGGACCACTACTTTAATGATTAGTTGGAGGTCCTGCACCAGCCAGTAGCTCCTGTCTGCCTTCCTAACAGGGAGGATGGGGGTGTTGCAGGGAGAGTCGATAGGTATGAGGAGATCCAGCCCCAGTAATTGAATGAGAGGTTTGAGGCCTCAGTGATAAGTTAGGAAAATAGAAAACTGAAGACAGGGTAGGGTCCTTAAGTCTGATCCTGACTAGGGTATGGTGTCTAGTAACCAACAGGATAGAGGTATCCCATACTTTTGAGTTGACAAGGGATGCAGGCAATGAGGGATCTGATCCTGACTAGGGTATGGTGTCTAGTAACCAACAGGATAGAGGTATCCCATACTTTTGAGTTGACAAGGGATGCAGGCAATGAGGGATCAGTGTTCCTGTGAAAGGAGGGAGCCAGGAGCAGAAGAAGCAGGGAGGCTGAAGAACTCCAAGTGAGCTGCAAAGTGGCCCCTACTTTGGCGAGGATATCTCGTCCTAAAAGGGGAATGGGGCACGAAGGCATGACTAGGAATGAGTGGGTTATAGGGCTATTGTTGAGGAGACAGGAAAGGGGCCCAGTGGACAGCAGGCAGGTGGATTTGCCATCAATACCCATGACTGAGATTGTGGTAGAGAACAGTGGCCCAGAAAAAGAGGGCAGGGCAGGAAAGGTAGCCACTGTATCGATCAAAAAGGAGATCTTCTTACCCATTACCTTGAGCTTTACCTGGGGTTCGGCCAGGGTGATGGGGGTCATCAAGTCGGGAAATCTTCAGTCTTCAGCCAGTCCTAGCATGGCCAGCAGCAGGTCCATGACCAGGAAGAATGGTCCTTCCACACTGAGACACAGAGGGCCTGTCACTTTTCCAGGGGCAAGCACTTCTCTAGTGGCCACTTTGACCTCATGCTGGCCAGGACTTAGTTGGAGCCTGGGGTTGTGAGCATTGTTTAGCCCAGTGGCCTTTGTTTCTACACTTGAAGTATCCTCCAGGTGGTGCTGCTTCTTTCGTTGCACCCCCACTCTACACAGTCTCCCTTGGACCATGTGTGCCTGCCGTTGGCCTCAAGACTGCTACCAAAGCTTGAGTTTGCAGGTTCACCTTTTGTCAAAGGCAGGCCTCCCAATCTGATTCTGCCTGCTCCTCAAGGGCATTGCAAATCTTAAATGCTGTATTCACTAGATCCCAGACAGGAATCTGAGGGCCATCCTCTGCCTTTTTTTTTTTTTTTAAACTTTTTTCTAATATTTGGGGCTGACTGCGAAATGAAGTGAGTGGCTAGAACAGTTGCTCTGGCTGGGACCCAGGATCCAGGCGAATATATAAGGTTAGAGCCTTAACCTGTTAAGGAAGACCGCGGGGTTCTCATCTGGTCCCTGAGTAACTTCCCTCAGCTTGTCAAAATTAACGACCTTGTGGGAGATGGCCTATAGGCTGGCTCTTAGGCATTGGAGCATCTGGTCGCGACCTTGGCACCCATCTCACCCTTCGGGGGTATCTAATTGATATGCCCAGCCTGGTTCCTGACAAGGAATGACCTGGGCCCCCACTGGCCTAGAGGTGTCTATAAGGTGGACCTGATCTGCGTGGTCTGTTGCCACTCCTAAGACTCTTTCCCTTTCATCTGATGTTAGAGAATGACATAGATATCATGTCAGGTGAGGTCATAGGTCTGAGAAAGGTATCATAATTCCTTGACGAACATGGTAGGGTTGGTGAAAAAGGGCCCCAGCCATTTCTCAATCTGGGAGAGATCTGATAGAGAAAGGGAACATGGACCCTGACCACTCCCTCAGCCCCTGCAACTTCCAAGAGGGGACAGAAGAGAGGAGGAGCCTGGGAGCTGGTGTGCCTGCTGACTGAAAAGCAGAAGGTAAGCAGATAAGGGAGAAAGCTCTGGAGAAGGGGCGACTGAAGGAGGTCTGGGAGTGAGGGTGGGGGAAGGGAGGTAACAGATAGCAGGGAAGAAGGAGTCCTGTTGTAGGGAAGTGGGCAAGACCAAGGGGAGGAAAGATTCTTAGTGGGTTCATATAAAATGGAAAGTGGAGGGGTGTCAGTAGGCAGAGGGGGTTTCTCAAGAGCTAAAAGAATCTGGGCAGTGGAACAGGAGAAGCAGAGGGAGGGACAGGAGCATGGATAGAAAAAGGCTTGGACATATCCAGCCAGTTCCCAGCTCTTTAGAAGAAATTGTTGAGGTCTGTCAGAATGTTAAAATCAAAAGTCCCATGTTCAGGCTATTTTGACCTGTTGTCCAAATCATATTGAGGCCATGCCATATCACAGAAGTAAATGAGGTGTTTAGGACGCAGATCCTGGGACAGGCCTAGCTTAGCCTGATTGGTGAGGAGACACCCTAGAGGTGTCTTAGGATCTGATTTGTTTTATTTTTATTTATTTTTATTTTATTAAGGTATTATCTGTGTACATAGCTTACCATTGCCCCCCCCCCCCCACACACACACCTCCTATTTATGCCCTCCCACCCTCCCTCACTCGGCCCCTGGGACACTCGGCTCACCCAGGTGTCAGAGTTCTGTGTTCATTGGTTGTACTTATGTTCATGCATACCAGTCCCTCGGTTGTTCTCCTATCTCCCCCCAGGTCTCCTTCCCCTCCCCACTGTCAATTGACAATCTGCTTGTTTTATGGTGACCATCTCAGGACCCCATGAATAGAATCCACTCATTTGGCAGTCTGCTTGTTTTATGGTGACTATCTCAGTACCATATGAATAGAGTCCGCTCCTCCTCTGGTTTTCACCTTCCCTTCCCCTGGGTCCCACTGCTTCCCCTGGGACACACGGCTTGCCCGGGGTACACAGCACGGGCCCCTGGGACACTTGGCTCACCCAAGGCACACGGCCCCCTGGGACACTCGGCTCACCCGGAGCACACTCTAGGGTGTTGGGGTCGCATATTGGAGGCGCCACGCTAGCTCCTTGCTAGCATGGCAGGCAGGCTGGGACAGCTGCAGTTAGGCTGAGATGGTTGCAAGCGGGGGACCACCTTCAAAGGTGTCTCATTCGGTGTGGGAGCGGAGCAGCTGCAGACATGGAGGCTAAGTTCTGAGGTCACCCACTCCCTGAGCCCAAGGCATGGTGAGCTCTGTTCTCGGTGGATTTCCTTTATTCGTGGCGGCAGTGGCGGGTGGTGGTGCCAGGTGCAGCAGTGACGGTCGCTCCTGTGGTTCAATTACCACTGTAGTTTTAAAGTTCACATGGCGGTGGTGGCGAGAGCTTCGGCTCGGCCATGCGGCATCAGAGGAAGGGCTCACCTGAGCGGCTAATGGAAGGCGCCGTGCCATTTCCTCACCAGCGCGCTCCATCTCCCTCCCAGCATGGTGGGTGTGCTGGGAAGATTGTGGGCAGGCTGTGATGGCTGCATGGGGAGAGTCCACCCTCAATGGTGTCCTCTTTGGTGTGGATGTGGAGCTGCTGTGGATGCAAAGGCTAATTTCTGAAGCCACACTCTCTGTGAGCCCGGGGCGTAGTGAACTCTGATTTTGGTGGATTCCCATTCTTGGGGGCGGCAGCGATGGTAGCTCCTGTGGTTCAATTTCCCCTGTAGTTTTAAAATCTGCATGGCGGTAGTGTCTGATGCTTTGGCCTGGCCATGCGGCAGCGGAGAGAGGACTCTCCGGGTCTGCCAACGGAAGGCACAGCGCCAGCACAGCACACGCAAAGGCCTGGCAGAGCAGGCCACGGGCGGTGGCAGCGGTGGAGGCCGCAGGATCCGCAGGTGTGGCGCAAAGGCAGGGCCGAGCTGGTCGCTGGCGGTGGCGGAGAGTCCCCTCGATGTCTTAGTCTTTCAGACTTAGTGGAATGCCTCCCCTGAGCCAGAACAAGCAGCACCACAAATATTGGCCAGCTCAGTGCTGCCCCTCTACAGGTGACAGTAGGGGCATCCTCACCTCGGTAGGCCTTTGCTCTTGGAGGTCTTAACCAGTGGAAGGCAGCACGGTACAGAACTGCCCCACCTTCTCAGTCCTCCGCTGATTTGGATTTTGGATTGCCCATTTTGAAACCTAGGGTCAGTAGCAGAGGCCCAAGGAGGTCTAAAGGCCAGAGAGCCAAGGGAGACAGGAATATCTTCACTACCTCCTCTTACTAGCAACCTCCCTTGGAGGTCAAGAGGGCTATGTCTGGAGACAATCTCTGACATAGGGTGGGAATTTATGGAAAGAGATGCCAGAAGAATGACCACTAGGAATCAATAGGGACTGGGACAAGATTTTCAACTAAATAAAAAGCCAATAATTTTATAAACAATTCTAATAAAGACCAGAAATGACTACTGAAGTTATGGAATTGGAGAGAAGCCTAAGGTTTCTGAGGAGACAAAAGGGGGTGGGTGTCCCTGACCTTGAACAATCAAATGGGATACACATTCCTCCTCTTGGGTTTCGGTGCCAGATAGGACATTTGCAACACAGAAGCAAGACACAGAGTCCAGGCAATTAAAAAAGGGAGGGTATAACCTTTCACTCCAGGGAAAAACTTGCTGGTCCGAGGGTGGGTCAGGGAAGTTCATGCCAAAAAAGCAGCATAGGTACTTCTTTTATATAGCTGTTTAGTGGAGGGTGGATGGAGGGCATGAGAGGTGTAGAATTCCTTTCTCATGCCAGGTGTCTAGGAAGGCCCTGCTATCTTTGTCATCATCTACTTTGCAGATTCTTGCATTAGCTCTGGACATCCCCCTGCCTCAACCTAACAAGTTACTTTATAAATTAACTTTTATAATATAATCAATGTCTCATATAAATTAAGTTACATAATAAGCCAATGGTTTAGCCGAAACCAGTTTGACTCAGTGGATAGAGCATTAGCCTGCGGACTGAGAGGTCCCAGGTCCCAGGACATGTACCTTGGTTGTGGGCACATCCCCAGTAGGGGGTGTGCAGGAGGCAGCTGATCAATGATTCTCTCTCATCAATGTTTCTAATTCTCTATTCCTCTCTCTTCCTCTCTGTAAAAAATTGATAAAAAATATATTTTTTTTAAAAAAAGAAGCCAATGTCTAAAAAATTGAAGTCAAGTAAAATCTAAGAACAGATTAGAAGCCACATTGTAGCTTCCTGCATTCTTAATTAAGCTAGAGGTGGGTCAACATTTGTGGCTTGTGAATTCAGATGTAATTTTGCTTTATTTTTAAATGAAGATACTTACTTTAATTATTTA
The DNA here is from genome assembly GCA_963924515.1 of Vespertilio murinus. Taxonomy (NCBI): domain Eukaryota; kingdom Metazoa; phylum Chordata; class Mammalia; order Chiroptera; family Vespertilionidae; genus Vespertilio; species Vespertilio murinus. The sequence continues at coordinate 6,023,453 of OZ004723.1, read as the reverse complement.
AATAAATTAGCTTATTAAATTATAATCAAGGTGTTCAACTAAATGAAAAGCCAATAATTTTATACACAATTCTAAAGACCAGAAACAGCTAGTGAGAGTTGTCTGCAATATAAGTTTGAATATCTTTTAAAAGAACAGGGTGAGCACCCACCATGATCACCATTTGGCCTACTGCTGGCCATCTTGAAATAACAAAGGCTAACTTCCTTCCTTTGAATAAGCCAATGTTTTTATAAGCAATTTTAATAAGTCTTCTAGGAAAGTTGCTAAGGACTTTCCATGATCCCTCTTTATATGCAAATAAGCCTAAGAAAATACTTTAAATATATAATTATAAATTTAATAAAAAGGAGAAATTTTAAATTTTTTGAATTCTCTTTCACTAATAGTTACAGTGTAAACTAAGATTATTGTTAAAAAGTTAAATCTGAAAGTAAATTAGTAGTCAGCCTTACAGGAAGAGTATTTGTAATATAGCTAGCTAGTCACCTCAGAGCTGGCTTTCAAGCTGTAGCCCTACAGATTGCTTTTTGTAAAAAGAAAGACAAAGATTCTTAAGTGAGATTTTATAGCCTGAAAATTATTCTGGAGTGAAATAAAGAGGCTTCATTCAGGTATTGTAAGGGTTATAATTAAAAGTCTATACTTTAGGAATATAAACTAAAGTAAGTAATTTATGTTTTTGTCTCCTTGATATATTTTATGTAAAGTTACTCAAAGGCTAATTGCAGAAAATTAATGTTATTTACTGTCCATACTTGGAACAAATAAAGTTAATAAATAAAGCTTATTTCAAATTAATTTAAATTTGCTAATTGAATAATCATAAAAACTTATACTGGACACACAAAAAAAAACTTTTCCTGAAGTATTAACAATTTTTATTGATGGATCATCTCATAGTAAAGTTGCTTAACATGTTATTAATTCAAAGAAGTAATATTTCTGTGCAAAATTAAAAATAAAAGGTTATCAAGACTGCACTAAATAAAAATTTTACAAAAGCCTCATAATTAAATAAAAAAGAAAGGTTATAGGATAATATCCTGTAAGAAATATCCTATAAGTAAATTACATCAAGCCTTAATTGCTTTAAAATTTTTACTTTAAAAATTATTTTTTATTTATCATGCAGATAACAAGGCACCCATGAAAAATTTTAGTGTCAAAATAAGCCAAAGGAAAATCATTTGGACAAAAATCAAAAAGATATAAAGTCTATTTTATAGAAAAGAGTTCTCTATTAATCGGTCAAGAATATGTTTATATTTTCAGAAAATTCCAAGACCATATGTATTTCTGCAACAACGGATCCCAGAGAGGACTTCATAGGAGTACTACAGCCACAGAATAAGTAATGGCCCACAAGAACAGGGGAGAAACAGTCCAGAAATAAAAATGGTGAAGATGCCTTGCCATGATAGCAGTCAGCACCTGTGCATTGCTGCAGGTTGCCCAGGACCAAGGGCAAGGAAGGTTGATGTGCACACACTTCTACACATGTGTGCACACGTTCGACATAGAAGTCAATGTGTGATGTTTTGTGTTCTACCAGAACCCATGACTTGAAGGCCTTGCCTTATTTCTAACACAGGGTTTTACCTGCCACATTAAAAGGGATGCGATACCTCAGGCATAAACCATTTTTACACATGGATTCAGTTCTAGGGAGGCTGGATCTACTGCAGCAGGGGAGCAAAGGTCCTTCAAACCTCTTATGTTTTAGTAGAAATACAAGCTCTTATGTATACCTAACAGATTTTACTACAGAGCCCATCAACCTATGGTAATTGTGGTTTTGTGGTAAGTAGAAGCAAAAATTATTGCAACAGCAAGTATAGGGCACACTAATTCATAGGATATTTTCATATAATTTTCAGCCTTTAAAATGTTAGAGGATGACAATCTCCAAGTTTTATTGGAAACAATGTCCTCAGTGTGATATCCACCTCTCTGTGCCAACTTTAGGGGTAAATCCCCAAGGACTTAAACCTATTCAAATCTGGTAAAATACATGTCACTCAATAGTGGAAATAGCCAATCTTACTCTTAAAATCATTTAAGAAAGGGTAGACAGCTGTTATGTGTCACCTAAAAAAAGTGGTCATGCTTTTTATACTTTAAATTTTTTGAATTGTGATGCAGAGTATCTTACAGCAGGTGAAAGGCATTAGGCCTCCTGTACAGTAGCCTCCACTGAGTCAGCTAGGTGGAAAGAAGCATAACCCACACAAAAGTTTTATCAGATTCAGTAATAATGTGGGGAAGAGGTTGTGTTTTATATCTTTCCAGAAGAAGCAATGCAGCCAATTCGGCTGCCAGAGCATTGCATCAGTTACCACAATGGACTCAGAGAAGCTCCTGTGTCCCTTCACTAAAAAAGACTAAGTACTGCCCTAATAACAGAGCAGTGTAAGAAGAAAACTGAAAGCTACGAAAGGGACTGAAGGTGCCAACATGGAGTCATCTGAAGAACTTAATGACTGAAGCATAGCAAATTGTAGAAAAGTAAGAAATGGAAGCTACTTCTTCAACCATGTGCCTGCTCATGCTAGCATCTGTCAGCTTCCAGGCTCCTGCAAAGTCTTGGCAGCCAAGTCCAAGGACTCTGAGTAAATATAGACCAGCAGCAAAAGAGACTTTCTTTCATTTACCAGATTTCCCCCAAAATAAGACATCCTCCAAAAATAAGACCTACTTACACGTTTCCTTCTGAGTGAAATATAAGGCATCCCCCGAAAATAAGGCCCCCAGGCTCTGTCTCAGAATGAAAATTAATTTGCCATAAACTGGTCGCTAAGGCCGCCCTGACTGGCATCTAGCAACCAGCGACATTACGCGGAGTCCTGACGTCACTGCTGTGTGAATGGAGAGAAATCAGCTTGGAAACTTTGTGAAACCTAAACTGCAAGAAGTTGTGACTTGGGTGAAGAATTCATGGGAGAAAATCACAGACAGTTGCATTGCAAATGCACTGCTAGCAGGCTACCTTGACAAGAAGTACTCATTTAAAGACAGTGCTATTGCTAACCATGAGAGATTTGGTCCACTGATTCTGAAAGAAATGGAGTCACAAGAAATTCACCAGGAAATTCAGGAATTGGATTGTTATGATGATGTTCCAGATGATGATGACATGATTGTTATTGAATAAATTAGTAAATTCTTAATACTGTAGGATTCACAGTTTGTCTGGTTTGTGTTGACAACTACTGTACTACCCCTCAGGGCACAACAAGGCCTGGAGACATTCCCTCATTGTTATTGTTATCAAGTTAATTGTCAATTGTTAATTATGTTAGAGTATCCTGTATCCATCTCTGTAAAAGAAGCTCAAGTCCATTTCATCTTTTACCTTATCTCAGAGGTTTCCCTCATTTTGTTCTGTCCCACCTCCCTAATCTGTCACCAATGATTTTCATGTAACTCACCTAGATCCCTTTCCTTTGATGGCAATGTATAAGTATAGATGTAACCCTGCATTCTATGGACTATTATCTCAATCCGTTGAGGTTCTGTTTCCTGGCATATGTTGACAGTTTGGCTCAAATAAACTCACAAAAATTCTTTACAGGTTTCAATGTGTTTGTGTGTGTGTGTGTGTGTGTGTGTGTGTGTGTGTGTGTGTTTACTAACAAAACAATTTGTTCAGACTTAGAAAGCAATTCTAATTGATAAAACAAAGTTAAAAATCAGCCCCATTTTTTTTCCCTCCTGTCTCACCTTCGCCTGGGTTCTGTCTAACCTTAACCTGAGTTCCATCTACGGAATTTAAAAATACAGCTCAAATAGGAAAGTCCTCTATCCAAGAGAAAACTCAGCCAAGTCATCAATTGTGGCTAGTTCAGTGGGTCCTGGCTGGATCCAGTTGGTCTTGGTTGAACTTTTTTGGAATTGACCAATGGAAGAAACATTCAAACCTTTAATGTCTATTTGAGTCCAACTGTCACAATTGCAAAGAAGCAAAGACTTAATGTATTTAGGTAATGCATCAGAGAATGGAAGTTTGTACCATATTTTATACATTATATTACAATAAAAGAGAAAATATATGTGGGTTACATGAAAGTCACTGGTGATAAATTAGGGAGATAGGAGAAAACAAAGATGGGAAGTGTCTGAGATGGATAAAAAGTAAAATGATACATCTTTCACATAGGCAGGTACAAGATTGTTAATATTTAAAAATTACAAGATAATAACAATGAGGGAATTTATGTTCTCTGCCTTGGGGTATAGGTTGTGCCCTGAGGGGTCTAATAAAAGAGAAGCTTCAAAGTTATGTTATCATAGATTCAAAAGACAATAAATAAACTTACTGAGGATAAAGATTGACATTTAACAGGGAAGATTCCAGCCTAAGATATGACTACTTGTCATAAACTTTTCTTACTTTAAACATTTAATTTCAGAACATCCTTTGTAGTTATTTATATCTCTGAGTATGAAAGGCCACACAATTCAGGCTTTCTCTGAGGTTGTCAAGTTAATATGTGCCCCCTTTTTTTCACATCATTGCTTGTGTTAAAATATTCCTTTTAACTTGCTTTTGTGATATGTAGTGCCTCTGACATAAACTATGAATAGTGCAATGTATTTAAAATACCAGGGACCACTATGTAAAGTATCTAATCATGTACTACTGTATAACCCAATGGAAACAAATAATATTTAATGTAAATTTTTATTAAAATTTGTTAAATATATTCAGTTTATATAACTCCTATAAAATATGAAGGAAAATGGAGGGTTTAATACTCAAATCTATATTTAGAAATTATGGGTATAGCTTATTTTATGTAATGGGAAGGACTGTTTCTATAAATATTCAAGCCCCAAACAGAATTCTTCTAATGAGTAGGATATATAAAACAGGAATTAGCCTGAAGGCAATAGGAACAATGCACATTTCAAAATACAGGAGTTAAAGACACCAGCCTTTTCATTTTATACATTCTTTCTCCTTCATATGTTTTGCTTCAGTTATTTTGTGGTTTTGTAGGCAAACTGAACAGAAATCTATCTGCTTGATGCACAGCTAATCCGAACAGTGAACACCAAAATTTGCAGTGGAAATATAAAGTCACTTTATTTTAAGGGAAACAAACAAGGAGATCAGAAAGCTGTAATTTAAAGCTGGCTCTTCAATGTTACCTAAGCAACATTCACCAAATAATACCACATCTGTAGATTAAAAAAAACAAAAACAAAAAAACTGTTTCTTACCACTTCACAGAGTGTATAAGTGTGGGAAGAGTAAGGTCAGAATTTTTGAGAATTAAAATCTTTATTCAATTAACATCATTTTCCAATGCAAAAGATGAGAGGGACAGAGGACTGCTTGAATTTTAACCCTGCTATTCTGGCCTTGGCACTCGCTTACTTACTTAAATAGGCTAGTTGCCTCAGCTTCCAGATTGAGACCTGGAGGCTAAGGCAATTTTCCTGTGCCTGTGGAACAGGACCACAGAAGGCTGATTCCCACTGACTACATAGCTTCAGGAGTAGAAACTGCAGATAACCTTTAGAGACTACTAACTCTGCTTGATTCTGCTTCTATAAAAATTACTTTCACAAGATAGGGCCACATTCCAACATCCAGCAGGATGTGGCTGGGAACAAACCTGCAGGCTGTTTCCAGCATTTAGAATTTGGAATTCAGAACAAAAGAAAATTCTTGTGGTTTGGACCTTTAAAAGGACTGCCTACACCTGCAATGGTGCAGTCCTATGGACTCCACCTGCGTGTGGTGCTCTCTTGGCTCTCCTGGCCAGTTCAATAAATCCTTGCCTGCTTTTTAAAATCATTTAGCAGCCTCCCATGGTCTTATTTTGACTCCAGGGTTAGACCTCACACACCCTTTTACTGATGGCAGAAGATAACTTCAATAAAATATTATTCCAATACATTATTATTCAACAGAAGTGGTGAGAGCAGACCAAAAACAAACAATGCATTTTTAAAATTCTTCTCTTGGAAATGCAGCAGTGCACTTACTTTCTTATCCTGCAGCAAGTTCTTTAGCTGAGGTCCTTCTGAGGTCATTTCTGAGGTTCCATGTGTGCCACATTCTGTCAAAGGCAAAAGACTGAATTTTTCACATACATAAACTAACAACAATGGATAGCATCTTCTGAAAATATATGGGATGTGATATAGTCATATTTCTTTTTGCTAATAGAATTTTTTTTTATTACCCAATCAGAAGGTCAGATTCAATTCCCCAATCAGGACACATGCCCAGGTTTTGGGTTTGATTCCCAGTAGAGGGCATGCAGGAGACAGCCCATCATTGATTCTCTGGTGAGAAAGAATCTTTCTTCCTTTATCCTTCTCCCTTCCTTTGTAAAATGAGTAAAAATATATATTTTTAAAATTTGTGCACTAGGAAGAGGTCCCTCCCTGCCTGCTCCCCTCTCCAATCTGAGACCCCCTTGAAAGATGTCCTACTGCAAGTTTACAGGTATCAGACCAAAATGGGCAGTCAGACATCCCTCTCACAATCTAGGACTGCTGGCTCCTAACTGCTCCTCTGCCTGCCTGATTGGCCCTAATCACTCTGCCTGCCAGCCTGATCATCAGAGGGACTATAACTAAAGCATAGTAATCCTTCCTTTAGAAAACTGCTGTTTTAACCACTCTGGTTATTCTTAGACAGTTTCTTATTCTATAGGTCAGCTCTGTTATTTTTAGACTGTAAATAACTTTGTTTTTTGCTTGAATTGAAAAGATAAAATTGTCTGACCTTGCAAACTAGCCCTCTAACTGATACACTGATATTGATGCTAGGTGCCTGTATAAATATGACACTCAAGCTTACATGTGTTTGTTAGATATGATATGTACCCAGGTAACAAATTGTCCATAAAAATAATGTACAAGGGATCTAAAAAATAAGAACAAGACAATGATTCCTCTTTTGGGTGTTCAGAATTTGACAGAAGTAATCTGCTCTAAACCTACAAGCAATAATGACTCCTAATTAATTGGCTCATTAAGACATCTTGTTCAGCTTGCTGATTTGTAATACAACGTGAGCCATAGAGAGCACATGAGAGATTTTAGGGAGCTAATCTTTAAAGGAATTAGGAAATAAGTTTCTCAGTCTTAGAACCTAAATAAAGCCTAATTTTCAACAAGGCAGAGAAGAAGGTCCTTTCAAATTTTTATTAAGACTAAAAGATCACATGAGAAAACACTTTGGACCAGTCCCTGAGAACCCATTGGGTCAAAAATTGTTTAAATTATATTTTTGTCACTAGCAGTTGGTCCAACTTTTTGAAAAAATTACAGAGATTGGAAAATTGGAAAAACAAAGCTTGCTTAGAGAAATTGTAAGGTCCCAAGACCCCCGGTGAGTCCGACGGAGTGGGCGACGACCCCAAGTCAAACGCCGAGACCGAAACTTGATGCAAAAAGCATGAGGTTTTAATATAAGCGCAGCGCAGGGGCTTCTCAGGCAGACAGCAACAGTGCTGGCTGACTGGGAGCGCCGAGTAACTGCAGAACATGAGTTTATAAAGGCAAAAACCACACCCAGGTGGGGTTACACATGGAGGGGGAAGAAGGGAACAAAGAAATTCCAAGAAGGGGAGCTGGGCTCGTTAATTACATGTTTTATGACAGGGTCTATGCTTAGTCAACAGTCCCATCTGGTAATCTTGCAAACCCCTTTGTCTCTCCCCTTCCCATTCCTCTGGGTAAGTCCTCAGGGTAGGGAGTTTCTGGGGACTGATTTCATTCTTGCCTAATCTTCAACCATAAAGAACTGACCTCATCCCTGTCTAATCTTTAACCATAAAGGTCACATCCTGGAACAGGCAGTGGGGAAGGTCAATTCCTCAATCTTGGGGCCCTACAAAACTATTAAGAGAATCCCAAAAGGTGTTTGCACATAGAGATGAGGAGAAACAGAAACAAAAGGCTAAAATAATGCTCACCACTATAGAACAAGTAACACGGGGAAGGACTGGCTCTAAGAGCCAAAAACAGAGACCACCACAATGGGCACTCCTGAAGATAAGAGGAGCACCAGGGCTACAAAGGGAAAAGAAAAGAATAAATTCTATAGAAGTAGGAAGGAGGGACACTTCAAGATGGAATGCCCCAAATTAAAGAGAGGGGAGAGAGTAATACCTCTCATGACTTTTGGTGAAGACTGAGGAAGATAGAGGCTCTTTTATGTTGAAGGGTACTACCAAGAGCCTTTGATAAATTAATAAGTAGGGCCCAATATGGGGAAGTAATATTTCTGGTTGACTCTGGGGTAGCCCATTCCTTTCTAATATATAATCTCACATCCTTGAGACTCTCAAATAAAAGTTTATGACTTTCAGGAGTGAATGGTGAAGGCTTTAATGAAATGCAAGCCATGTATAAAATCAGCAGGCCCAGACAGGATTTCTTTTTGTACCTGAGGCTGAGACCAATATTTTAAGTGAGGATTTAATAACAAAATTAGGAATTGGACCATCAATCCAGTACAAGAAAATTCAGGTCTCCGGTTAAGGGATAAATTAATAAGTAGGACCCAATATGGAAGAAGTAATATTTCTGATCGACTCAGGGATGGCCAATCCCTTCTGGGCTTGTCCTCTGACAAAGGAGAGTAGAGATATTTTTGCTTTTGAATTGGAAAATTCTATTACTGTGAGAAACCAACAGTATTGCTGGACAGTTTTGCCTCATGGACTTACAGACTCATCCAATCTGGGAAGATTCAATCAGAGAAATTCAATACTACCCTCTCAATTAGACTAATCAAATATGTAGATGATCAGTTGCTCTCTGGAATTAACAAAGAAGAAGTTACTGATACTACTATAGGTTTACTTAACTTCCTAGGTCAACCTGGTTTAAGGGTCTCAAAAACAAAGCTACAATTTGTGTGGAAAAAAATAAAATATTTGGGACATTTAATAAGTGAAGGGAAGAGATGATTAAATCCAGAAAAAAATCTCAGAGATTACTAGCATGCCACTCTCAAATACTAAAAAGGAATTTAGAAAATTCTTAGAACTAGAGGGATACTCTAGGTTATGGATTGATTCTTATGTATGTAAAACTAAGGGATTATACCTCAAACTTTTGGATGAGGAACCAGATCCCTTCTTTTGAAACCTGAGGAGATGCAGTTAATAGGAGCTCTAAAAAAGGCCTTAATTACTGCCCTAGTGCTGGTGTTACCCTCATTGGAGAATCATTTCATTCATATGTTAATTCATTCATATGTTAAGCTCACCTTTGGAGTTGCATTAATTAATCATTAGCACTCCACATTGTTAGAACCATCCTGAAACAAAGAGTAGGTAGATGGCTTATTGACTCCCAGATATTAAAATAGGCCATTTTATTAGAAAAAGATGATTTAGTCCTTACTGCCCACAGCTATCTAAATCTCGCTGAATTTCTAACTGGAGGCTAAATCTCGCTGAATTTCTAACTGGAGGAGGGGCACTGGGTCCTATTGAATACCATTGCATGGATCTCACAGACTGCCAAGCCAAAGTCAGACCCAACTACAGGGAAATCCCTTTTTAAAAATATATATATTTTATTGATATTTACAGAGAGGAAGGGAGAGAGATAAAGAGCCAGAAACGTCGATGAGAGAAACATCGACCAGCTGCCTCCTGCACACTCCCCACCGGGGATGCACCCGCAACCAATGTACATGCCCCCGACCGGAATCGAACCCGGGACCCTTCAGTCGACAGACAGATGCTCTACCACTGAGCCAAACCGGTTTCGGCAGGGAAATCCCTTTTATCTGTAGGGCTTAAACTCTTTGTAGACGGTTCCTGAAAGATCCTCCCTCCCCCAAATTGGTGGACAAAGTATGAGGTAACCTGCACCTGCAACCTGGACATTCCTGAGCACCTAACATTGAACCACCAATCAGCACTTGCCAAATAACCTAAGTTATTGATTCCTAAGTACCAAAGTGCCTAATTATGTGCTTTATATGAAACCACCAATCAGAGTGTTCTGAGTACCTTAAGCTCCATTCCTTCCCATTTCTCCCCTCAAAAGACCTGTTCCACTCTACACATGTTGCTGTTCTCCCCCCTTGCAAGACAGCCCCTCCGAAGGTTCCTTCTCCTCTAATAAAGCCTGTAGTCCTGTTTTTCAGCCCTCTGTCCCATCTTTCAGTTCCTCCCAATACTTGAGGAGAAAAGGCACAGTGAATACTCTGTTGTAAATGGGGAGCAATCCACGGTTGTAGAATTGGGAAGACTGCCCAATGGGTGGTCTGCCCAGAAATGTGAATTGTTTGCTCTCAATCAGGTTTTAAATTTTTTTTAAAGGAAAGAATGGAACTACCTACACAGACTCAAAATATGCCTTTTGAGTAGTGCACACTTTTGGAAAAACCTGAACAGGGAGAGGACTTATTGATAGCAAGAGAAGAGATCTAGTACACAAGGAATTAATCTCCCAGGTATTAAAGAGCCTAATGTTATCTTAGAAATAGCAATAGTACATGTGCGTAGGCATTAACAAGGCTATTCCATAGAAGCCCAAGGAAACAGATTAGCAGAGTAGTCTGCTAAGGAAGCAGCCCACCAACCTGAAGCCCTGATTTTTCATTTCACTCTAGTCTTTTCTCCACATGCTACCCTGGTTTTTATAGGAGAAAGAGCAGCTAGCCAAGATAGAAGCCTTCAAAACCCCTGAAGAGAAATGGCTCTTACTTGACAGGAGGAAAATATTTTCTAAGCCCATTATGAGAAAAGTACTAATCCAACTGCATATAGGAAGTCACTGGGACCCATAGGCTATGTGTGATGCTGTTCTAAGGGCCTATAAGTGTCTAGGTATATATACTGTCACAAAGCAAGTTAATGAGAGCTGTATTACTTTCATAAAAGTGAATAAGCAGGCATTGAGGGAATAACCAACCATCAGGAGGGAGAAATCCAGACTTAAGATCTTTTCAGTATATAGGTGGATTATACTGAGATGCCTAAAACAGGTATCATAGTAATAGTAGATCATTTGACCAATTGAGTTGAGGTCAGTCCACTACTGAGTGCTACAGCCAGTAACATAACTAAGGCACTCTTAGAAAACATAATTCCTCACTTTGGATTGGTTGAGAACATAGATTAAATAATGGGAGTCATTTTACAGTTACCATTATCAAGCAACTAATGAAAATCTTGGAAATAATCATATATCCTGGCACCCACCCTCCTCAGGCAAAGTAGAATGATCAAAAATCTGAAAAGACTCATGACCAAATTAATTCTAAAAATCAAGCTTCCCTGGACAAAATTTCTCCCGATTGCTCTTGTCAGAATTAGAACAGCCCCCAAGTAAAGACATTGGGTTATCCTTTATAAGATACTTTATGGATTACCTTATTTAGGTTGTAATTCTGACCTGCCAACCATGGAAATCAAGGATCAATTTCTTAAAAACTATATATTGGGCCTCTCCTCTACTTTAACCTACATCAACTTAACAGAGACTACTTGCCCAGACTCTACCTCTTAAATTGCTGGTACATCCTTACCTACCTCGTGAGCATGTTCTGATCAAAACCTGGAAGGAGGACAAACCTGAGCCAGTCTGAGAAGGACCTTATCAAGTGCTCTCCAACCTGGACATTCATGAGACTGCCATTCGTACTGCAGAGAAAGGTTGGGCCCATGACGCTTGGATTTAGGGAGCTCAGTCCTTGGATCAGGAGAAGCTATGGACTGTCATCCAACAGCCAAATCCTCTCAGGCTAATTTTTTTAAGCCTAAAGGTACAGACTAATGTAGCTCAATTACATTAATGGATCCTCTGACCATACAATTTGATGCTTGCCAGGTCATATCATTTGGTAGTCTTGCTAGCCAAAGACAACTTTCCACCAAACCTTTGCCATTCTTGAGAGAGAGACCCCCTTTGACCTTCCTGGAGTCTGGCCTGGTGGGCTACTCAGTACAATGGGTGGACAGCTCCAACATACAAATATGTTCAGTGAGGAGCCCTCTCTGTGGCTCCTTGGAAGGCATCAAAAAGGAATCTAATATCTCAAGTATAGGGGGACTCTACCCAAAAACTGTCAGAACTTACAATGTAATCCACTTCTATTGATCCTTAAACCAGAAAGTAAATTAACCTTTTCCCAGTGCCTTGATCTTGGTGCAGACATGTCATGCAGAGGCCCTGTAGGAATGTTAGGCATCCAATTGGTTACCTAGCCAAAGTCCTTTCTGAGTCCTAGCTCCACAGTGTGAGTCCTAACTCAGTTGAACCAATAAATCATAACCAAGTCCTCAACTCCAGTAATGACCCTACCAAAGTCACCATGGTAGAGGTTAGAGACCTTCACCAAACTGTAAAGATTGAGACTAGATATGGGGATACAAATGCCTGGTTGAAATGAATTGAATATTCTATACTCTAATCAAAAGTGACTGTTACACTTGCATGACAGGGAGGCCAGAAGCTCAAGTAGTACCATTTCCACTTGGATGGACCTCAGATAGTGTGGGCATAGGATGTATGATGGCCCTCTTTCAGGACAGCCAGAGCTGGGGCAATGAATCTTGTAGGACCTTATCACTGCTGTTCCCATTGCAAAAGGTCCAAGGCAAGAGCCTCCAAAATGGTCAAGCTCCCAGTCCTGAATATTAACTATACCTCATGCCTCTCCATGGGGGGTAGGGAGGAGGGGGGAGGAGCAGTCAGTATTTCTGGGGAATGGACTGGTGCAGTGAAGGCAGATCCTCTGAGAGCTAAGTAATCTGTGTACACTGACTGTAGCCAGAGCAGACATCTGGTGGTATTGCCATTGTTTGAGACTTTATTAGCCAATTGGAGTGGAACTTGCATCTTAGTTCAATTGGCCATCCCTTTCACCTTGACACTCCAATTCTTCCCCTAAGGGGATAATACATAGAGTCAGAAGGTTATATCGTTACTGCCCCCCAAAGGTTCATTTGACCCACATATATACATTGATTTCATTGGGCTCCCTGAGGGGGAGGAGGGTCCCTGATGAGTTTAAAGCTAGGAATCAAATAGCAGCAGGATTTGAGTCTGTTCTATTTTGGTGATCAATTAACAAAACTGTAGATTGGATAAACTTTATTTATTACAATCAGCAGAAGTTTGTCAAGGGAATAGCTGAGCAGTTAGATGCAACCAGCAGAATGATCTGGGAGAACCAGCTAGCTTTAGATATGGTTCTAGCGGGAAAAAGGGGGGGGTAATGTAATGATAGGAGGACAATGCTGTACATTTATCCCTAACAACACAGCTCCCAGATGGGATCATCACTAAGGCCTTATAGGAATTGGCAACTTTGGCCAATGAGTTAGCTGAGAATTCTGGAATTAAGGATTCTTTCTCTGATCTAGTAGAGCAATGTTTCAGGAAGTGGAAAAGAATGATGGCCTTTATACTCGATTCCTTAATAATTGGGTTAAGTGTTATAACAGTAATAGGATTCTCCATTATTCCCATGTATGTGAGGCCTATCCAAAGGTTAAGTGAGACAGCATTAACCAAACAAACCCCAGTAGCACATCAGCAGAATAATCTCCTTCTCTTAGACACTGCGGAACATGAAAGTCAAAGATTGCTATCGGAATTTGAAGAAAAGACTCAAATAAAAAAAAAAAGAGTTGTGAGAGTGAACCAGTGATCTTTTCCATCAAAAAAAGCAGCTTGCCACTATCTTAGTTCCCACTATTTTGCTTTGACTTTCAGATTTTTTTCAGGGGGCCACCATCTTATGGTCTGTGATATTGGTATTGCCTTCAGGCTCTCAGGGAGGATGCCATCTTAGGTTCTACTTTAACTTCCCCTTTCTCTGAATTAGCCAATCTTGCAATAATGGGAATTCAAGCTCTGAACCCTTACCAATCGGGTCAAAGTTCAGAGTGAGGGGCAGGGCAGAACTTACCAGGATATAAAACCTGTGCTTTTGCCAATGGTTTCTATCTGGCAGAAGCCCCATTGTACATAGAAGTAAATTTGCCTTGCAGATCCAGTTTCTGATAGATCCTCCCTTCCCCCAATTGATTGACAGATGTAAACCCCACCTGTGGCCAGACATACCTGAACTCTGAACCACCAATCAGCACCTGCCAAGTACCCTAAGCCCCCCATTCCTAAGCCCCGTAGGTCCCTAACCACCAATCAGCATGTGCTGAGTACCCTAAGCCCTGTCCTCTATCCTCCCCTTAAAAGCAGACCCCCAGGTGTCTTCCAGTCTCTTCCAGTCCCTTCCTCTCTCCCTCTGGAAGCAGCCGGCGGGGTTGGGAAGGGGGGTGGGATGGGGGGGGTACCCAACTCCAATAAAAGCCTGTGTCCTGGCCTCCCAGTCTCAGCTACCTTCTTTAATTAATCTGTCAGTTTCAAGTGTTTGTCTCATTCATGTGACATTGTTGAAAGCATTTCAAACAATGCCTATAAAGGAGCAAAACTGGGAAAACAAGAACATTGTCCCTACAGTAACTTTTCCTCTCCTAGCAAGCAGTTTAGACTGTCTAACCTTTTTTTCTCCTAAACATAACATCTAGGCCTCCTGGCCCAGAAATGCAGCAGAACCAGACAAATGATGCCAAGGATTTCTCAAAACTAATTACATTGACATATGACCCCCTGCTCTGACACTTCAATCAGTGGAGAATTAGACCCTGAAAGAACACATCTGGAAAGTTGATGAATATTCTTTTAGGCCCTTCCCTATATTTCTCCCAAGATTTCCAAATTTAAGAGAGAGAATTATGCTTAGGACTAAGGGCTCAGTGCACACTCTCTCTCCATGGAGCATGCCAGTTTGGTTTTGCTGTTTTTCCCACAGGAACATATCTCCTAAATTCCAAGGGATCTCAGGAATTTGCAACAAGGAAATTTGCAACAAGGGTAGCAATAGGCAGTAGCAGCTCATAGCAGGCTAAACCCCTAAACCTGTCTCAAAGGCTTCCTTTTCTCTGACTTCCCAGGGAGCTAAAGCAACCTCATCTCAATTAATTTCTTTTCTATAACATTTTTAAAGAACCAAAGCAGCCCTGCCCAGGTCTCCTGTTGCTTCTTCTATGTTAAGCTCTTCCTTTTTTTACTGTCCCCAGATTTAATAAATGTACCCTCATATTCACCTAGACCAGTTGTTGGTAAACTATTAGTCAACAGAGACAAATATCAACAGTACAAAGATTGAAATTTCTTTTGAGAGCCAAAAACTAACTTCTGCGCATGGGCCACAAAGTTTCAATTGCACTGCACGAGCATGCCCTCACATGGTATTTTGTGGAAGAAACACACTCAAGGGGCCAAAGACCCACATATGGCTTGCAAGCCGCAGTTTTCTGACCACTGACCTAGACTCATGAAGTTTTTCCTGCATGAAGTCAAGAACTCACAATACCGACTTGCTGTAGTCAAACTTGCTCAGGGCCAGGTATCCTTTCTAGTAATATTTTGAATGAAATGTCCTGATAAAATTAGAGGGAACAAATGGAGTAATAGTCATATAAATTATATTGTTATCCATTACTTAATTTGAGAAGGTACTGATTTGCTCTAATTTATTTTTTGGAGGAGAAAGAAATATATGAATTATTAATGTAAAAATTTGTGATTTATTGTGTAAATGTTATTGAGCTATGCTTCTATTGATTATAGAAATTAAAATTAGTTCTCATAGGGACTATTAAGCCAATGAGAATACAGTATATAGGTATGCCCCAAAGCAATTGATTTTACTGGAATGTTGAAAGTATTATTTTTCAGGTCCTATTAACTTTAGTTTTAATTCAAAAAAGATCAGAGCGAGTCTGTGTAGTTACTCAAATAATGTCTTTTATTTGCTGGAGTAATTTCACTGAAATATATAATGAGTTCGTTAGTTTGACAACATTTGTTTTTACTTAATCCCAGATGAAATTAACATTCACAGGATAATATCACTTTTTATCATTTAAGGTTGCTTGTGAGTCTTTTGATATTCAACAATCTTTGACACATAATCATTAATACATTTTTAAAAAGTGTAGTCATATAATACAATAGGATCTTAACATACTATTTACTAAACTTGAGAGATGGGAATGGTGTTTTCGTTACCCAGGAGCTAGGATATAGAGGTGTGTATATGGGGGGAAGAATAGAGGGATAGGTATATTTTTACCTTCTGATATAAGATCAATATTTTAAGATGTTTTAACTCTTATTTCTGGGCAGAGTGACTAAGAATCAGCCTGGTTCTGAGATTTAAATGTGTTGAAACATCAAACGCACTCAATGAAACATTAGATAGCTTATTGATAACATATTACAGAAAATAGGATGCTTCCCTCTCCTCCTCTACTTTTGCATGAAACATTGTTACTCTATGTCTTTTTTTTCTTCTTTTTTTTTCAAAAAGTGAAATACCAGTTATGTCTCCTCTAAAGGTAAGGCTATTTCACCTCTTTTGTTAATTAATTGAAAAGAGATTACAATAACTTGCTATATGCTAAGCACTATATCCAGAGCTGGGGATTAAAAATATATATTTATTTTTTATTTTTTATTTTACTTTATTGACTGTCTTCCCCCCACAAGATATAGATAACTGTGAAGCCCTTTTTGCCTCTTGTTTTGTTATTGTTATATTTGTTTATTTTAAAATAATATATATGTTATATACCAGAATGTTGTGCCAGATGAAAAACTGCTTTAGGAGCCCTATTCCCCTAATCCAGCCTTTGAACACCACTTATCTAGTTCCTGTATCTATTTATGTACATTTGTCCCTTGTGGTTAATTCATATAAATGGAATATAAATCAGTTAGTTTCTTTTCTTCTGTGTCTGACTCCTTTCGCTCACGATGATGTTTTCAAGATTTACTTTTTTCAATACATTTTTAAATACAATTTTGAGGTGATATATTATTTTGTTATAAAATAAACAATTTCCAGATTTACAAAATTTGCTTTTGTGTTTGAGTGCAATTTAAACATAGGGATCTGTATTAAGATATTTGTTGTAAATTGGGTCAAGAATATAGTCCCATTTTATCTGGATCTTGAAAACTCTATTAGATGAGAATACTAATTATGAGATTCATACTCATTTTGGCTGAATAAAGTAATATTTGTGTGGAGTTTCTAATATTAATTCATCATAACATTTATTGCATAAATTGCACTTGATTATGTGTAGATTATTTGCATGTAATGCAGGAATCACGTTAACTTTATTTTCTTAGAAATTTGGTCATTTAATGTATTCAGTCTTGGTAAGACTTTCAATAAATTGTCTTCAGTGCAATCAATGGTTGTTATTCCCATTTTGCAAATGGTATGAGAAAAAAATTTCTTCTGATTTCATTACATCAAAGATTTTATTATAATTTTCAATTCTATGTTTAGGATTTAAAGCCTTCAGTGCTGGATTGGATGTGGAGTGCATACACAGTGGCAGTGTATTGTTATAGAATAAGAAATTTTGCTTGAGAATGACTGAATGGGTGGGTTTGTCTGTCAGACACAGGGTGTTTCCAGGGAAATTTTGGAGGCGGAGAAATGAATATTTTATCATAAAAGAGTAATGAAGTCTCAGCTATAAATGAGGTTTGAATAGTAAAACCAAAACAAACAAAAAAACTCAGAACAGTTACATCTAATTTTGCTACCTTTATTAATGGTGTAATCTATCAGATGCTTCTGCCATGTTCAGAGTAATAAGCGATGATGATTACAGCTCAGCGATACAGCAACAAAGTATCCTGGACTTTGGGGAAACCTCTTCACTACTTTGGATGGACAATCCTAACTCAAATTATTGGTGTGAAACAGGAGTAAATGATAGAAACAAGGGCCAGGACCGCATCAAACGACCTATGAATGCATTCATGCTGTGGTCTCAAGACCAACGACGCAGGGTGGCTCTAGAAAATCCCAAAATGCAAAATTCTGAGATCAGCAAGAGGTTGGGAAACCAGTGGAAAATGCTTACAGAAACCGAAAAATTGCCATTTTTCGAGGAGGCACAGAGACTACGTGAGGAGCATCGAGAGAAATACCCAGACTATAAATATAGACCTCGTCGAAAGGCCAAGGTACCACTGAAAAATGCCATAGCGCACCCCGCAGTTTCCCTTTCAATACCACGCAGCCAGGTGCATGTGAACAGGCAGTTGAACCCCATCACATTCAAGAATGTCTCTACTAAAATTACACACTTAAGAATGCAGGAACAGGTAAGCAGCTCACAAACTGAGATTAGGGCCAGCTTCTTGCTGGGACAGGAACAGGGCAGTAGCTCCACAGAATTGGATGAAAATCATCGGGTAAGTGGCTGGTTCCCTTTTTACCTTAGTTTACAGTTCAGGCCTTCTCTTCTTTATTTTTCATATCTATTTTTTTGCTCTCAATAACAAAGCTCCTACTCATCTCAAATGTACTATTATTTTACCTGTAATTTAATTTTAAAATAAGGTACGCAAACATTCTTAAGTAATTCATCCTGTGTGTATCGATGCTTGAAAGGACTTACTTGATGAGAAAGTATCTTAACACTACTAACCCAATTTTTCTATTAGTGAACAATTTTTATATCTAATTTTAGTTCTTCTAGAGATTGGCAACTATATTTGTGTACATCACAATTTTAAATGCTATAACTAAAAAATAAATATAGGATGAGAAACATGCACAAAATTTTCTATAGGGAAAAAGCAAGAACTTCAGTAAAAAACCTCTAGTTTCAGTTTTTTCACTGGTCTCTGGGCCACCTTGTGTATATTTGTAAATTGAAGATTATTTACACATGGATAAGTAAATTCTGTTTTTAGTAGTTTATATTACATTTCCTCCATACTGTGGAAAAACCAGTTTTACACTATTTGCAATTCAATTTGTTAACGCCTCACAAACTACATACTTTGATGTTACTTTGAATCTATTATAACAGCTATCTGGTAAAATAAAATTTTAATTTAACTCATGCTCACTTATTTTATATATATATCTATATGAGATGCATGGTTTTGCCTCTTTTCCTGAAAACTACATTTGATAATGTTAATATACTGGTTCCCATTGCCACCTAACTTTTTTAAAACTTGCAGTTAGCAAAGAGAAGTATTACTTTTAGAATAAAAGTAAATTAATCAAAATAAATAGCACATATCAAAATCAACTTTTCAATGCATATATTCCAAAACTATTTAAAACAACACCTCAAAAATGAAACACCAAAATAGTATATATTTTGAGCTAAATGTCATATTTTTTAGAGTTGACTTATCTTTATTGTTGAAATTATTATCATATGACACCTTCTTTTTTTCCTCCATTGACCCCCTCCACTCTGTTCAGGGTAAAATAGGAGTTAACTTTGCAGAACAATTTGTTCCAAAACAATTTTGTTTAATCTGAAATATGTCTATATAAATGAGAAATAATAGAATGTGCCTAACAAGCACAGTTAAGTACAAATTCTGGTATGTCTTCATTCACGCAGCTTAGATTGTATAAATAATGTTTGTTTACATTTGATGTACTCTTCTTTAATGTATGTTTGGGTTGTTTGGGTTTTGATGACTTTATTAACAAAGGTGCTATGAATAGTCGCATCCAAGTTTTTTAGTAGACATATGTTCTCAATACTTTGGTCCAATAACAATTGGGAGTATAATTTCTGAGTAATAGAATTGTAGTATGGATAAACCTGTCAAATTTTACCAACTATTTCTAGAGTTTTTGTATTATTTCATGATTCTACCACATACTTAACTAAATTTGAAATTATTTTCTTTGAATTTTACCATAAGAGTGTCTGTAGTAACAATTAAAATAGCTGTAAATCTATACTTACTAAAATAGCTGTAAATCTGCTGGAACAATTGTTCCCTCACTACTATTTCTTCACAAAATTCCTAGGTTATACACAGTTTTATTTGGTTTTAATATATTTGGTGTTCTTTAAAATCTCTGTTAATTCATAAAAGAGAAGAGACAAAATGGTAGATTAAACTTGGAAGATTAATATAAGATTGTGTTGGAAAACACCATTCTAGACTTATATTTGTAGCATTTAAAGGTGTTCATGATGGTAGGGGGAAAAATATAATATTGGGAACCATCTATAATTGTAATAAATATTAATCAGGCTCTGTTAACCATAATTGTTTTGTTCTGATTAAAGAAAGCACATTCTAACCTGGCTGGGAATTGCACATGGGACCTGTGAGCTCAAAAAGTGGCCCATCCTCTACTTCCGGGAGCTGCCTATGATGGAAAGATGAACAACCTTGTTGCATAAAGTAGAGGTGTCAACTCTTTGAAAACTCCCAGCCCTGTGAAAACTGCCGGCCTACATTACTTGTAAACTGCCTATTTTACATACCCATCCTTATCCCGTTTGCCTGCTTCTTGATATAATCTTCCTCCTTGTACCAGTACTAAGCAGATGGCTTATGGTTGGGGGGAAAAGCAGATTACTGCCAGCAGAATTGGAATAATTGCTCATATAAGATTCAACCCCGTCTCTGCTGAATTAGCTCAAGTAGTGATAAGTAGGCTGAACCCATTGATTGTCTAGTTATAACAACAGGTCAAATAGTTGTAAATCTATGCTTTATTTTCTGCATAGAAGTGAGTGTTCCCTTTTTACTGTTTCTCCACAAAATTTGTAGGTTATACATAGTTTTATTTGATTTTAATATCGTTGGTGTTCTTTAAAATCTGTGCTGATTAACTGACATCTTGAATGAAATGGGACCTAACTGACAGATTAAACAAAACAAATATGAAAACTAGTGAAGATATTCTAGGCTGGTGTTTGGTAGCATTTAAAGGTATTCATCTTTGTGTAGAAACTTTTTGTGAGACTATAGGAAAAACTGCTGTTTCACATGTCTGCCTAATAAAAAGTAACTCTTGCACATCCTTTTTATTGGTGTTTTCTTTTGGAGAATTTTTACTTTTTTTTTTGATTCATTGAATGTAAATTTTTGAAAGATCTAATTAAGCCTCTTGTCAGCATAACCCTACAAAGGTTTTTTTAAATGGCGTAGAGTCTTTTTAAAATACAAACATCAGTGAAAGTTGTGCTTTGAAATCCCTGTGTAGGAGTTTTGTATAGGCCCCTAGATTTAAACTGAAACCACAAGCATGTCATAAAATAATCCTTTAGATGAAGATAATTAGCTAACCTCAAATATTTAATTAGTATTTGGCATGATTAAGTATTTTAAAATGTTGGACACAGAGTTAATTCAAGGGCAAAACTATATTTCCAATTGCTGAATTTAGGAGTTTTTCTGTTTAAGGCATAATACAAAAGGAAATGTTTAGTATTAGTGTTGCATGTTAAAGTATTGAGCCTAACAAATTCTTTCAACTGTAAAATTACTTTCCCTTTTTATGGCAAGACTAGAGGGAGTGTCCTTCAGCCTGGCCTGTGCACTCTCACAATCTCAGACCCCTTGGGTAGTGCCTCCACATTATGGTAGGGTTCAGAATCTGAAGAAGGGGCCAATGCACAAATGAAGATACTATTTAAGAAATATGAATTTAGAAGGTATTGAGATCCAGGTAGAGCCTCTTTCTTGAAGAGACACACCAAAGCTAGGTCCTATCTATTTTTATTCAGTTTTAGGTATACATCTTGCCCTCAGAAAAGCACAGCAAACAGGTAGCAGACAGATCATGTCTAAGGTCAATAAAGATCAGTAAAGATCAATAAGTCCAGTAAACATTTACTCGTAGGCTCTCAGGTCAGGAAATTGCTTTGAGCCATCACTATCTCTGCAAAAATATTGGTGCTTTGTCAGCCCAGCTAACACTCAAGGTCCATCAACCCCTCTTATTTCTTGATGCATATTAATGACAGTATTGGCAAGCAGTGGGTCACTAGACCTGACCAGTAATCAGGGGTTATCAAGGCTTTTCTTCCCCAGACTGCCAGCAACTGGCCCTGACCCTTTCACTGCTACTGCTTGCCAATGGCGTAGAGTCTTTTTAAAATACAAACTGCCTCCCCACACTGCCTAACCACAATACTGTACAACACTGCCTCCCCACTCTCCCTAAACTGGTCACCTTCCTCTGTAGGGTTATTGTGGGGCAATGGCTGGACCTCCCCACTAATTGCATCGCACATGCCTTGGCTAACCTGTGGCTATCCAGAAGATCATCTGGAAGGTCATTCTGCTGTTCAATTGTTTGGTCAATTTGCATATTATGCTTTTATTGTTATAGATAAAGCTTTATTCATTAAGAAAAACATTTAAAAGTACATGAAATCGCTGAAACGGGTTTGGCTCAGTGAATAGAGCAGCAGTGGGCACACTATGTTTGGCTGTTCTATCTGGCCATCGGAGCCAAAAGAGCAGAGGGTTCTCTTACTCTCCCCTCCGCTCCTTCACCAGCAGCCCAAGATGAGAGTGCCAGCATGGTCAGGTTGCTTTTGTTCTGGCCCTCCTGACCAGTTCAAGAATCCATTGTGACCCTCGAGTCAAAAAGTTAGACACCCTGGGATAGAGAGTTAGCCTACGGACTGAAAGGTCCCAGGTTCGATTCCGGTCAAGGGTATATACCTTGATTGTGGGTACATCCCCAGCAAGGGGTGTGCAAGAGGCAGCTGATCGATGATTTTCTCCCATCAATGTTTATAACTCTCTATCCCTCTCTCATCCTCTCTGTAAAAAAATCAATAAAATATATTTTAAAAATAAATTAAAAAAATAAAAGTACATGAAATCTATGTTGTAGCAAGAATTGCATTTACTATTGGTCCACAAAAAAAAAATACTCTTGTTAAAAATTAAGATATTAATCAAATTGTTCCCCTCTTAAGATATGGTTGAAAAGGAACTATTTGTTGAGTGGAGCCTAGAGTTGGGCAAACTCTAACTTGTATCATAAATATATGTATTTTTTTCATGTTTAAGTGAACTTAGAACTTATTTAATCTTTTGAATATCTTCATATACTTTAAATATCTTTACCAACTTATCAGACAAAAGATATCTGTGACCTCAAAAAAAAAAATTACAAATTCTTGTTAATGTGGGTGAAAAGGGCCACATGCTAACCTGACTAGTTCAGGGAAGGCCTCTATGGTGGCCTTGCAAACTCAGAGACCTAAAGTAACCTCAAAGAATGATCTGACATGAAAACCTGTAAGTTAAAAATCACTTTCTAGTCATATCCAAGCCAGTACCTTCCCTGACAAAGATCAACTTTGAGGATCTTTATTGAGCCTATTGTCTTTTTTCATCTAAGGTTACATATCTGTGAAATATCAGGGTAATTTGTAAATTCCCTTTTTCTGGATCCCTCTGGATACAACAAATGGCACCAGGGTACAGACCACAAATTCCCTCATTGTTATTGTTATCGTTTTAATTGCTATTAACTATCCTGCACCCACCTATGTAAAATAAGTATATATTTATCATTTTATTTTTATCCAATTCCTGTTTTGCTTTTTCCCACCTCTCTAGCCACCAAAGGATTTTATATAATTCATTTACATCTCCTTCTCTGGTTGTAATACGTAAAACAAGGTGAAACACTGACATTCTTAGGAGCATCATCCCAGTATATTGAGAATCTGCTTCCTGATAATTGTGTAGAGTTTGGCTCAAATAAACTCACACAAATTCTTTATAGGTTTGAGTGTTATTGTTTTCTTTTACACATTAATTTTATTTGACACTAGAGGCCTGGTACACAAAATTTGTGCACTGGAGAGGTGGATATGGGTGTGTGTGTGTGTGTGTGTGTGTGTGTGTGTGTGTGTCCAGCTTGCACCCTCTCCAATCTGGGATTCCTCTCACAACTCAGGACTGTTGACTCCCAACTGCTTGCCCAACACCCTGCCTGATTGCCCCTAATCACTTCTGCATGCCAGCCTGATCACCCCCTAATCACCCCTGCCAGCCTGATCAATGCCTAACTGCTCCCCTGCTAGCCCAATTGCCCCTAAATGCCCTCCATTGCCAGCCTGGTTGCTTCTAACTATTCTCCCCTGCAGGCCTGGTCACCCCTAACTGTCCTTCCCTTGCAAGCCTTCCCTCCCAACTGCCCTCCACTAAAGTCCTGGTACCCCTCCCCAAATGTCCTCCCTTGCTGGCTTGGTCTTCCCAACTGCCCTTCTCTGCCAGGCTGGTCACCCACAACTACCCTTTTCTGCAGGTTTGATTGCCCACAACTGCCCTCCCTACAGTCCTGGTACCCCCCAACTCTCCTCCTCTGCAGGCCTGGCCCCTTCTAAATGCCCTCCCCTGCATGTCTAGTCTCCCCACCCAACTGCCCTCCTCTGCTGGCTTGGTCACCCCTAACTGCCCTCCCATGCTGGCCTAATTGCCCTCCCCTTCTGTACATCTTATGGTGGCCATCTTGTGTCCCAGGGGGGCAGCCATCCTTGACCACATGGGAATAGTCATCTTGTATGTTAGAGTGGCTGTGAATTTGCATATTACTCTTTTATTAGATAGGATAATCAGCAGGATTCCAAGGTAGCTCAACCAGATCTACCATGTGACCCAGACCCAGTGCTAAGATCGAGCAAGGGGCCAGTGAGCCTGTCAGTTTTCTGTCCTTTGGATGACCTTGGATCCAGGACCTTCCCTTGCTTTATAATAGAGTCTTATGAATTTGAGCTTATGAATTTAGAAAATAGAGTTAAGGATTGGCAGAACCCAGGCTAAGATGATGAGAGGAGTTAGCATAACAAGCAGGCAGAAAAGGCAGGATCCAATGGAAACAACAGCAGGTGGAACATAGGCAGAAGACACAGCAATATGAGCCATGAAGAAATAAAACCATGAAGAAATAAAAATATTTTTAGATTTACAGTGGGAAGCATATGAAACTAGGGAAGAGCTACAACAATAAGGTGAACTGATGCATAGGAACAGGGAAAGTTTGGGTCCATTGCTGGGCAAGAGCAATTGAGGAACTCAATAATGTAACAACACAGATAAATAAAGAGCAGGCTTCTAGTAAATATATACCAACCAGAGGCCAGGTTCATTGATTTGATCACGGTGAGGGCCATTGCCTGTGCAGATTGGCCCACTGTGGGAGCCCTGCCTATCCCAGTCAGCTAAGAGGTGCACCCTCTGTGGGAGCACACTGACTACAGGGGGCAGCTCCTGAGTTGAGCATCTGCCCACCGTTGGTCAGTGCATGTCATAGCGACTGGTCAACTGGTTGTTCTGATTGTTCCACCATTCGGTTACTGGGTTTTTTTTTTTTTGTGTGTGTGTATATATATATATATATGTATATATATGGACTAAAAGGTTACAGTGGAAACACATTATTGGGCCACATCCCAATGAAGGGAATCTAAATCTGCTTGTAATAAAATTTCTACACTTTTGCTTAAGTTTTCTGGTCTGTGATCTCATTCTTCAGTTTTCTGAGACACAACTTCAGAGAACAAAATACCTCTGCTTACCATTCTAGTTAGCAATGAAACTGGAGGGGGGGGAATGGTGACTGGTTTTGATTTTGGCTTTTCAAATGTGATTGCTTTCTGAGAGACTGGGCAAAAATCTCTTCACCATATAAATGAGAGCTGAACTCCTTCAGCTCTTTTGACAAAGGGACACATCCACACCCACCCCTAGACCCATTCTTGGGTGTTCTTATGTGACTAAAACCTTTGTGGGGGTGTCAGAGGTCATTCTTAACCTGTGCCAAAGCCTTACAGGGAGAAGTAAAATGTAACTGAATCACTATATGGGAAGCATATCTTGATTTGTAAATTAGAGGCTTTAAAGGAGAAGCAGAGAAAAAAAATTCTTTAAGTATACTAATAAGAAATTTTAGAGGTTGTCTAGGACTATTCTAAAACTAATAAATGCCCATTTTCTTCCCTTCCTTTCTGGAACTTACCAGTTCTTCTCCCTTCTCCCTTTCCCTTCTCTTTTCTTTACACTATTACTTGAAGGAATGAGAATAGAAATTCTAATAGCTCCTTTGTAAGAAATTAGTCTTACAGAGGAACCAGCAATTGTTCCCACCTTTATCTGGGACTTGGATATAATTATAAAAATTTAAGTGTTAGAACATGTAATCTTGGCTATTCTAACCTATTCCATTTAATTCATCTACTGGTTTCTGTGAGCAAGGCAACAAAATCCTACCTAATAAAAGAGTAATATGCAAATTAACTATCACTCCGTTAAGCCTACAAGCATGCCCACCAGCCTCACCCACCAGCCAATCAAAACAAGTATGCAAATTAACCTAACTAAGATGGCTACAGCCACAGAGAGGAGGAGGAAGGCTTGGGTTTTCTAGGCCACAGAGGAAGACAAGCTTTCCACCTGCCCTTGCCAGCCTAAGCCTCCACTCAAGGGTGCAAAGTTTCAATTATAGAAGATAAACAAATCCAAACAGAAATGGTGGCAATGATGGAGCTGGGAAGAGCAGGAAGCTAGGGTTGCCCTCAGCAATGGAAGAAGCAAAGCTTTCCACACACCTTGGCCAGCCCCGGCCTCTGCTTAAGGCTGCAAAGTTTCAATTGTAGAAGGTAAATAAATTCCAGATACCAGGGCCTCCATTTGGGCCACTGGTGATTGTGGCCAGCCTGCAAACCACCACAGGCTTTTTGCCCAGGCTGCCCCACACCCCAAGGGAACCCTCACCCTGATCCAGGATACCCTTCAGGGAAAACCAGTTGTCTCCACCCATACACCAGGTCCCTATCCCATCTAATAAAAGAGTAATATGCAGATTGACTATCACTCCAACACACAAAGATGGCTGCCCCCATGTGGTTAAAGATCCTGACCTCAGGTAGACATAGATGGTCACCACAAGATGGCTAGTAGGGGAGGGCAGTTGGGAGGCACTAGGCCTCCAAGGGAAAGTAGTTGGAGGTGATCAACCCTGCAGGGGAGGTCAGTTAGGGGTTACCAGGCCAGCAGAGGAGGGAAGTTAGGGCAGTCTGGCAGGGGAGCAGTTAGGCATCAATCAGGCTGGCAGGGGAGTGGTTAAGACAGGGGTGGGCAAACTTTTTGACTCGAGGGCCACAATGGGTTCTTAAACTGGACTGGATGGCTGGAACAAAAGCAATATGACCATGCTGGCATTTTCATCTTTGGCTGCTGGTGAAGGAGCAGAGGGGAGAGCAAGAGAACCCTCCGCTCTTTTGGCTCTGTGAGCTGGATAGAACAGCCGAACTGGCCAGATCCGGCCTGTAGGCCGTAGTTTGCCCACGGCTGGGTTAGGAGGTGATCAGGCTTGCAGGCAGAAGTGGGTAGGGACAATCAGGAAGGCAAGCAGGCAAGCAGTTGGGAACCAGCAGTCCTGGATTGTGAGAGGGATATCCAACTGCCCATTTAGGCCTGATCACACCTAAATGGGTGGTTGGACATCCCTTAAGGAGTCCCAGATTGGAGAGGGTGCAGGCTGGGCTGAGGGACATCCCCCTCCATGCACGAATTTCATGCACCAAGCATCTGGTTACTAAATAAGGTTTGCTGTGAAACTGGAGACCTATTGCTGGAAAAAGTCAGGTCACCATAAGAAAGATTATAGAAAACATCAATTATTGTATTGTAAATCAGAAGTGCCTTAAGAAATAAGCCAAATTTATTTGGAATCTTTTTTTTATTTTGCTAGTGCTAGTGTGCCCATGGAAATATTGCTTCTCAAATCTTGATATATTAAGTATTTTCTATATATGTCTTTTTCAGTTCTTTGTCTTCCAAATTTGGAATGAGACTTCTGGACCTTGTAAAAAAATGTCCTATGTCTCAAGGCCTGGCCTGCTACCAGCACTAACTACTCTGTCTGGGACATAGTTTATAGCCTCTCTGGAATGGGAGTAGTTTTATTATTTCCTATTATTTAAGCAAACAAGCATTTACAGAAGCCAGAATAGCAGGTTTAAAATTTCAATAGTTTTTACCCAAGATGAAGGTTACTATGATTCATAACAACAAAAACAAAAATCTGAAGTGTAATTTATGAAGAGAAAACAGAAGTAAACAGGGCTGCTCTAGGACTGTGAGATGGTATTTACCCTTCTGACAAATATTTTTATGATGATTGAAATAATCACAAAAAGAGCCTTTATAAGGACCATAAAGATACTTGGACTACTTTAACTGTTCTTAACCCTTCCCAACTAAGGTTTTATCCTTCTCAGAGTAAAGTTTCTGTGCAAATGGTAAGTTTGTAAGCAACCAAAGGCTGTTTTTAAATCAGAGTAATGTTCACTGTCAAGTAGGGTATGTTATAGAGCAACACACATTTTACTGGTCAAATTGTCCTCAATTTACCTGATAAGGAGAGCCTTTATGTAGGACTTTCTTTCACTGCCCACGTGGAAAGGGTTCCAATTCAGGGCTCGGGATCTGGAGAAGGGCCGCACACCAATGAAAAGAGACTTGAGGAAATGCAATTTGGCGGTATGGGGGGCCAGGCGGCAGTCCAGCTCTAGTGGGAGAACTACCCCCAGCTCTGGCCCTGCCATCCCCCTTTACTGACGCTTTGGGAAAACATCTTAGGCAAGATAAACAGAAATTTACATGTAGCTCTTAGGCAGGAAATAACAGAAACTTACATGGGACACACAAGGAGGAGGCTGCTTCAGCTAACAATATCTCAACTAAAGGGTGAGTGGTCAGAGCAATTAAGGTTGATGACCAGCCTTCTTGGCTTCCTGTCTACTTCTCTTTTTTAGTGAAACTGATTTGTTTTCTAGCACCTTTATTTGAAATCAGTAATGCCAACAGGTTTTATATGTCTTTAGAACTAAATGAATCAAAAGGGAAAATGATGATTTAAAGAAACCTCCCAAGAATGTGGAAGAAAAAACCCACATGCTAACCTGACAGCTCAGTGGATGCCTGCATGGCAGTCTTGCAAACTCAGAGACCTAAAATAACCACAAAAGATCATCTAAAAATTATTTAACTACAAACTGGTTATAGTGGGTAGTCATGTCCTAGGCCAATATTTTCCCTGACAAAGATCAACTTAGATCTTCTTTACTGGGCCCATTTGCCTTCCTGCCTCTAAGACAACCTGTCTGGAGATGTCTGAGTAACTTGTAACTTCCTTTTTACCCAGGACCCCTCAGGGCACAACAAATGGCCTCAAGATATGCCCTCATTGTGATTGTTATCAAGTTAATTGTCAATTGTTAATTATGTTAGAGTATCCTGTATCCATCTCAGTAAAAGAAGCTCATGTCCATCATTTCATCTTTTACCCTATCCCGGATGTCTCCCCACTTTGCTCTGTCCCACCTTCCTAATCTATCACCAATGAATTTCATGTAATTCACCTACATCCCTTTCCTTTGATGGCAATGTATAAAAATAGATGTAACCGTGCATTGTCTGGAGCATTATCTCACTTCATTGAGGTTCTGTTTCCTGGCATATGTCGACAGTTTGGCTCAAATAAACTTACAAAATTTTGTACAGGTTTCAATAGTTTTTTTTTTTTCTGTTGTCAAGAGGAAACTAATCTTGATAGTGACTAAACATTTGCCAATCCTTTTCTTCATTATTAAGAAGAGCTTGAGAAAAGTCTTAACAGTGGACCCAACCTACTCAGAATGGCCCAAACACAGAGATTGTAGAGATTCTTCTATAAGTTTGATACACATGCCTCTGAATATGGGGAACCAGATCAAAGTGTCTTGAGAATCTCCTTTTCTTTTGACAACAAACACTTTAACTGGGAGAAATTTGAGTCAGGGTCCCTCAAGAAAAAGGCTAATCTTCTTTTGCAACATAGCCTGGCCCCACTATAGAGTGGACAATTGAGATGTTGGCCAGTTAATGCCACCATTAACTTAAATGTTACCCTGCAGCTAGACCTTTTTTTCCCCATTCCAAGGGAGTGAAAAAGAATGAGGTGCTGAGGATTTCAAAGGGCAGGTGCCTCCAGGACTAGATTACTTCAGCCACAAATTTGTAAATCTTTCCATAGTGATAGTGTGAGAAATGCTCACCTGTCTGAATTAAAATAATGAACTCACAGACAGAAGAATGGTAAAAAAAGAGATTTTAACATATTCTTGTAAGAGTAGGTATTATCTACTTGAAAGGCACATATGGAATAGGGATCACACATTGTTTATCCCTAAGGTTCCAGAGACCATCCTCCCTTCCACATGACTAAATACTATGGCTTTAATAGTTTCCTCATAAGTGACCTAGGTCTTACTGTCTCCCTTTGGGCCATTTAAAAAATTGGCTGAAGCCTTTTCTAGTTGTCACCACCTCCCCCTGTGACCTAGTATGAAGTGTTTCATCCTGGGTGCCTTGGATGTTTCCATCATGATGCTAGTTTAGGTACACAGTTCTTTGTATTTTGGATTCCTCCCTCCTTACATTCTATTCTGTTTGCCCTAGAGAAATTCAGTAACTTTTCCATTAAAAGTTGACTATGTTGAGGGTGAATCACAGAGGCCTATGTCATACAAATTATTTTATCTTCTTTTTATACTAATTGATTTTATCTTTATTAGCTGATCTAAAATCTCTTGGCTTTCTTAGAGGAAAGGAGAGGGAGAGTCTACTTAATTTCCTCCATTGTTGGCTTTAGAATAGTTGGAGTGGTGAGAAGCAGGTCTCGGGGTCCCAACAAATTCTCCTCCAATTGGCTCATCATCCTTGCTCTGATTATCTCTAATTGCCTTTGACATTCTCTCAAGAGTCTTAGCTCTGAATTCTTTCAGTGATATTTTTCCCTACTGAGGGAAATGTCATTTCTGAAAATATTTCCATGATGAAGAGGGAAGGAGGGAAAGAGGAAATGAGGAAAGGGTGAAAGGAAGGAGAGAGGGAAGAGGAAGGAAGAAACATTGACTTGGTATTCCACTTACAAATGCATTCATTGGTTGCTTTTTGTGTGTGCACTGTCCAGAAGTCCAACTAGCTATTTTGGTCTGTTGGGAAGTTGCTCTAACCCAGGGGTGGGCAAATTTTTTGACTCGACAGTCACAATGGGTTCTTAAACTGGACTGGAGGGCCAGAACAAAAGCATGGATGGAGTGTTTGTGTGAACTAATATAAATTCAAAGTAAACATCATTACATAAAAGGGTATGGTCATTTTTTTATGTCAATAGTTTTATTCATTTCAAACATTTTAACAAGAAGAATGTAAACATTAATTATTATGATTTGAAACTTCAAAAAATGGAGGAATCATAGCACAATAACATACCTACCTTATATTGAAGATGGCAAAAGCAAAATGAAATTGCCTACCAAAGGAAAGATACAAAAGCCTTTCAAATTAAACTTAAATAAAATAATTTAAAACTAAAACAAATAGAAAAGAACAAAATGTGTAAATGGTAAACATTTTCCTTAGTGCAACTTCCAAATTATGCCCGGGACGTAGATGTAGATGGCAATGTAGATTAGGTTGAAAGGTTTTTGGTCTTTAAAACATCAACTTCAGAGGGAACAGTGTTGTTGATATCCTTTTTTAGCTAATGTATTAAAGTCTGGAATTAGTTTTGTTGTGGCCATTCTCAGGATAGATCTGAGGTGTTCGTCAGTTAAGATGGATCTGTGAGGGGCTTTGTTGATGTTCATGATGCTAAATGTCTGTTCACCAAACAGCACCCGTATTCTTCTGTGTCATCCTCTGAATGTTTGGAAAAGTGGCTTCATTAAGTGAAGCATAAAAGTCTCTTAGTTCAAGAGAGCTGAATTTCTCCTTTAGGACAAAGTCAGAATGAAGATTGATGAGTTCCAGTTGCACTTCTTCTGGTGCTGTTTCAGGGTTTTGTGACAAAGGACAGGCCACCAATTGAAGTGACTGGTCAATTTTTTCAACATCAGAAATAAGGACAGAATTATGCATGCTGGTCATCCAGTGATTCTTCACATTTTGGATAGTCTCCTTTTGTGTGGCTAGTGTGGCAAAATGAGTAAAGACTTTGAAATTTGTCTGGAAAAGAAAATCAGCTTTGATTTAAAGGCTTTCACATTAGTGTACATGTCATGTGCATATTGATCTTTTCCCTGTAGCTTCACATTTAGCTCATTCAAATGTGAAAATATATCTACAGCAAATGCAAAGTCACACAGCCAATTCTTGTCACTCAGTTCAGTAAATTCGTCAGACTTCCCCTTTAATTTCAAAAATGCACCAATCTCTTCTTTGAGCTCCCACACTCATTGGAAAACTTTGCCCAAACTCAACCAGCAGACACAAGAGTGTTAAAGTAAGTCGTGGTGATCCACATCAGTTTCCTCCAGAAACTTAATAAACTGATGGTGCTGAAGTCCCTTTGCCCAAATGAAATTAACAACATGATTAAGTTGTAATATAGACTTACACAATGATTCTTGGTGAATAATACAGTGAAGGAAAATAACATTTTGGTTAGGGTTCTCCTCTTTCACTTTATCCTGATTTTTTTTTTTTTTTTTTAGCAGTCCAACATTTTTTCTAGTTAAATTTGGAGATCCATCTGTCGTGACATTAGCAAATTTATTCCATGGTAGCTTCATTTTCTTGATGATAGTAGACACCCGGTCATACAAGTCCTCTCCCCATGTTTTTCCTTTCAGTGGCTCGATGGCTAAAAACTCTTTTGTAATTTCAAAATTGTCACTAATCCCTCAGATAAAAATTAAGATCTGAGCAGTGTCCTTTACATCATTACTTTCATATAATGCTAGTGAATAAAACTTAAAGAACTCTGCCTTACTATTTAACTTGCTGGCCAAGTCTTCATTAATCAGTTTCACTCGACGAGCCACTGTCCTGCACGATAAGCTGAATTTTTCAAACTTGCCTTTGCTCTCTGGACATAAGAGACCTGCTGTCTCTATCATACATTATTTCAAAAACTTGCCTTCAGAGAGAGGTTTGCTAGCTTTTCCTAATTTGAATGATAGCATAAAACTTGCTTTGGTAGTTGTCTCTTGAATTGCAGTTTGTCTGTGAAAGACATTTTGCTGAGCCTGTAATTTAGCCATCAACCTCTGTGTAGTAGCCTCCAGTTCTTGAGGGAGGCTAGCATAGTTGCCATGCTTTGTGGCAAAGTGACAGCTGAGATTATACTCTTTGAAGACTACAAGTGTTTCCTGGCATATCAAACATACCGGCATTGATCAGACTTTGGTGAAAAAATATTTTGTTGTCCACTCCCTCTTAAACACTCGGCATTCACTGTCCACTTTCCTTTTCTTTGGTACACTCATGTTTAATATTGGGCTAAAACCAATAGTAACGTTCTCATATTAAATTCTTTACTAAAATAAGACAGTAAAGTATAAAAACAAGTGATTAAATTTGCTCTATAACATTTTTGGTCTTCTAAATACATATATATAACAAAATCATCTGAAAAAGTTCAGACATGGAACAGAGGCACACCCTGACCATAGAGAACAACCCCTTTCCTCCATAGGAAACCTGAGTATCTTTCACACAGGCCCTTTTTTTATGGTAACAAACATAAACACTTGTATGGGAGGTGCTAGGGTAGTGCAAAACATGGGTAACTAGTAGTTACCATTAGCACTTCTATTACTGGCAAAAAACAGCCGCAGTGCACATAGTGTGAAAGAGCCCATTATCAATGTCAAATTGCATCCACTGAACTCTAAAAACAATCAAGTGCCACTTTTAAATGCAACAGTTTTTCTTTTAAAAAAATATTTTATTGATATTTTACAGAGAGGAAGGGAGAGAGAGAGTTAGAAACATCGATGAGAGAGAATCATCTATCAGCTGCCTCCTGCACACCCCCTACCGGGGATGTGTCCACAACCAATGTACATGCCCTTGACTGGAATCGAACCTGGGACCTTTCAGTCCACAGACCAACACTCTACCAAACCAGTTTTGGCAACAGTTTTTCTTATTAAAAGCTGGAAATGGCAGGACATATATATATATATACATACATACATACACACACACACACATATATACATATATACATACATACATACATACATACATACATATATATATATATATACACACATTTGTGACAGCCTATTGTGACGTCCTGGCAGAGCATTACAAAGGAGAAAACCCAGCATCTGGTGATGTTCATAAGTACAAGACTTCAGGCTGTCATTACCAGGAAAGGGTTTCATCCAAGTATTAGATATGAACATTTGATTTTCAGTTTTTCATTTGTCCAATTACTTCTGAAATCCTGAAATTAAGCAATTTTGTAATAAAATCTTTAGTTCATCACATTTCTATACAATCTTTTTGTCCTGAGAGGGCAGGGTGAGGCTAACTCCTGACTCCATTTTGTATTGTGGAGCAGGGCAGGACAGGGCAGAGCTATCCTCCATTTTGTGTAACGACCCTAGCCCTTACCCAACCAATCAGGGTCAGCCAAAGCAGTGACATCACCACCCTTATAAAACTCCTTGACCTGTCAAAGTTTGCTCTCTCTTCCACCATGCTGTCGGTGTGAGTGGGACAGAGCCCATGCTAGCATGGAAGAAGCTCTTTCATTTATTGCATCGGACTTGGCTCCCTGGTGGTCCTTGGGGATCATGAAGTCTGGCATAACAGTTCAACCTACTGAATTAGGGTTCATTCACAGTAGCCGTGCTGCCATTGCAGTGTGGTTAGTGCAGCACAGCTAGGGTTAATGCAGGGTACACAGATTTCCATCATGTTTGCATTGATGCTGATGTGCAGTGGTGCATGTTAACACAAATGCTATATAGCACACATTTTTACAGGCGCAAGGGGGAGTAGCAAACTCAGTGCAAAATGCATTTGTTTTGCCCCTAACACATGTGGTTAGTGGCCATGGTAGTGTTACTGATACTGCATCCATATCAGCAAAAAAAAAAAAAAAAAAAATGGAGCCACAGCATGGCTAGTGTGACATGTCCTCTGTGTGTCTTTTTCCCTGTTATGCACATCCAAAGTGGGGGGGGGGGGGGGGGAGAACTGCAGTGGATACAAGCCCTAAAAGCTGAAAGTCTTTGTTCTTTTATTAACAAGAGTAGAGAGCCGTCTGGGAAGGCACCTGGATAGTCTTTTAATTCTAATCAACTGAGCCCAGGGGCACTGGCAGAATAATGTTATCAGTACTGATTTCTTATCTTTATCCATGTGCTTGGAATGTGGAACAAAAAGGACCTTGACCCACCCACGTCTTGATATGCGAAATCTTGTAGAAAAAAATAAGGAGCTTACCCAGAT
The DNA here is from genome assembly GCA_963924515.1 of Vespertilio murinus. Classification (NCBI taxonomy): domain Eukaryota; kingdom Metazoa; phylum Chordata; class Mammalia; order Chiroptera; family Vespertilionidae; genus Vespertilio; species Vespertilio murinus. The sequence goes on along the minus strand of OZ004723.1, from coordinate 5,988,326 downwards.
CCTGAGGAATAGGATTTGGGCACACCGAAAATCCTTTTGATCATAAAATCCCTTTTGGCAACCAATAAATATGCTGTGCTGTCTGAGATGAGTGTGACTGTCTCCCCATCTAGCACCAAGCTTGAATCTATTTCTGCCTCTTGTCTCTCTCAATTTCTTAATCCCCAACTCCTCCCCTCAAGAACCTGTCCACCACATTTTGGTTACCGGAAACAGAGACCTGAGTATGGAGGGAAAATAGACGAGGGGGATACTTCCACCGTGTGCACACAGATTAAGGTAAGTTTATGGGAAGTGTATTGTGTATTGTGAATTGTGAATTCATTTGAATAGTTAAGTGTAAAACATTGGGTAATCTTTATAAGTTAAGATTATGCTGAAAGTTCATAGATGCTTTGTTAAGTGTAGTGATTTCTTAAGTTTTGTTGATGAAATCTTGGAAAAGCTCAGAAAGAAGTTATATATTCAGCAGAAAGTCCAGAGAAAATTCCTATTTTAATTGATGATGATCTTGATTCATAGCAGGCGAGTTTAAGAATGTCTAAGTGGGGTGCAGCCTGAAGTGGATACCATCTGCACCTCTTCCGCCTCCATGTGTAAACTACTTGTAAAAGTAGATGCCAGACCATCACTGAAACTTCTCCTAAAGTAAGCAGGATGTGGGGGAAGAGAAGCCACGTGGCAATCCAATATGGATGCCACTCTCTAACAAAGCCACCATAAGAGGCTTCATATTTGCCATCTTTCCTTTTCCAGCTAATGAATTAAAGCTTTTACAAATTCATAAATGCATTGGGGATTTCTGTGTTCATGTAAAGGGAAAAGGCCAGTTTAAAAACGAGTGTGCATAGTTTTTGAACTGGGCTTGACACTTTTCTGTGTACAGAATAAAAACCCTAGAGATTTTAGCTTTAAAGATGGCTAAGATGAACCAGGATACAAATTGAAGCTAGTTTCCCAAGGCATTTTAAGCAACCCCTTTTGAAATTCCTGTCCTGAGACAACCAACAGGAAGTAGATAACAAGTTTGCATATGAATGGCTGATGCAAAAACTAGTAAATCATAGATGGATATAAATATTCGTTTGATGGTTTTTTCCATGTTAAAATTTCAAGGCCTTAACAGAGATGATTCTTGTAAAGCTCCAAGGGCCCAAAATAATACAAGAAAATTATCCTCTCTTCTTAAAGGAAATCCTTTTAAAACAGATCTAATATACTTGAAATTGCATGGTATTATTCTACAATGTCATAATTTTTTATATTTTACAAACAGCATATTGTACAATTAATCCAAACAAACTTAAATATCTAAAAATTTTTAATGTTTGGCAGCAATTTTAAAAAGGATATGTGCCGGGAGCCATAAAAACAAGAGTTCAGTTTCACTTCCTGGTCAGCCCCCTAAGAAAGCCGCCAAGATTGTGCACCAAGATAGCCAGCGTACCAACAAAGCCCCCGGGCGCGCCAAAGGCTAGAAGAACCTCCCACATCAGAATAACCAATCAGCTAAAGACATGCCCAGTCCCCAACCAATCACCCCATGACAATCCCTTACCCTGTCCCTCCCCTTCCGAGCCTTTAAAAACAGTTACACTTCAATAAAATGTGAAGGCTTGATCAGATTTCTAGACTTGCCTTCCTTCCTTGCGCCCCTCTCTTGTTTCATTCTCTTAGGAGATTCCTGCGTGCCCACGTTGTTGCCCCGCAGGCTGGGGCAGACATGAAAGGATTCAATTTCTTCCACTGTGTGGAAGGCCCCTTGCAAAGGTATTTGAGCATTCTATATTGGCCCTTTTTGTCAAAAGGGATCCTCTTCTTACAATTCAAATACCCACAGCTGTTGCTTGAGTTCTCAGTTCATGCTGAGGTTGAAGCCTCATGGTGGATGGTATCATGGATCTGTCTCTCACACAATGGTGTGAACTGGGACCTACCTGGGGAAGAAATTTGGGTTCCCCAAGATATATGATTAATGCTGCCTCCTCCCCCAGCAGCAGGTGGCTCCCCAGACAGGTGCTGTGCATGGACACCATAGGGGAATAGGCTACCAAAGAGACAGAACTGAACCTTACATCACCCTGCTTTGCCCCAGAGGATGGATTTGTCCCAGAGTCAATGGTGGGTAAGACTCCTCAAGGGAGGGGCAACCTAATTCAGGCACAGACACAGGAGGTCATCAGGAGAGAACTTGGGGGTCAACAGAGGTGGTACACAGATCCTCACCCCTCAACATTACAGGCACTTGAACACTCACCCCTTCTGAGGGAGGTCTCCTGCCCCATGGCTGCTTTGTGCTTCCCATGCCCAGCTCAGATCAGGACCCAGGAAACAAACAGATGTGGCCCAGCTCAGATTGAAAGCCAGTTACAAACAACAGACTTGACCCAGCTAAGATTGAGACCCAGGCAACAGAGTAGTGGTTTATGGCAGCTGCCCTATAACTAAATCTAGCCTAAATCCAGGAGTGCTCAGGGCTTTTTCAAGGATGCATATAATCCTTTCCATTAATTTTTAAAGAGTAAACTAAAATTGTTGTTAAAGTATTAAATTTGACAGTAAAATAGTCAAGTTTTCAGATTAAATTGGCTAAAATAAGTAAATATTCAAGAAAATCTAATTGTACAAAAAGCTGTTCCTAAAGTGTTAAACAAAAAATTCTATTGGTAGTTCATTTCATGATAAAATCACTTAACATGCAATGAACCCTAAAGCAGTCATAATTTTGGGCAAAAAATATTAAGGATCCCAAGTAAAATTCATAAAAATAATTTCTTTATTAAACATTGGATGAGAATATGTTTATATTTCCCAAAGTTCCAAGACCACATGTGGATTCCTGCAACAGAGAGGAATTAGCAGGAAATGATTCAGCCATGAAGACAACAGAAGGAACAGTCCAGACATGGAAGATGCTGACGAAGCCTTGCCATGCTAGCAGTCAGCAGCTGTCACTGCAGATTGCCCAGGACCAAAAAAGAGGTCAAATCTGCATTGCCACCAATTGTCCAGGATCCAGATGTCATTGCTGACATGTAAACTTGGAACTTCTGGACATTGAAACTTGGACTCAGAACTGTTGGACATTAAAATTTGGACTCGAAACTTTTTTTTTAATTTATAAGGTATTATATGTGTACATAGCTTACCATTGCCCCCACAACCACCCATAAATGCCCTCCATCTGCAGAGTTTTGTGTCCATTGGTTGTACTTATATGCATGCATACCAGTCCTTTGGTTGATCTCTTATCTCCCCCAGACCTCCCTACTGTCATTTGACAGTCTGCTTGTTGTTTTACTATCACTATATCTATCTTTCTGTTCATTAGTTTATAATGTTCTTTATTATCCGTAAATGAGTGAGGTCATGTGGTGTTTCTCTTTCATTGACTGGCTTATTTCAATCAGCATGATGTTCTCCAATTCCATCCAGATTACTGCAAATGATGGAATTCCTTCTTGTTTATGGCAGCATAGAATTCCATTGTGTAGATGTACCATAGTTTTCTGACCCATTCATCTGCTGACAGGCACTTAGGCTGTTTTTAAATCGTAGCTATTGTAAATTGTGCTGCTATAAACAAAGGGGTGCATGAATCATTTCTGATTGGTGTTTCTAGTTTCTTGGGGTATATTCCTAGTAGTGGAATTACTGGGTCAAATGGGAGTTCCATTTTCAGTTTTTGGAGAAAACTCCATACTACAGTGGTTGCACCAACATGGAATCCCACCAGCAGAGCATGAGGGTTCCTTTTTCTCCACAGCCAAGCCAACATTTGTAGTTTGTTGATTTGTTGATGTTGGCCATTCTGACAGGTGTGAGATGGTACCGAATTGCTGTTTTGAATTGCATCTCTCAGATAATTAGTGACTTTGAGCATGTTTTCATGTGCCTCTTAGTCTTCCTTCTGTCTTCTTTTGAGAGGATTCTATTTAGGTCCATTGTCCATTTTTTAATTGGCTAATTTATTTTCCTTTTATTGAGTTGTATAAGCTGTCTTTAGATGTTGGAGATTAACCCTTTATCAGTGATATCATTTGCAAATATCTTCTCCCATAAAGTGGATTTTCTTGTTGTTTTGTTTTGCTGTAGAAAAGCTTTTTATTTTTATGTAGTCCCATTCATTCATTTTCTCTTTAGCTTCCATTGCCCGAGGGGCAGTATCAGTGAAGAAGTTCTTTAGGCATATGTCTGAGATTTTGCTGCCTGTGGATGTCTCTAGGAAAGTTATCTTACAGACCGGCGCTGACCTGGGAAAAAGTGGTTAAATCAAAAGCATTAACATCAGAGCCATACTCATCCGCCCGTTTCTTGAAGTCCAGGAAAATTTTTTTAAAAACATTGTAGAGGGGAACATGGAGACATAAATGAACCTTGAACATCTTGACGGAGACCAAAACACAAAACAAATAGGCCTGACACAAACACAACAAAACACAAGACAACCCGTCCGGACACCTGGGGCCGAGGACACCGTAGTGTCCAGCCTGAGCCAAGGACACTGTCCTGTCCTCCAACTAGAGTCTGGAGGTTAAGCCGAGTCCAGCCCTCCAAGGACCCTTACCCTTTTGAGATCTCAACCATAACCTGTGCGCCTTACCTTATGAGACCAGTCTCCCCGATTTCAATAAATCTTTGTGGCTTCTGTCTCCGGCTAAGATCCCCGAAAGGAGGGAGAGCCTCCTGTGGAGGACAAACCTCCTGCTCCTTCCAGGGGGTCCCTCTCTCCTCTCGCAAGAGGGAGAGTCTCCTGTGGAGACCCCCCAGAAGGGTCCTTCTCTCCTCTCTTTTGGGTATCTCACTGGGGGCCTCCAAATGTTGTGGGATCAAAACCTGGATTCAAAATAAGACTGCCGGAGGCTGATGATGAATTTAAAAAGCAGACAAAGATTTATTGAAATAAAAAAATAAAGAAAAACAAAAAAAAAAAAAAATTGGCCAGGACAGCCTCAAGAACACTACACACAGGTAGGCTCCATAGGACCGCACTGTTCTAGGGGTAGGCAAGTCTTTTTAAAGTTTCAAACCACAGGAATTTTCCTTCATTTGAATTCTAAAGACTTTGTCCCCAGTCACATCCTGCCTGGACAATGGAATATGGCCTTATCTTGTGATAGCCCAAACACAAAACAAAAGTTGAGGATAGCCCTTATACACAACAAAAGAAGTTCCTAAAGGTTATCTACAATTCTATCCCTGAAGCTACTGAGTCAATGGGTATCAATTTCCTGGTTCTGGTCTCAGGCTATGGATAATTGCCTTAGCCTCCAGGTCTCCAGGTAAGTACCCTGTGTTTTAATCAGATTTAGCAGAGTTAGAATTTAAACAGCTGGCTTTATCAAAATATGACTTCTACCATATTTCAGAACACGCAACAATTCACCGGCCTCCGGCATTGGCGTTGTTGTTTGATCTCAGCTGGCCCACTTTGTTCCTGACGACGGGGGCCCCACTCCCCACCCCTCCCCCGGGATCTGCTCCTCTGGCTCCGCACGTCTGTGGGCTCTCAGGCCAGCCCAGCCAGCCCTGCTCCAGGGCGTGGGGGACACAGAAGGGGCAGAAATGTGGCCGCCGGACGGTGGTCAGTGTCCGCCTGGGAAGGTGGCTTTTGGCAGAGCACAGGGCCTGCCGCCAACACTGTGCTCTGTTCAGCCGGTGAGAAAGCGGTGGTAGGTTTGAGACAGGTGATGCCACAGAGAGGACAGGGCCTGTCTCCGGGGTGTGCGTGTGAGACTGTGTGTGCGCGCGCGTGTGTGCGTGTGCGAGCACGCGTGCGTGCGTGCGTGTGTGTGTGTGTGTGTGTGTGTGTGTGTGTGTGAGACACAGAGAGAGAGAGCTCACCTGATGAGAAGTTTGAGGGCTGTTTTTCTTTATTACTGACTAAGGCTTGGCATATGTGCTCTTAACCCCAACCCCCAGCCCTCAAACATGCCCTCCCCCTCCCCCCTGGTGTCTGAGTCAATCGGTTAGGCTTACCTGTAGGCACTCAAGTCCTTTGGTCGAGCTTTCCCCTCACACCCACCTTGCCCTACCTTCCCTCTGAGGTTTCCGCCACTGATCTTGCTTCTCTCTCTCTGGAGCCATTTTTGTTCCTCAGTTGGTGTGGCTTATTATAATCCACAAATGAGTGAGATCATGTGATATTTATGTTTATCTAACTGACTGACCTCGCTCCTCAGCCCAACCGTGCTGTTGAAATGGTAAGAGTCCCTTCCTTTTCATGGCAGCATAGTGCTCCAGTGTGCAGATGCACCAGTTTGTAAATCCACTCATGTGCTGATGGGCATTTTGGCTGTTCCCAAATCTTGGCTATGGTGAACTGTGCTGCTATGAACATAGGGGCGCATATATCCTTTCTCACTGGTGTTTCTACTTTGCTAGGATACATTTCCACAAGTGCTCATTATTAGGTCCCATGGCAGTTCCATTGTCAACTTTCTGAGGAATCTTTGTACTGTTGTCCACAGTGGCTGCACCTGTCTCCATTCCCACCGGCAGTGAAGAAGGGTTCCTTTTTCTCCCCATCCTTGCCAGCACTTGACCTTTGTTGATATGCTGGTAATTACCATTCTGACAGGTGTGAGATGGTACTGCAGTGTCATTTTTATTTTCATCTGTCATATGATTAGTGACATTGAGTATGTTTTCATATGACATTTCCTATGTCTTCTTTCAAAAAGAGTCTATTTTGATGTTTCCCAATTTTTATTGGGTTGTTTAACTTCCTTTTTTAAGTTGTATGAGTTCCCCATAGATATTTGAGATTAAACCCAAATTAGTGATAACATTCGCAAATATCCTCTCCCATGTGGTCAGATTTCTTGTTGTTTTGGTAATGCTTTGTTTTACTGATAGAATATTTTTATTTTGATGTAGCCCCATTTTTTCCTCCCCTTAGTTCCCTTTGCCCTAGGAGATGGGTCAATGAAGATATTGCTTTGGCACATGTCTGAGATTTTTCTGCCTGTAGATTCCTCTAATGTTTTCATGGTTTCCTATCTTATGTTTAAATCCTTTATTCATTTTGAGTTTATTTTTATATATAGCATAATTTGGTAGCCTAGTTTCAGTTTTTTTTCATATATCTGTCCAAATTTCCCAGCACCATTTTGTGAAGTAACTGTGTTGATTCCATTGTATGTTCTTGCCTCCTTTGTCAAATATTAATTGAGCATAGTGGTTTAGGTGCATTTCTAGGTTTTCTATTTTATTCCAAGGGACTATATGTCTGTTCTTATGCCAGTAGGGGGCAATTTTGAAAATAGTAGCTTTGTAATACAGCTTGATATATGGTATTGAGATTCCTCCTACTTTGTTCTTCTTTCTCAGGATTGCAGCAGCTATTCAGGATCTTTCATTTATTCTGAATGAGTATTGGAGAGTTTGTTCTAGATCTGTGAAATATACTGTTGCTATTTTAATGGGGAGTGCATTGAATCTCTAGATTGCTTTGGGTAGTATACACATTTTAATGAATTGCTTCTATCAATTCTTGACACAGTATGTTCTTCCATCTGTTTATGTCTTCCTCTATCTCTTTTTCCAGTGTCTTGTAATTTTTTGAGTAGAGATCTTTTATCTCTTTAGTTCCATTTATTCCTAGGTATCTTGATTTTTTTTGGTGTGATGAAAACTGGCATTGTTTTGTAAATCTCTCTTCTGAAAGTTTACAATTGGTATATACAAATGTCCTAGATTTATTGTCCTTGATTTTTTATCCTGATATATTGCGAATTCATTTATTAACTCTAATTTTTATGAAGTTTTTTTGTGTTTTATGTACAGTATCATGTCATTGTAAATAATAATTTTACTTATTTCTTTCCAATTTGAGTGCCATTTATTTCTTCTTGTCTAACCACTGTGTCTAGCACTTCTTTTACCATGTTGAACCAAAGTGGTGAAAGCAGACATCCCAGTCTTATTTCTGTTCTTAAGGGAAGTGGTTTTAATTTTTGCCCATTGAGTATGATATTGAGGGTTTGTTTGTCATAGGAGGCTTTTATTACAATCCTGCTATTCTCACTTTGGTGAGTGTTTTTATTAGGAAAGATTATTTAGCTTTGTCAGATGCCTTTTTCTGCAGCAATTGACAGGATTATTTGATTTTTAACTCTCAGTTTCTTTGTCATGTATCATGTTTATTGACTTGTGGATATTGTATCAGCCTTGCCCCAGGAATAAATCTCACTTGTTCATCGTGTGATCTTTCTGTTATCATGCTAGATCCAATTTGCCTGAATTTGTTTTTGGTTTTTCTTTGTGGATTTTAGCATCTATTTTTTATCTGGGTTATAACCTGTAATTCTGTTTTTTTGTGGTATCATTATCTGGTTTTGCTATTAGAGTGATGCTGACTTCATAGAGGTTGGAGGTGTGTCTTTCTCTTGAGTTTTTTGTTTGTTTTTTTGTTTTTAATAGTCTGAGGAGGACTGGATTTAGTTCTTCTTTGATGTTTGGCAAAACACCATGAAGCCATCTGACCAGGGCTTTTGTTTGATGGAAGATTTTTATTATTTTTTCAAGTTCATCAGTATTTGTTGGCCTATTCATGTTTTGTTTTTTTTAATTCATTCTTCCTAATTGAGGTTTGTAAACTTGTATTTTTCTAGGAATGTATCAATTCTGTCTAGGTTTTCCTATTTGTTGGAATAGTGTTTTTCATAGGATTTTTAAAAAATACAATCTTTTGTATATCTGTGGAGTCAGTTGTTACTCTACCCATTTCATTACTGATTTTCTCTAAGTCCTCTCTCTTTGCTTCTCGAGAGGTCTGTCAAATTTTCATCAATCTTGTTCAATCCTCTCAAAAAACAGCTCTTACTTTCATTGACCTTTTGTATCGTTTGTGTTTGTTTGTTTGGCTCTGTGTTTATTCCTGCTCTAATCTTTATTTTATTCTTCCTTCTTGGTATTGGGGCTTTTCTTGTTGCTCTCTTTCTGATTTTTATGTTGCAAGGTTAGATAACTTATTACCACTTAGGATTATTTCGTTGATGATTTTTTTTTTAGAGGAATAATCCAGGTGTGATGGGGTTACTAACGGCCTCTGATATGAATGTATTGCTAGAGTTCTTTGCCTTGAGCCCTTGGTTGGATACAAGTGTGCCTCGTGGCAGTTCATAGAAGCACCAGGGAGTTATGTGCTGAAACCATGGAACTTTGGATAGACAGCCAGAAAGGAGGAAACCAGATTTCTACTCCTGGTGCTATACACCCTTATTTTGAAAAGAGCACACCAAACCAGGTTTCAGGAGGCATCTTATAGTGGCAGTGGGCTCCATAGGCCTGCTTGCTGGAGCAAAAGAGCACGCCAAACCAGGTCTCAGGAGGCATCTTATAGTGGAAGTGGGCTCCATAGGCTCAACTGAGGTGGTGAAGTCAGCAGCCTGGATGGTGTGTGCCCCAATTGTTACTGCCTTGTGCCCATAGTTGAAATAGCGTGTGCCCATCTATTGGTGTAGTGGGTCTCAGGAGGACTGCACACTGGAAAGGCACAATCATGGTGTCCAGAGTTCTGCAGTTGTAAGATGGGAAGCCTTAGTGTTTGCTGATGCATCTGTGATTGGATAAGCACATGTCCAGTGGCAGTCACAAGAACCCTGAGGTGTGTTTGCCAGCTAGGTACAGTGATGCACCTGAAAGGCCCTGGGCACTGAAACACACAAAGGTGTCTGTGGGCAGGTGTCCAGGAAGTGGGAATGCAAAATTTCTACAGCCAGGCTCTCAGCACTTGTTTGGGTAAAAGCTTGTGCATAGGGGGTGGGGCGCACTTAGCAGCACCCAAGAGCCACTCAGGAGACTTGGGATCTGAAAAAGCGTGACAACGGTGTCTGGGGGTCTGCCACTGGGGAAGGGGGGAGTCATCCTTATTCCTGCAGGAGCCATGAAATTCTGGAGGAGGAGGTTTTTGGGTCTGCAGCTGGGGCAGCTGGGTTTTGGCTGGAGTGGCTGCTGGGTCACAGTCAGTGTCCAAAGCCTGTCTGTGTGGTGGTGTTGATGAGTTCCTAGAAGCGGCTGCTCTCCCCTTCAAGATGGCATGGGCTCCGTTTCTAAGACCTTCAGCCCAGGGAGTGTCCCCAGTGGGGGGTAGGTGTTCCCTGTCCAGAAGAGCTTGTTCTGCCAGCTCCTGCTACTCCTACCGAATTTACCTGTCACACATACACACACACACACACACACACACACACACACACACACACACACCATACACATTCAGGTACTGTCCTTTCCCCCCTCACTCACATGCTCTCCCTCACCTCTATCCTGCCAGTTGCCATCTTCTCAAGTAATCTTTGTGTCTTTTCTTTTCATTTACTTAAAAGAGTGAGAGGAGTTGGGGGCCGAGAGAGAATGAAGAGAAAAATACTGTTGACTCCTGTACGTGCCCCACCATGTGACCTTCTATGGGTAGGACGATGCCCCACCAGCCAAGGCATGTATCTGGTTTTCAGTTTCCCCATCAGTGTTCTCAAAGATTTTCACAAGAGTTCAGGGCTTCCTGTATATGTGCATGAACATGATGTTTCCTTGTTTGGGGAGCATTTGGTTCTTTCTCTTAGACCTGGGTGGATGGTGGATACAGGTGACTGAGTCCATAGGACACCAGAGCAACCAAGTACTGGAGGGCCTGAGGCCGTTCTCAGCTAGGCCAGTGTGAAAGGAAGACATCTTCGGTGAGCTGGGTACAGAGCGCCTTGGGTGTCTAGAGGTGCAGGGCCCTTCTCATCATCAGGAAATAGGTGGATCTGCATCCTCATGCCCCTCCTGTGGAGCAGAAACAGGAGTGGCCCTTGTATTCTCAGGACATTCTTCCAAGAAATGCCTTTTCATGAGGTAATGGAGGGCGAGAGACACAAGAAGCTGTAGTGTATTAGGGACCCCATGTTCAGTAACTCTGCTCGGAGCAGGGCTGCCAGGAGAACCAACAGACTTACTTGACTAGTGTTTGATGTCAAGTAGGTTTTGGCCTCTCTTCCCCTGAGCTTGCACCACTGTGGGTAAGGGATGCTTCTTGAAACAAAGTACCAATAGTGCACATCTTGTCCTCTGGCTACCGCCCAAGGAGGTCAGGGAGGCCTTGGAGGTGGAGAAGGAGGCTGGATAGACCAGGCCCTCATGCATTGGGAGTATCAGGCTGCACACAGATGCTGCTGGTACTCAGGCCACCTAGTAGTAACCCCTGTGTTACCTGTTTCTCAGCCACACTGAAATTGGCTATGACAGGATGTATTGGGCCCAGGACCCTGAGATATGAGGGCAAGGGCATGACTCCAGAGTAGTTTGGGGCAGAGAGCAAGGTCAGCCCTGGGCAACCAGAAGGTGTCATCCTTAGTGTGATCCACCTGTGCAGAGAGGGTGAGGAGGAGGGGCAGAGCAGAGCCCAGGCCAAGGGGGAGACAGCTGGAGCCATGCCTCCTGTAGCCCTTGAGCTGGGCTGGGTTCCCCACCCCTTTCATACCCGCTCCCTCAGATGTGGGAGGGGCCTCCAATCTCATCTACTGCCCAGGTCTTGAGGATGACACCCGATTTGTGAGCTTGAGTTCATTCCTGATTCTCCCTGGGAATATCCCACAATCCTATCCCCATACTCCTGGGAGACCAGTCTGGGTCCATACACCACTGCTGAGCACAGACCTGCGAAGCACCTGGATTGTGGTGGGTGATTATCACCTAAATGGAGACTCCTTCTCTCTGCCCATGACCCTGATCTTGTCCACCACAGCCACCTATAGAGTGGCATGCTCCAATTCTCTGATGACTTCTCTAGGCACACCCCATGAGGCTGGCACAGGTGATGGCCATGGGAGCCTTAGATCAGGAACTGGGGCCTTGTTCTGTGTCACCATACCATGACCCACTTCTAGATACAATTGCAAGTAACTCACTTGTTCAAGCCTCAGTTATTGCACATGGAAAATGAAGTCAATTTAAGGCCCTTGCCAAGGTCTTATGTCTTGAGAGATAAGAAATGGGACTAGGAAAGTGAAATGCTTTGGTAATTTCTTAAATTCTGCCAAACATGAGGAATTGCTTTTACTCATTATAGTGACTCAGAATCCAGCTTCTAGTTTATAATTGCCAGTTGCCAGAGAAGTGTGAGGAACATGGTTGTGACCAAAAAAAAGGTGGAGAGGTTTCCCAGGAAGCCATGAGAGCAGAAAGCTTCACACTAAAGAACTCATCCAGAGACAGGTCCCCACGTGGGCAGCAGGAAGGATGGGGCTTTGGGAAGTAATCCAAACATATAAAGCAGTGTGACAGTTCACCAGTGCATGGAAAAGATTCTCTGTGTGTGAAGCATGGTGGTCCCTCCTTTGGAAAACTGATGTTTAAAACTGCTGCTTGAAATACTCTGTTATTTTTAGATAGTCTCTTAGTCTATAAAAAAAATAACTGTTTTTGGGTTGAATAATGAAAAGATAAACTTAACTGTCTGACCTTGCAAGCTATCCATCTAAAGGGATGATACACTGATACAGATATTAATTCTCTTATTTTGCCAAGTGTTTGTTCATCCAAAGTTACAGGCATCTATATGGATATGATATGTACTAAAAGTTAGAAGTTGCCAGTATAGATATGACAGGTGTTTGATTAGATAGGATATGTACTCAAGGTTATAAGCTGTGTCACACAAAGTACTAGATGGATACCAAAAGGAAATAATACCCCCCTGTTATTTTTTCAGACTTTGACAGAGGTAATCAGCTCTGAAATTATATGCAAGATGACTGCTAAATAATTGGCTCATTAGGTATCTTGTCCAGCTCACTGATTTGTGATTCAACATATGAAGAATTATATGACCAGAAGAACCACAAACCACTTTAAACTACACTTGAAAATATTTTACAAAGGCTCATTTCAGTTTTTAATTCTCAAACATTTAAAATCACAAGGTACTAAGTAGTGATTTTACTATTTTATTAACTTACATGTATGGTATATTAATAACAGAATTTTTAAATGTGACAAAAATTTATAAAGTCCGTTGAAAAGAAACTTTTCCTATGGCTATTAAGATTGCTGTCACTGTTATAACTGGAGATACCATTCTTTGTGCCCTGCTCTACAGTGCAAAGTGAGACTAGTCTGGGATTTACCCATTTTTCAGCTCATTTGTGTGTGTGTATGTTTTTTTTTTGTTGTTGTTGTTTGTCTACCCAATAGTGTGAGGGTCCATGCCTCAGATGCTCTGACGGAGACCATGAAATTCTCATGAAGTGTCCCTGCCAATCACCCACAATAGCAGTGGATGTACCTTTGGCACTCAGTGAATGCTTTTCAGTAAACCAAGGATTGAAGAGAAAAGAGAGGGGTCTGGCTATGTCAGGTTAGAATCTGCTGACCCAGGACATCCCTGAGAACATGTCCACTGTCCCAGTGTCTCCTGCCAGCCCTCAGCACAGGGCATAGCGAGTTTTCCTGTCCAGCATGGTGTGAGTCCTTCTGTGACTATGAGGCTTATGGCGCCCCTCCAGGGAACATTGCAGTGGAACAGGCTGTGCATCCTAGAGCATCTGGTTTTGCTCTCAGACACAATGAGCTTCCTCTGGCTTGGAGTTGTAGATTTAGGGCAAGTGGATTCCAGGGATGCAGTTATAAACACCATTCTCACCTTCTCGGGTCAGAAGCGTAATTCTTACCAACTAATGATGCAGAAGTGCAAATATCACGAGGATCATCCCTTCGTAGCCTAAGTGCTATTATTGGGCCGTCACTTTCCTGCAGACCTCTCCTCATCTTTGTGTCTAGGATCAGTGCTTGATCCTCTCTCCTCTCCTGGCCTGCACTCTCCATTGGATATATGAGATAAAGCTGTGTCAGAGTCAGGAAGAATGGCCCCTGCTCTGCTGCCATTTTTATCCTGTCCCTCATTCTAAGGTTACTCATGGGAGTCTCTTGGCTATTCTCTTTCCTGTCCCTCCAGCCTGAAGGGAGTGCTCCTCTTCACCCACACTCCCTGTGCCTCTAGAAGCACCTCCTTTAGCATTAAATGGCTAGATCCAGTTGTACCCTCGAAGACAGGCATGCCCTCCTTGGGAAGAAAGTAAGAGGGACAGTCCGTTGTTTAGTCTAGATGTTACTGGGTCTGAGGTGAAACCAGGCCTTGTTGGGCACAGGCAGAGTAGGTAGTGCAAGCAGAGACTTTTGAGTTTCTAAAAGGCCCAGAGGACAATGTACGTCAGGGTAAAAAGAGGTCTCACTTCAGAGGGAAAGATGCCAGGTGGAAGCATGTCTGCTCAAAGGCTGGGCTAAGAGAGCTGAATGTGGGAAAGCCCATGCATGGGGACAGATCCCCAGGGCCTGAGAAGGTCCTCAGATACAGGGCTTGCTCTGGAATCCAGGAAAGGTATACTCCTGCCTTCGTATTACCTCTTTGTATCCAGGAAAGCAGCTGGGATGTTGTTTTTCCTTCTGTACATTGTAGCAAGACATGTTTTCAAAAGAGCTCATGATAGGTTGGCTGACATTCCAGGGATGCATAAAGAGGGCTCTTAGCCTTGGGAGCACATTCTAAGGACCACTCTCCCACTCAAAAACAAAACAGAAAACAAAACTTGGAAGGGCAAATGCCTTGGGATCCCACTAGGAATCATGCCAAGTACTAGTATAGCTTCAGATCTTTGAAGGGGAAGGTATCTGTACATGTAATACTGAGTGAGGACACACTTCTCTCACAATCTGAGTGAGAGTTTTAGGCTCAGAGAAGCTTTTTGAAGCCAATTTGCATGGGTTGTTCCATAGGGTTGAGTGAACGTTAGTTATCCATACGGACTTTGGCAGTCATGTTTAGGACCAGACCCCTGGAACGTGCCTGGGCCTAATCTGCTGTCTGTGGAAGGTCAGGATGTGGAAGAGGAGGCCTGAGAAAAAGAGATTGCTCCCTAGAGCAGCTCCTTGATAAGAATACATAGGTCTTTTGGCCCATGTTTATTTTTCTATGTGGCTCCAAGATTCCAAAAGCCAAGGACTCTCACCCCTCATTGGCTTTCAGAATTGGTAAGTTATGTCCCAGGTTCCATTGACAAACCTATCCTCTGGCCTCTGCACAGTCAATATTTTTAATTTTATTTTCTCAAGCCAGTTTGCTGAGCTCATCTGGTTCTTATGGAGGAGGAACCGACGCAGATTGCCCATCTGGCCCAGGAAAGGAGTGAACTTCCTCAGGGTGGACAGTTTCCAGGTACAATTTACCTCCAAATCCTGGACAGAGTCAAGCTGCACCACACCCAGGATGTTCATGTTCTCCTTTGACAGAGCATAAACCTTCAGCTTCTTACAGCAAAGGCGCAGCAAACCTCTCCTCTCCCTGACTTTCTTAATAAGGCAGCTGAGGGATTCATCAAGGACACCTTTCTTGAGGCGGAGGTCTACTAACACCTCTACTGGGGCCAAGAGTGGCTTGGGCCCTGCCCTTAAGCTGTCCAGTTTCCCCCTCTTCCTCATGCGCTGTGGGGACTCAGGCTCCAGCAGTGTATACACATCAGCTCTGGTTCCGGCCCACCTGTTCCAGAACTCCTGGTGAGCTCCCCTCTGCAAATTCAGCATCTGAATTTTCCATCTCCTGCAGAGGAAATAGGAGGTAGACTGGGGTAGATGGAGGGTAGATATCAGGGAATAAGACCAGGGCCATGGGCCTGGGAATCTGGGCACCTGGGCCAGACCCCTGGCGGAACTTTTACTCCTCACCCCAGAAATCAGCTGCTCCTTGCACTACTGGGATCCTTTGTGGTCCCCATTTCTGGTGCTTTCAGGTGCCACCAGGAAGGGGTGCTCATGTCCCTTCGGTCACCCTCTCATCTTCATCTGCCCGATATATCTGAGGCCTGTTCCCACAATGACCCCAGCAGTGGCTCCAAGGCCTCCCTGAGCTCTCCCTTTGGCCCTGCACTCTGCCCTATCCCAGCTGTAACTGCTCAGATCCCCAGGGCCCCACCAGGCCACTGAATCCCCCTCACCTGGGTCGAGTCTCCAGGGCAAGCAGGCCATCCAGCCCATCCAGCACAGCCTGCAAGACATCATGGTAAGGCTGCCGATGGTTCAACAAGGCCCCCAGAGGGAGGCAGGGGAAGGGCCAAGCCTGCCTTTAGGACTTTTCTATGATTCCTGGCCAGAGCCTTTGTGAAAAAACTGAGATGAGCTCCATAAGCTGCCACTCCACTGACACAATGACTAAGGTTCCATCCTTTAGCAGGCATGTCAGTCTGCATGGAGCTGGGGGTTGAGGACAAATATGTAATACCTTAATCAATAAAGAAATTAATTAAACTTTAAAAAGTTCCCTAATGTTCCTGTTAACACACCACTAGTCAGTGAATATGAGAGAAAAAAGAAAACAATGCAACTGTATTGAGTACCAACTAGTCCCTGACACATGAGGTTACCTCAATTGCAATTCCATACCCATTCAAAGAGGAACAGAGGGACAGTTGTTCTTCCAGATTTTGAGGATCAAGTGTTCCCCAAAGGAGGTAGGGCCAAAATGACATCTAGAGATTGATCAGGAGAAGGAAGGGGTGAAAGTTTGCAATGGGACCTTGGGAAACTCACAGGCTCTGATGGGGTAAACTTGAGAACTTGATAGTCTGGTGGTTACAATGGAAATGGGTACACCCAAGCTGGTGGTTACAATGGAAATGGGTACACCCAAGCTGGTGGTTACAATGGAAATGGGTACACCCAAGCTGGTGGGAGTATAGGAAGGAGGTTCAATCACCCTCCCTCTGTGGAGGTAAAGGCCATTTCCTCCAGAAGAACCAGATGAGCTCAGCAAACTGGCTTAAGGAAATTAAATGTAAAAACTTGGGCCAGAGGAGGGGTGTTTAGTAGAACCTGGGAAGTGACTTACCCAATTATAAAATACATTTAAAGGTGAGAGTTGTGGGCTCTTTGGAATCTTGGAGGCACAGAGAAATTTACTTAGGAACCAAAAGACCTAAGTATCCTTATCAAGGAGCTGTTCCCAGCGGGCATTCTCTTTTGCTCAGGCCTCTTATTCCACATCCTGACCTTCCACAGACAGCAGATTAGGCCCAGGCACGTTCCAGGGGTCTGGCCCTAAACATGACTGCCAAAGTCCGTATGGATAACTAATGGTTGCTCAACCCCAGGGAACAACCCATGCTAACTGGCTTCAAAAGGCTCCTTCTGAGCCTAAAACTCTCACTCAGATTGTGAGGGAAGAGTGTCCTCTCTCAGGATTAAGCAGTGTGCAGTGACACCTTCCACTTCAAAAGTTTTCAAGCTGCACTAGAATGTGATTTATAAAGATCTGCCATATTTTTGGATATCCCATGTTGCACTGAATCATACATTGGATCTGTTGAAATTGAGAGAGACAGACACAGAGTGATTGAGACAGAGGGGAGAGAGAGGAGAGGAGAGAAAAGAGGAGAGGAGAGGATAAGAAAGGGGAGGGGAGAAAAGAGGAGAGGAGAGGATAAGAAAGGGGAGGGGATAAAAGAGGGGGGAAGAAAAGAGGAGGGGAGGGGAGGGGAGAAGAGAGGAGGGGAGGGAAGAGGATAAGAAAGGGGAGGGGAGAAAAGAGGAGGGGAGGGGGAGAGGATAAGAAAGGGAAGGGGAGAAAAGAGGGGGGAAGAAAAGAGGAGGGGAGGGCAGAGGATAAGAAAGGGGAGAGGAGAAAAGAGGAGGGGAGGGGGGAGGGGAGGGGAGGGGAAAGGAAGGCCAGAAACTTCCAGAGTGGTTGATTAGATTTCTGAGGAGATTAAAACTGTAATGAGTTTAGGAAGTTAATTTGGACTTGTATCTGGGCTTTTCACAGGAGTGTTGCCACCTGGGGTCTGTATTTCTCTTTAACACTGACATTACATGCACCAGGCAGAATCTGGAAAATTGTAGGAGCCCAAGCTCAGGCAGCTTCTATGAGATCCCAGAGTCCAAGAGATTCAAGGAAGCATGAGGCATGAATTAGAATAATTTAGAAACAAAATCTGAGCTGAACATGCCTTCTTTAAGAACAAGGACCACTCCTCTTCCCATCCCCATGCAGAGCCTGCTTTCCCAGGGCATGAGCTGGGGCACTGGAGCAGGAGCACATCTGCATCAAGGGCTATCCTTCCTTCCCAGTACAGGACAGTTCCTACCCACTCCTAGCACCCATATATGAATCTAGGGAATGTTTTTACCATACCCTGATCCCCTTCCACCTGCCCTCATATTGGCTCTCACTTATGTATAAGTTGCAGCAGTCTCCAGTCACTTGATTCCTACTGGTCTTCCAAAGCATATGCACTTCCAGTAATTTTTTTAAAGGTTGAGGGTGGTCCTTAGAATGTGCCCAGAAGACTGGAAACCCTCTTTATGCATTACTGGAATGTCAGCCAAACTCTCATGAGCCTGATGATGGAATACCCACTGTTTACAGAAATCAGATGTTCTCCCCAATTCATCTGGGCTGTTTTGGAGAACATGACATGCTATAATATGCAGAAGTAAAAACAATATCCCAGCTGCTTACCTGGATCCAGAGAGGCTCTGGAGGATGCCCTCCTGGGTTCCAGAGCAAGCCCTGACTCTGTGGGCCTTCAGAGGTCCTGGGGATCAGTCCCCATGCATGGGCTTCCCACATTCAGCTCTCTTAACACAACCTTTGAGCAGACATGCATCCACCAACCTGGGCATCCTGGACTGAATGGACACATTCCTAGAAAAATGCAAGCTTCCAAAACTCAATCAGGGAACAACAACAACAACAACAACAACAAAAAATGAATAGGTCAATGACTATTGATGAAATTGAAACAGTAATCAAAAAGCTTCCAGCAAACAACAATCCTGGACTGGATGGCTTCATAGTAGAGTTTTAGGAAACATCAAAGAAAAACTAAAATAAATACTTCCCAGACTATTTCAAAAAATGCAAGAGATAGGCATACTTCTAAGATCTTTCTATAAAGTTAGCATTACCTTAATACCAAAACCACATAAAGATACCACAAAGAAAAATAATTGCATGCCTATATCCCAGATGAACATAGATACTAAAATCCACAGCAAATTCTCACAAACCAGATCCAGAATTACATCATAAAGATCATACACCATTAGCAAGTGGAATTTATTCCAGAATGCAAGGTCAATATCTTCAAGTCAATAAATGTGATACATAAACAAACTGAGAGTCAAAAATCACATAATCATATCAATCGATGCAGCACATTCAATTGACAAAGCCAAACACCCTTTCCTTATAAACATGCTCAGCAAAGTGGGACTAGATGGATCATAATAACATATTTATATGACTATAACTAAATAACTAAAACCATTTCCCTTAAGAACAGGCACAAAACAGGGATGCTGCTTTCACCACTCCTGTTCCACATATTACTAGAAGTTCTAGCCACAGTGATCAGACAAGAAGAAGTAAATGGAATCTAAATTAGAAAAAGTAAAATTGTTATTATTTGTACAGGACATGATACTGTACATAGAAAACCCTGAAGACTCCATCAATAATAATTAGACTTAATAAATGAATTTGGCAAAGTAGCAGGATACAAAATTAATGCAATGAAATCTATGACATTTTTATACACCAATAGCAAACTTACAGAAGACAGATTAAAAAAAAAAACCAATCCCAGCCAAGGACCGGCAAGATGGCCGCATAGATGAACACTTGTAAGTGCTGCCCCTCACATCCACATCAGAGCTCCAACTGGGGATCGTATCTGAGATCTGGAAAAGCCACAACCTTGGAGATCACTGAGGAGTTGTGGGGCCCTGATTGATGCGGACACTTGGATTCCACAGAAAGGTTGGATTTTATCAGGGATAAGCGGGTGTCAGTGTCCCATCAGTGGCAGCTGTGACAACAGCAAAGACAAAGCTCCAGTGCACTGGGACTGCGCTGGGACTGTGCGCAGAGATCACACGCTGGGACCGCAGAAATCTGTGTCCAAAAAACCCTCCGCTATTGGGTCTGGTGTGACCCAAGAGTGGACGGGGTCCTCGGGGTTGCCAATTGTAGGGTTCTCCAGAGAGAAACCCATTCTGATTGGACACAGAGGGAGAACATAGTTGCAAAGGTATACAGTCTGTATGTAAGTGTGTGCAGACTGGCCCACTGTGCACCAAGGCTGGCTCCCCTGCAACCCTTTGCTTCTGATTACAAAGGAGAGGCCCCCGGATTGGCTGGCCCTGAGAGGCTGCGGGGGGGGGGGGGGGATGCTTTTCTGGAAGCTGGGAAGCAGAGCCGGGGAGAGACCAGCTGAGATTCAGCTCTGAGGCAAAATCGGAATTGAATCCCATAGAAAAAGACTAGTATAGCCAAAAAAAACAAAAAACAAAAACAAAAACCGCCAACATAAATCCAGAAACACTGCCACCTAGGGGCTGGAGTACAAATTGACTGCGTTTATTAGTAGTTTTATTTAATCAAAAACCAAGAAACTAAAAAATCAACATCTCAAAACTAAGGACTAGCTTACAACACTGAGGTGCAGAGGAACGCAGGAAACTGCAATATTGTCTAGACTGAAACAGGCACGCCAAACAGAATAACAGAGGAAGTGAATGGCCTTCACAACTGCACATTTTTTTTTGCCAATTTTTTATTATTTTTTACTTTATTTTTATTTGTTTGCATCTTTTACTTAAGAAATGAATTGTTTCCTTTTTTCCACTTTTGATTTTACATTTTTAATTATTACATTTTTAGGTTCAATCAGCATTATTACTATTGCTCTTTTAACTTTTTTGTTTCCTTTTTATTTATTTCTTTTTTAAAAAAGTGCCAATTTATTGTCTCTTTATTTTACATTAGAATTAGTGTTCTTCTTTCTATACTCATTTTTCTTTTAACTCTATCTTAACAAAACCTTCACAACATTATTCTCTTCCTAACCTTTCCCCTTATGCTATCCTGTTTATCTTAACCCATTCCTGCTTTAGATTTTCCCTACTCTTTCTGTCTCCCCATTACTAAAATTTCAACCCTACTTATATAGCTAATTTCCAATCCACTGGGCCAAGAGCATACACACCCCTCTCTGAGTTGTATTAACTAGCAAAAACAAAATTGTTTTCCTCTGTTCTTTTGATACTGTTTGTGTGAATATTGATTATATTGTATTTTTATGCTTTTAGAGATATTATTTTGCTTAATCTTTAGTTGATGTTGTTACTTGGTATTTTTGTATTTGCTTTGTTTCTGTTTGTTGTTGTTGTTTTTTTTTTTACTTTGCTGGATATTGTGGGTGTTGTAGTTTGTATTATTCACCAGGTACTGTTGCCAGCATTTGCTGGGGTTAGTGGTTGCTCTACTGAAATTATCTTCCCATATATATATACAGTTTGTTCCCCCTTTCTCTCTTAGGCTCTCTCTCCCCCTGTTTCCCAATTTCATCCACACACTCCTTTTTCTTTCTTTCCTTCTTTTTTCTTATCTTTCTCTTTTTCTCCCCCAACCCCCGCCCCTTCACTCTTTACTCTTCTTCTTTCTCTCCTATCTCCTAATTTGTCTTTCCCTAGTGGTCACCTTTATTGAAGGTTATTAAGACTGTAAATACATTTCTGTTCAGTGCCTTGTGTGTTGTATCTGGTTGTGTTGTATTTTGTGCCTTTAAATCAATGCAGAGGAGAGAGATCTACATAACCAGACGTCCTGAAAAGAGAGTCCATGGGGAGACAAAGAAACAGCCCACAAATCAAAGAAAAGCAGGCATCACCAGAAAAGGAAGGAAACGAGTTAGAGGCAAGCCACCTACCAGAGCAAGAATTCAGAGTAATGATCATATGATGGCTAAAAAGAATGGAAGACAAATTTGACAATATGAGTAAGACACAAGAGGAAAGGAAGAAGAACGAAGAAGAAATAAAAATGACATAGCTACTGTAAAGAACTCAATACAAAGCATCAAAAGCAGGCTAGATGAAGCAGAGGATCGAATCAGTGAGCTAGAAGACAAGATGGGAAAAAAATACCCAATGAGAGCAGCTTCTAGAAAAAAAAAATTAAAAAGCAGGAAGAGAGCCCACGGGAACTTTGGGGCATTCCAAACCAAACAATATTAGAATAATAGGGGTTCCAGAAGGAAAGGAAACACATGAAGGCATAGAAAAACTGTTTAAGATATAATGACAGAAAATTTTCCTGAGATAGAGAAGAAAAAAACCACACAAATACAAAAGAAGCTCACAGAGTCCCAAGCAAAATGAATCCCAAAAGACCAACACCTAGGCATATTATAATTAAATTGCAAAATACCAAGGACAAAGCAAGAATCTTAAAAGTAGCCAGAGAGAGACAGAAGGTTACATATAAAGGTATCCCCATCAAACCAGCAACTGATTTCTCCACAGAAACTCATCAGGCCAGTAGGGAATGGGATGAAATATACAAAGTCATGCAAAGGAAGGGTCTGAATCCAAGAATACTGTACCCTGCAAGG
This sequence comes from Vespertilio murinus, assembly GCA_963924515.1. Classification (NCBI taxonomy): domain Eukaryota; kingdom Metazoa; phylum Chordata; class Mammalia; order Chiroptera; family Vespertilionidae; genus Vespertilio; species Vespertilio murinus. The sequence goes on along the minus strand of OZ004723.1, from coordinate 5,965,902 downwards.
CTATAAATCAAAATCGAAGTTGAAATCAGGGGTTTCACAGACAAAAAAAGACTAAAGGAATTTATCTCCACAAAACCAGCAATGCAAGAAATGCTAAAGGGTTTACTGTAAAAATAAAGAAATAGGAAGCAAAGAAGGAACACAGGGGGATAGAATAAAAATGGCATCAAATACTTACCTATCAATAATAACTTTAAATGTAAATGGTTTAAAAGCTCCAATCAAAAGACATAGGGTAACAGATTGGATAAGAAAGCAAGACCCATATATCTGCTGTGTACAAGAAACCCATTTCAGAAAAAAAGATGCACACAGACTGAGGGTGAAGGGATGAAAAAAGGTTTTCCAGGCGAACGGAAATGGAAAAAAAGGCTGGGGTAGCAATACTTATATCTGACAAACTAGATCTTAAAGTGAAGGACATAAAAAGAGATAATGAAGGCCACTTCATTATACTAAAGGGAGCAATCCAACAAGAAGAAATAACCCTGGTTAACATATATGCACCCAATGTGGGAACACCCAAATACATTAAAAAAAAAAAAAAAACTGCTGGAGGACATTAAGGGAGAGATTGATAGTAATACAATCATAGTAGGAGATTTTAATATTCCACTGTCACATTGGACAAATCACCTAAACAAAAAATCAGCAAAGAAATATCAATCCTAAATGACTCACTAGACTAGATGGAATTAATTGACATCTTCAGAACATTCCACCCCAAAGCCACAGAATATACATTCTTCTCAAGTGCACATGGGTCATTTTTAAAGATAGACCACATGTTGGGACATAGGCAAAGTCTCTTTAAATTCAAGAAGATAGAAATCATATCAAGCATCTTTTCAGATCATAGTGGCATAAAACTGGAAATTAACTACAATAAAAATAATCCAAAGAAATCAAACACATGGAGATTAAACAGCATGCTATTAAACAAGGACTGGGTTACCAGAGAAATCAAGGAAGAAATTAAAAACATCCTGGCAACAAATGACAATGAAAACACAACCATCCAAAATCTATGGGACACAGCAAAAGCAGTCTTGAGAGGGAAGTTCATATCTCTACAAGCCTATTGCAAAAAACTAGAAAAAATGGGAACAAATTATCTAACTCTAAAACTCAAAGAGTTAGAAAAAGAGCAACAAGAAAAGCCCAGTGTAAGCAGAAGGAAAGAAATAATAAAAATCAGAGCAGAGATAAACGACATAGAGACCAAAGAAACAATACATAAGATCAACAAAACCAAGAGCTGGTTCTTTGAAAGGATAAACAAGATTGATGAACCTCTATCCAGGCTAACCAAGAAACAAAGAGAGAGGACACAAATAAACAAAATCAGAAACGAATAAACAAAATCAGAAAAGAAAGAGGTGAAGTTACAACAGACCCCACCGAAATACAAAGGATTGTTACAAAATACTATGAGCAACTCTATTCCAACAAACTGCACAACCTGGAAGAAATGGACATATTCCTAGAAAAATACAACCTTCCAAAACTCAAGCAGGAAGAATCTAAAAATCTCAATAGACCAGTTACTTGGGAAGAAATTGAAGCAGTCATCAAAAGCTTCCAGCAAACAAAAGCCCAGGGCCAGATGGCTTCACAGGAGAGTTTTACCAAACATTCAAGGAAGAACTAAAACCTGTTCTCCTCAGACTATTCCAAAAAATTCAAGAGGAAGGAACACTTCCAAACTCCTTTTATGAGGCAGCATCACCCTAATACCAAAACCCGATAATGTCAACTCAATGAAAGAGAATTACAGGCCAATATCCCTCATGAACAGAGATGCCAAAATCCTCAACAAAATTCTAGCAAATTGGCTCCAGCAGCACATCAGAAAGATCATACACCATGACCAAGTAGGATTTATTCCAAGATTGCAAGGATGGTACAATATCCGCAAATCAATAAACGTGATACATCACATAAACAAATTGAAAGATAAAAATCATATGGTCATATCAATTGTTGCAGAAAAAGCATTTGTCAAAATCCAACAACCTTCCTGATAAAAACTCTCAACAAGGTGGGAGTACAAGGATCATACCTCAACATAATAAAAGCTACATATGATAAACCCACAGCCAACATCATACTCAATGGGCAAAAACTAAAGCCATTCCCTCTTAGAACAGGAACAAGACAGGGATGCCCACTCTCACCACTCCTCTTTGACATTGTACTGGAAGTACTTGCCATTGTAATTAGACAAGAAGAGGAAATAAAAGGCATCCAAATCAGAAAAGAAGAAGTAAAGTTATCCTTATTTGCAGATGACATGATATTGTATATAAAAAACCCCAAAAGACTCCATCAAAAAACTAATAGACTTAATAAATGAATTTGGCAATATAGCTGGATACAAAATTAACGCCAAGAAATCTATGGCATTTCTGTACACCAATAATGAATTTACAGAAATAGAGACCAAAAAAGCAATCCCATTTACCATCGCACCAAAAAAATTAAGATACCTGGGAATAAATTTAACTAAGGAAGTAAAAGACCTACATACGGAAAACTACACAACACTGAAAAAAGAGATAGAGGAAGATGTAAACAGATGGAAAAAAATATCATGTTCATGGGTTGGTAAAATCAACATCATCAAAATGTCCATACTTCCCAAAGCAATATATAATATATATAGCAATATATAAAGGTTCAATGCACTCCCCATTAAAATACCAATGGCATATTTCACTGACCTAGGAAGAACTCTCCAAAAATTCATTTGGAACAATAAAAAACCTCGAATAGCCTCAGTAATCCTGAGAAAGAAGAGTAAAGTAGGAGGGATCTCAATACCAGATTTCAAGCTGTATTACAAAGCCACTGTTCTCAAAACAGCCTGGTACTGGCACAAGAACAGACATATAGATCAATGGAATAGAATAGAGAATCCAGATATCAATCCAAAACACTATGCTCAGTTAATATTTGACAAAGGAGGCATGAATGTACAATGGAGTCAAGATATTCTCTTCAATAAATGTTGGAAAAACTGGTCAGATACTTGCAAAAGAATGAAACTAGAACACCAACTTACTCCATACACAAAAATAAATTCGAAATGGATACAGGACTTAATCATAAGACAGAAACCATAAAAATACTAGAGGCATCCACAGGCAGCAAAATCTCAGACATATGCCAAAAGAACTTCTTCACTGATACTAGGGCAATGGAAGCTAAAGAGAAAATAAACAAGTGGGACTACATCAAAATAAAAAGTTTCTTCACAGCAAAAGAAACCATCAACAAAACAACAAGAAAGCCCCACTGTATGGGAGAACATATGTGCAAATGATATTACTGATAAAGGTTTAATCTCCAACATCTACAAACAGCTTATTCAACTCAATAAAAAGAAAATAAATGAGCCAATTAAAAAATGGGCAATGAAACTAAATAGAATCTTCTCAAAAGAAGACAGAAGGAAGGCCAAGAGGCACATGAAAACCTGCTCAAAGTCACCTCTTATCTGAGAGATGCAAATCAAAACAACAATGCGATACCATCTCACACCTGTCAGAATGGCCAACATTAACAAATCAACAAACGATAAGTGTTAGTGAGGTTGTGGAGAAAAAGGAACCCTCGTGTACTGCTGGTGGGACTGCAGGTTGGTGCAACCACTGTGGAGAACAGTTTGGAGTTTCCTCAAAAAACTGAAATTGGAGCTCCCATTTGACCCAGTAATACCACTCCTAGAAATATATCCAAGAAAATAGGAACACCAATCAGAAAGGATATACGCACCCCTATGTTCATAGCAGCACAATTTACAATAGCTACAAATTGGAAACAGCCTAGGTGTCGATCAGCAGATGATTGGATCAAAAAACTGTGGTACATCTACACAATGGAATACTATGCAGCCATAAAAAGAAAGAATTCTCATCATTTGCAGCAACCTGGATGGAATTGGAGAACATCATCCTGAGTGAAATAAGCCAGTCAATGAAAGAGAAACACCACATGACCTCTCTCATTTATGGATATTAAAAAGCAGTATAAACTGATGAACCATAAGATAGATATAGTGACAGTAAAGCAACAAGCAGACTGTCTAAATACAGCGGGAAGGGGAGGGAAATATGGGGGAGATAAGAGATCAACCAAAGGACTTGTACACATGCATAGAAGTATAACCAATGGACACAAAACTCTGGGGAGGGAGGGCATGTTTGGGGGGGAGCAATGGTAATATATGTACACAGATAATAAGTTAATAAAAATTATAAAAAAATAAAATTAAATTAAAAAATAAAAAAATAAACAAAATAAATAAATAAATAAAATAGTATGAACAACTCTATTTCAACAAAGTGGACAACCTTGGGGAAATGGACATATTCCTAGAAAAATATAACCTTCCAAAACTCAATCAGGAAGAATCTAAGCAGCTCAATAGGCCAATAACTATAGGAGAAATTAAAGTAGTCACCAATAACAAAAGCCCAGGTCATACAGCTGCACAGGGGGAATTTTACCAAACATTCAAGGAAGAAATAAAACCTATCATAAATTTCAAGAGGATTGGACACCTCCAAGCTCCTTCTATGAAGCCAGAATCAACCTATTACCAAAATCAGATAAAGACAACACAATGAAAGAGAATAACAGGCCAATATCCATCATGAACATAGATGAAAAAAATTATCCATAAAATTTTAGCAAATTGGATTCAGTAATACATGAGGAAGATCATACACCATGACCAAGTAGGATTTACCCCAGGAATGCAAGGATTGTAAAGTAACCTCAAATCAATAAACATGATATATCACATAAATAAACTGAGAGATAAAAATCATATAATTTTATCAATTGATTCAGAAAAAGTATTTGACAAAATTTAACACCCTTTTTGGATAAGATCTCTCAACAAGATGGGAAAAGAAGGATTTTACCTCAACATAATAAAAGCTATATAGGATAATCCCACAGCTAACATCATACCCAATGGGCAAACACTAAAACCATTTCCCCTTCACAAGAACAAGACAGGGATACCCTCTCTCACCACTCCTGTTTGACATTGTACTGGAAGTATTAGCCACTGCAATTAGACATGAAGTAAAAAGAAAAGGCATCCAAATTGGAAAAGAAAAAGTAAAACTGTCCCTGTTTGCAGATGAAATGATATTGTACATAAAATTCCTAAAAGACTCCATCAAAAAAACTAATAGACTTAATAAATGAATCGCACAATACAGAAGGATAAAAAATTAACACCAAGAAATATATGGCATTTCTATTGACCAATAGTGAACTTAAAGACAGACTGAAAAAGCAATCCCATTTACCATCGCACCAAAATAAATTAATAATAATAATAATAATAATAATAATATACCTAGGAATAAACAACTAATGAAGTAAAGGAAACTATACCCAGAAAACTACAGGACACTGGAAAAAAGAGATACAGGAAGCTGTAAACAGATGGAAGAACATACCATGTTCATGGATTGGTAGTTTTCTGCTCTTTACATGGGACTTTCTCACATTGTACAAAATGCCCCTACTACCCAAAGCAATCTATAGATTAAATGCTAAATACTAAATTAAAATACTAAATGCATATTTCACAAACAAAGAAAGAACTCCCCCAAAATTTATCTGGAATAATAAAAAAAACAAACACAAAAACCCCACCCTGAATAGCCAAAACAATCCTGAGAAAGAAGAATAAAGTACTTGGAATAACAATACCAAATTTCAAGCTGTATTAGAAAGCCATTGTTCTCAAAACAGCCTGATTCTGGCACCAGAGCAGACATATAGATGAATGGAATAGAATAGAGAATGGAGATATTGACTACTATGCTCAATTTATATTTGACAAAAGAGGCATGAACATACAATGGAGTCAAGACAATCTCTTCAATAAATGGTGTTGGGTAATTTGGACAGATACATCCAAAAAATGAAACTGGGTCACCAACTTACACCATACACAAAAGTAAACTCATAATTAATACAGGACTTAAACATAAGACAGGAAACCATAAAAATACTAGAGAAATCCACAGGCAACAAAATCTTAGATATATGCCAATAGTACCTCTTCATTTATACTGCCCCTAGGGCAATGAAAGCTAAAGAGAAAATAAACAAATGGGACTACATCAAAATAAAAAGGTTTTGCACAGCAAAAGAAACCATCAATAAAACAAGAAGAAAGCACACTATATGGGAGAACATATTTGCAAATGTTCCACTGATAAAGTGATAATCTCCAACATCTGCAGGAAAATTATACACTTAATAAAAGGAAGATAAGTGATCCAAAAAAAAAATGGGCAAGGGACCTAAAAAGAATCATTTTGAAAGAAGATAGAAGGAAGTCCAAGAGACACATGAAAACATGCTCAAAGTCACTAATTAGCCAAGATGCAAATCAAAAGAACAATGCAGTGCATCTCACACCTGTCAGAATGGCTATCATCAACAAATCAACATACCACAAGGTTTGTCAAGGATTCAGAGAAAAGCAACCCTTGTACACTGCTGGTGAGAATGCAGCCACTTTGGAGAACAGTATGGAGTTTCCTCAAAAAAACTAAAAATGGAACTTCCATTTGAACCAGTAATCCCAACTCTAGGAATATATCCTAAGAAACTAGAAACATCTATCAAAGGTTATATACACCCCTATGTTCATAGAAGCATACTTTACAATAGCTAAGATTTGGAAAGAGCTAAGATTTACAATAGGTAAGATTTGGAAACAGATGCCCATCAACAGATGACCTGATCAGAAAACTTTGGTACATCTACACAATGGAATACTATGCAGACATAAAAAAGGAATTCTTACCTTTAGCAGCAACCTAGATGGCACTGGAGAATAAGTGAAATAAGCCAGTCAATGAAAGGAAAATACCACATGATCTCACTCATTTGTGAATAATGAAAACCATTATAAATTGAAGAACAAACAGAGGCAGTAAAACATCAAATAGACTGTCAAATTACAGTGGGAAGGTTAGGGACAGGTGGGAGGAGATAAGAGATCAACCAAATAATTTATATGCATGAATATAAGCATTACCAATATAAGCATTACCAATGGATGCAAAACACTGGGGGGTGAGGACATGTAAGAGAGTGGGATGTGAGGGGGCAATATTAAGATATGTACACATATAATACTTTAATTAAAAAATGAAAAAAGTACATTGTTTCTCAATGTGAGCACAGAGGGAAGAAAGAAGTTGGTACAATGTGAGAAAATCCGATGAAAAGAGCAGAAAGCACAGTCTATGTCAATAAGAAATCACTGAGAAATTACTAAAAGTTGCATTAAACTTTTGGGAATACAAGGAAAATAAGTGTTAGGAACTTTTTTCTCAATGTGAGGAAATGTTGAAGAAATTTATACAATAATTGTTTATACAATAATTGAAATACAATAATTGAAAATCCTTTCAAATAGAGCAGGAAGTACACTATAGCACAGTATTAAAAACCACCAGTAATTTATTGGAAAGCAGCAGTACCTGATCCCAACAGGTTAGAAAACAGGTAAAACTCACCTTTATGTGAGAGAAGAATGTAGAAAGAAGTTAGTAAAATGTGGGAATATCCATGAAATAGAGAAGTTAGCATACTATAATGTGTTAGAAACCACTCTGTATTAACTGAAATGCAACAGTAATCGATACTAAATCGGTGGAAAACAAGTCTACATCATTTCTCATTGTGAGGAAAAAGAGAAGATAAGTTTCTGTACAATACAAGAAAAGCACATAAAGACAGCTGTAACCACAAGAGAGCCCATTGTTAGAAGCCCAAGGATTTCAATGAAAATTAGCATTGTTGTAACTAAATAGAGAGAAGACAAGTGAAAGTCACTTAGGAATGTGAGGAAAGAGTTTAGATACCAGTTTGTACAATGCAGTTGAATCAATAAAAGAGAGCAAATGCACAACTTAGTACAATATTAGAAAACAATGATAATTCAATGAAAAAACAGAAGTAAATGGCAATATAGTTATAAAACAAGTGAAAATGACTTTGGAATTTTAGGAAAGAGTGTAGAATGATGTTTGAGCCCTAAGAGATATGTGCTGAAGTGTAATACGTAAATCAGAGCACATTTTTTATTAAAATATATTGATTTTTTTACAGAGAGGAAGAGAGAGGGTTAGGGAGTTAGAAACATCGATGAGAGAGAATCATTGAAGTGCCTCTTGCACACACCCTACTGGGAATGTGCCCACCACCAAGGTAAAACAGGTGGAAATCACTAAAGAACATGAAGAAAGACTGTACAAAATGATTGACAATGTGGGTATTTCGGTGATAAAGAGCAGAAGCACACCATAGCACAGTGTTACAAACCATTAGTATCTGAATGAAAAACACCAGTAACTTATACAAATGCTTAAGACAAGTAAAAATCATATCACTCTATCAGGATAAAAAGTAGAAAGGTTTTTGTAAAATGGGTTGATATTCATGAAAGACCAGGATGCAATGATAGCAGTGTTGAGAACCTCTGGGTACCAACTGAAAAGCAACAGTAAATTATATAATAGGTTTGGAAAAGTAGAGTAAATCATTTCCCATTGAGAGCACAGAGGGAAGAAAGAAGTTGGTACAATTTGGGAAAATTTCAGGTAAAAGACAGAAAGCAAAATATACCCCAATCTAAGAAATCACTGGAAAATTAGAAAAGCAGCAGTAAATTGTAGGAAATACTTGGAAAAGAAGTGTAATTTCTTAATGTTATATGTGAAAATCCCTTCAAGTATAGCAGGAAGCACACTACAGCACAGGGTTAAAAATCCCATATAATTCACTGGACAGGAGCATTAACTAATACAAATGGTTTCAAAACAAGTAAAACTCAAGTCTCTGTGAGGAAAATACATTAAAAGGAGCTTGTGAAATGCAGTGATGTACATGAAATAGAGCAGTAAGGATTGTCAAACTGTGCTAGAAAACCACTGTGAATTCACTTAAACTCATCAGTAAGTGATTCAAAATTGTTAATACATGTACATCATTTCACACTGTGAGGAAAGAGTGAAAAAAGATTTTCATACAATGCGAGCAAATTGCTTAAAGACAGTTGTAACCACACTGGAACACAATGTTTGAAGCACTAGTAATTTGATGAAAATCAGCAGTGAGGTGCAACAAATAGAGAGAAGACAAGTGAAAGTCACTTTGAATGAGAGGAAAGAGTCCAGAAAGTTGAATATAAAAATTGGTGAAATAATGAAAAAGAGGAATATGTACAGTGATAGAAACCAATAAGAATTCACTGAAAAGCAGCAATAAATGACAAAATAGTTAGAAAAAAAGTGAAAATCTCTTTTGAAAATGAGAAAAAGCTCTAGAACAGTTTTGGAGAACAAGGATAAATCAATGCTGAAGAGCAATACACACATTACAGCACATTTTTAAAAGTGTTTTTTGAAATCAGTGAGTAACAGCTATACTCTCTACAAGAATTACCAAAAGCTGCAGTAAACTGTAGAAATACTTTGAAAACAAGTTTATATTCTTGATACCAATGGTTAGGAAACAAAACTAACTTCTTTATGTGAGAAAAAAAATGTAGAAAGTGTTCCGGTGCAAGTCCGGAAGAGATAAACCACCAGAGCCAATTTAATTGAGCATGCAAAAGTTTATTACAGATTCGAATCTGGGCTCAAGCCTTAGCTTAGGCAGCAGCAGGCAAGCTCCTCAGCAAAGAGCCCCGTAGGAGGGGGCAGTCCCTCCCTTTATCCCCAATCCCTCCCCTACTGCTGGTTTGTCCCCCTCTGATGGGCTTGAAAATAATACAGTTCTATCCAATTAATAAATGCACCTGGCATGGCACTGAGATTATGGGCATATCTAGTCTCCGGCCTACAAGGTCATACAGCTGAGTTTATCTTCATCATTCTTCAAACATGGTGTTTGAAGACTTTAGCTGTGAGCTAAAGCAGAAAGTAACATTTTATCAAAGAGAAACAGCAGAACATTTCAAACAGCAGTTTGTTACAAATAGGGGTTTCCTTCTTGTCTCCCCCCCTCCCCCTTTGTCCCACAAACTTTTCAGCCTTTTTTGCAGAGACTTACTTTATTTATCGCGGGATGGGCTCAGAGGAAAAGAATTCAAATTTTAAGCAAGGCTACAAGCAGAACTTCCCTTTTTATTAAAGAGCCAGCCCTGTGTGCATTTAGTGGTTATCTCCATGCTGGCTTGTAATTTTCCCCCTGGCCCTTTTTCAGCGACCTTAGCTCAGGGGCCAACTACCACAGAAAAGAGTTTGGAAAATGTGGGGATGTCCCAGAGATGGAACAGAAAGTATACTACAATTGTGTTAGAAACCACTCTGTATTTCAGAAACCACTCTGAAACACAGCAGTGAAAGATACTAAATTTTTGGAAGACAAATGTACACCTTCCCCACTGTTACAAAAGCATGAAGAAAGGTATTTGTACAATGTGGGAGAATCAAGTAAAAACTAACCACACGAGAGCACAGTGTTAGAAGCCCTAGAAATTCTCTAAAAATCAGCAGTGATATATATTTAATAAAGAGAAGACACGTGAAAGTCACTTAGAAATGTAAGGAAAGAATCTAGAAAGGTGTTTGTACAAGGTGATTGAATAATAATAATAAAGAACACTATGTGCACCACAACACAGAGTTGGAAACCAATGAGAATTCACTGAAAACCAGCAGCAAATGACAAAACCATTAGAACAGAACTGAAAAGCATTTAGAATGTGAGGAAAGAGTAAAGAACAGTGTTTGAACACAAGGAGAAATCAGTGCTGAAGAGCAATACACATTTTAGAAGCCACCTTTGAAAGCAGTTAGAAATCACTGAACAGCAGTTATAATCTCTACAATACAGGCATAAAGCAGGTGCAAATTGCTTATGCATATAAAGAAAGACTGTACAAAGGTGTTTTACAATGTGGGGAAGTTTGTGCTGAAGAGCAGAAGCTCACCACAGCACAGTGTTAGAAACCACTAGTAACTGAATAAAAATCAGCAGTTATTTATACAAACTTATTGGACAAGTAAAAATCATATTGCTCTATGTGGAAAGAAAGTGGAAATGTATTTGTACAGTGTGATGAAACCTAGGAAAGAGAGAAGAAAGCAGAGTACAGCAGAGTTAAAAACCTTGGATGACTCACTGAAAAGCAACAGTAAACTATGCAAAGCTTTTGAAAACAAGTGTAAATCATTTCTCATTGGGAACACAGATGGGAAAAGAAAGTTGGTCTAATGTGGGAAAATCCCATTTAAAGAGCAGAAAGCACATTATACTCGATTCTAAGAAATCACTGAGAATCTTTAAAAACAGTAATATACTGTAGAAAATACTTGAAAAAGACTTATAACTCATTTATCAATGTGAGGAAATGTTAAAGAAAGGTGTTTGGACAATGTGTGAAATTCAGAAACATGTCTCCAAAGAGCTTCCTTTTTCAAATATCCCAAGGTTTGACTCATGTGAATAATGTAAGTCCTGCTGAAAACTTATATGTCCTGTCAGTCTGTTAACCAGGCCTACTTCGGGGACAGATTTCATGGGGGGAAATGTGGTGTATACCTAAGAACCATATTTCAGCCATTCCACAGCTGCAAGAAGAATGGATAAAACTTGACCAAGATCAGCCCTGAACGTCCCATGGGACCCAGAGGTTCCTTTCAAACCTCTGGGTCCTAGAAGGGGACCTAGAAGGGGACAGGGTCTCTCACTCAATGCAGAAGCTATGACTTCTTCCCCATTCTAAGGACACTGTGCAAATCATAGCAGGCGGAGAAGGGGCATTTCCTAAAGGATGTTTCTACCACTTTATACTTGCTCTATGAAAGGGAGGAGGGAAGAATCCCTTAACTATACCCAAAGGATCCCTTGAAATATTCTAGTGTCCATAGGCAATGGATTTGGAACACATGTTTAAATAACTGATATACTTACACCCAGGGGAAATTTTGTCATACACTCTGCTCTCAGAGACTTAAAGTAGTCTTTGAGAAGAAAATCATTTCATGGATCCAAGAAAGCCCTTGCTTGGATTTCTCTACTGTAGCTCTCACATTGAAGGGAGTCCATCTCAATTTAAACCTATTAAAGACCTCCCCCAGGTAATGGTTGAGTCTTAACTGAGTCCCTTGAAACTTCTGAGGAGCTGTGAGCAATGGAACAGAGGGTGTAGGTCAGATGTATGTAATTTTTCTTGACTGGATGTGTTAGAGGCACTTCTGGCCTGAAAGTCATCTAGTTAATATTAGTTGAGAGAAGACACCAGTCAGTGAGAGAGCTGAGGTTGTTGTCTCTCCTGACATGCCTATAAACATGATTTTGGAATGTAATGAGATGAGGATTTTAGTAGGGGAGTTGGGGCTTACAACTTACCCAGGGAATGAATTGGACCACCCATGAAGTTTGGGAGAGAAATATTCTTTTTGCACAGGGTATACCTTTTGAGTGTGGTTATGAGAGCAGTTACTTACATTTGTAGAAACTAGGCCTATGCCACCTGGGAATCTAAGCTTTAAGGGGAGGTAGCAATTTCAAAAACAGGACAATTGGCTCCTTTTCTTCAACAAATCAAAATCTTTTTAGGAAAATAGCAAAGAAGATGTGGAAGGGAGAGTGCTTTAAATTAAGACTTAAGAGGCAGAGTGAACATCTTATGCAATAAAAAAAAATATACATTTATTTTTTATAACTTTAAAAAATATATTTTTATTTATTTTTTTACAGAGAGGAAAAGAGAGGGATAGAGAGTTAGAAACATCGATGAGAATCATCGATCAACTGCCTGTTGCACACCCCCCCTACTGGGGATGTGCCCACAACCAAGGTACATGCCTTGAACAGAATCGAACCCGGGACCTTTCAGTCCGCAGACCGAAGCTCTATCCACTGAGCAAAATCGGTCTCAGCTGTACATTTATCTTTTAATACATCTTTAATTAAGATATGTGTGGAGAGGGAGAGAGAGAGAAACATCAATGATGAGAGAATAATTAGTAGATTGCCTTCTGCATGCCTCCATTGGGCATTGAGCCATCAACCTGTGTATGTGCCCTTGACCTGAATCGAACCCAGGACCATTCAGTCTGCAAGTCAATGCTCTATCCACTGAAAAGAACCATCTAGAGCTGTACGATCATTTTTTCAAGCTTTAAAAATTCTAATAAGCATTTGATAATAACAATAAAAAGTTGTTAACTTTAAGGCACACTATGGTTATGCAAGGTAATTTCCTATTTTTAGAGACTAGTTTTGAAGTGTATAAGGGTGAATAAATGTGATGCTGGGGGTTTGCTTCAGAGATCTTCAGAGAAAGAGAAGTAGATGAAAAGAAGGGAAGAAAGAGAAAATAAATATGGCAGAATCATAATAGCTGTGCCTGGTAATGAAAGGGGAATTCCTTCCACTGTTCTGCTTTTGCACATAACTGCAAATTTCATGTACAGGTGGAGAGGTGTTAGTGCCATGAAATAGAAAGTCAGGTTTGTTATTTCTAGTGGGAGATTGAGAGGGAGCTGTGAGAATCTAAAAAATCTCATTTTCACACAGTAGGTGCATAACATTGATTACAATAATAATAGAACACATGTAAATTGAAAGTACCTCCAGGCAGGGCTGACAGGACTAGACAATACAGTGAAGTCCTCTGGGCCCAGGAAGCTTGGCATCTTAACATGCCCCTGGCTATTCTGGGCCTACAGGTGGCTGGCTTTGACAGTCCTTTGGTTTGTGCAGCCCATGCATCAGAAGAGGAAACCAAGAACATGGGAGCACAAGGGATTCTGGGAATCATAGTTTGATGGCAGACACATTGTGGGATCTCTAAAACACTTGCAAAGTGAACATAGAACAAGTTATTGTTGTGGGTAAGGGATGGAGGGAAAGCAAAGGTGAGAGACGTAAGTAAAGTTGCAGTGTTGAGGAAATACTAAAGGAAATACACCCTGCCACTTTTAGAAAATCTCCACCAATGGGAGAAAAAAAAAAAGACCTCTATTAAGCTGTGAGCAACAAATCAAACTGGGTTGTGGGTCCCAGCCAATTCCTTCCCATAATTGCAAAGACAGTCAGAAACTCCGGGATTGAGAAGGCTCCCAGATAGGAAAGGATGCAGGTTGTGCTGAGGGTTTATGCAAAAATGTATGTGCAACGGGACCCTCCTTTACCCAATAATAATAAAGATGGCTGGACAGTGAATGGTTTGGATTTTTTTTAATGAAGTTCATTAACCAATCAATGAGCCCAATTTGGACATACAGCAAATGCCCACTTTCTCCTCTAGATGGCCTTCGCTATGGTCGCGAGTCCTTGGAACTATTTCCTAGAGCATCCTTCACCCCATAAACTGTCCATTGTGGATTTGCAAAGCTATACAACCGAGAATTTCACACTTCTGAGACCTCAGGGTACACTTGGCTGTCGGGGGGAAGCTGGTAAGAGAGGGTAAACAGCCCACTCAGCAGCATTAGGATGGCAGCCAGAATTGCCACGGGGACGGTGCTGCCGATCTCCTGCCGGTCGGGCCTGAAGGGCATGAGGAAGGATGCTGGGAAGCTTATTCCCTCTTCATTCATCACAGCGTGATAGTTCCATATGACAACAATGAAGATGAATACGCCAGCTATGATGCTCAGGACTCCAGACGCTAAGAAAAGTTTGCAAGTGTCTTCCTTCTGAAGATGATCCACACACACTCTCTGCAGGCCGATGATAGTAAGCACTTTCCCCAAGAGAGCCAGGAGGGTGGCAGCCAACAGCAGGTGCTGAGTGATGCGGATATTGAGAGGCAGGTAGGTGTCACTGTAGGTGTAGTGGTGACATGCTATGGCTCTGCTCTGGAGGTTGTTGGACTGGTAAGTGCAGACCTTCCACATCCCTACACAAGCCAGCCCTGGGGAGGGGGAAGAGCTGCTCTCCATGTACCAAACGCGCCACTCGGCCATGCCCATGGAAGTCATGGAGAAGATCCATCCTATGGTGGTGACAATGAAGCCCGCTACTTGGCAGTTGGCATTGTGGACCAGCGAGGCCATGGCCATGTATCTCAGGGAACTGCAAACCAATACAGAGCGCCATGAGGGTGGGACAAACCATCCTGGAACCAGCCCCCCGGGAATGAGCAGGGCTATATTGCAGAGGGAAATTCCAAATTTCAGGATGGAGACACTTCACCCCCATGCTCTGCTGGGGAAGGGTCCTTGGGAAATTTCTACTGAAAGCCTTCAAATATGCAGACTTTCACCCTGCAGGGTACCTACGTGGTTAGAGTGTCTTCCCAGCAGGCCAATATTGCTAGTTGGATTCCTAGTCAGTGCACATCCAAAAAATGAATGTATTTCTAAGTGGAACACCAAGTCGATGTTCCTTCCTCCCTCCTTCTCTTTCCCTTCTTGTTTTTCTCCCTCTCTTCTTCTTTCCCTCCTTACTTCTTTCCTTTCTCCTGTCTCAAAATTCAACAAAATATATTCAAACTTTGAAACAGGCATTTCCACTTATGGACATTTGTTGACAAACCTAATTAAGATTGGGGACAGATATGTTTTTACTACAGAGATGGGCATCACAGTAGTGTTATGTGACATTGAACAATGGAAAACCATGGCAAACCCAACAGTAGGGTTTGGTGAAATAATGCATGCTACATCCAAACAATGGAGCTCCAAACTTACAAGTGCAGCCAGTTTACACCTGGTGTGATGTTAGGTGTCTGGCCCTTCTCACCTCACATAATCTTGTCAAGGTTCATCTGTATTGTAGCTCCTGGGAGCAGATCCTTCCTTTCAATGGCAGAGCCATCTTCCATTGTATGGATGCACCACAGTTTGTTTATCCCTTCATCAGTTTGGGGACATTTAGATCCATTTAAGTTTTGGCTCCTACAAATTCTGTTACTGGGAACATTTGTGTCTGAAACACTGCATGGGTGTATGTTCTCATTTCTGGAGTGTAGATAGGTAGGAGAGAGACCCGTGAGTGGGTTATGCTGTCACTGTATGTGTGTTTAACTTTGAAGGAAGTACTAAGCTGTCTTCCCTAGTGGCTGCTTTTTCCCAGTGAATGTAGGAACTGCCTGTTGGGAGATTTTCACATTCTCACCAGCTATATATTCAGTTTCTAATTTCTCCACACCTTTTCCAACATTTAGCAGTTTTTGATTACACAATGGAATACTAGGCACCTATCCAAAAGAATGATCTCCTACCCTTTGAGACAGCATGAAGGGACCTGGAAAGTATCATGCTAAGCAAAAGAAGTCAGTCAGAGAAAGACAAGGATCCCATGATCTCACTCTAATGTGGAATCTAATGAATAAAATAAACTGAGGAATGGAGTGGATCCAGAGACATAAAAGTATGGAACGGAGGGCAGAGTCTTGAAAGAAAGACAAAGGAAAGTGGGTGGGTGGGTAGTAATTAACTCAGGAACTTGTTTGCATATGCAGAATTCATGAACACAGACAATATGATGCTGAAGCCCTGGGGTGTGGTACAGGATGTGCTGGAGTGGGTTGATGGTTGAACAGGGGGATACATGTAATCTTTCAACAATAAAGATTAAAAACAGAAGCAACAACACTGATGAACAAAACAGATCCAGAGACATGGAGGCATAGGAGAGAAATCCAAATATCTGAGGGAAAGTGTGTGGGTGTGAGTGTGTGTGTGTGTGTGTGTGTGTGTGTAGAGGGGAGTAGGGGGATGGGATGAGATTAATCATAGAATGAATATGCATAACCCATGGATTTAGACAATAGTTCAGTGAATGCCTGGGGTGGGTGCAGGATGGAGGGAGTTAATGGGACAGGGAAACAGGACATCTGAAATATTTTCAACTTTGAGGAGAAATTAAAAAATAAAATATAAAATGTAAAATGTAATGTCACCAATGGGAAGGTGTCCACAATATACCATGGCAAGCAGCATGTTATAAACGCTAAAAGACAATGGGATCAGAGGGCCAGTGAGCTTTAAAGCTATTAATGTTGGGCAGAATCACAAACACATAGGAAAGTGCACCAAATATAAGTGTACAGCTCAATGACCTGTCAAGGGGTAAACACACCTGTCACCACCTCTCAGCTTAAAAGAGAGAATATCTCTGGTTTCTTGCTTGTCTTTAGTTTCCCACCTCAGCAGGAATCCCCAAACATCCTGGTTTTCTTGTGCCTGGTTTTGAAGACAGGTATTGTGTCCAGGGCATTTCTGTTTAAATGGCTTCCTATGCTCCCTGACCTCAGGCTATGACTTCAAAGAGAAAGGCTGAGGGAGAGAGGGAGAGAGATTCATCAATGAGGAGAGAGAATTATGGATTTGCTGGCTTTTTAACATTCCCTACTGAGGATCAAGCCCCCAACCCAGGAATGTGCCATGCCTGGGAATTGAACCCTGACCTTCTGGTTCATAGGTCGATGTTCAGCCACTGAAGGCACACTGACCAAGCTGATTTTTTAAGTAATCTGTTACTGAAAATTTCAGTTATTTGTCATGAGCATAGTTTTTTTAAATAAAAACAATAAAATAAAAACTCAAAAAACTTAGGAAACAATGGAGGATTAACTCTGGCATACAAATATGTTGCAACACTTAGCATTACTGTAATTCATTCCCTGTAGTACCCAGCAGACATTAGAGGAGAAGAGAACTCAGTATCATGGGCAAAGGTCATGGTAGGTTGCATTTAAAATGAAAGAAGATCCCTGGCTGATGTGACTTAGCTGGGTGGGCATTGTTCTGTGCACCAAAAAGTTGCTGGCTTGATTTTTCAGCCACAGCACATATCTGAGGTTGTCAGCATGGTCCATTTTAGGGGGCCTGCAGGAAGCAGCTGACAGATGTTTCTATTTTCCCTCTCCCTTCTTCTCTCTCTAAAAATCATTTAAAATTCATAATACAAAATTAAAAATAAACAAAATGAGGACAAGAAAAGTATAAGTATGTAGCAGGATCTTATTTTTGCCCATCTGAAATACACTGGGAAGATAAAAGGAGATGGCAGCTGATGGGATATCCAGAGATATTTTAAGTTGAAGATAAATGGGGACATTTACAAGCAATACAAGAATGGGAATGAACAAAGGGTGAACAGAAGTGTACAATGGAGCCAGTGCATGGAGAGCTTTGAGGGAGTTCGGGGTTATTCTGAGGGGCCCCCAGTGGGAGGGACAGGACCAGAGAACTCCTAGGCTGATACCAGAAATTCCTTCTCATGGCCAGATATTCATGGAAGATGCCTTGTTTATAAAGATCCTTCTTTCAGGCCACATAACCCTGAACAAATTATGTGGTTGGAACACTTTAAATGGCATGCTGGGCCTGGTTGGTGTGTCTCAGTTGTTGATAAGGTTTGATTCCTGGTCAGTTGGATACTTTTTTCTCAGTTGGAGTGATGCAATAGGCAGCCGATCAGTGTTTTTCATCTTTGATGTTTCTCTTTCCTCTCCCTGTCCCTTCCTCTCTCTCAAAAAATAAAAACATGTTTTTAAACAAGACAAGTCTTACATAAAGGATAAACAAATAAAAGTGGCCTGCATTCCCCTCTCTGCAGGGCTGCTGGTGACAGTTAACCTGTTCACAGAGCAAATGAAAGAATTACATAGAGTGACACATCCCACCCCAAGAAATCTCAGGGCTCACATAGCTAGGGTAAAAAATAAAGCACAATGGTTACCCAACCAGTACAGAAGGCAGGAGGAGGACGTCTCAGAGGTACAAATGGTAGCAACTGTCAGGCTGTACCAGTGATAAGGAAACCAAACATTCTTATGTTTCCATGGCTCCCAGGGCTGGCCTGCAGACCTGTGACAATAGTCTCCTTTAAAGGGCCAGAGTCCAGGAACAGGTCTTCAAGAGTTAAAGTCTTTCTACTGTAGAAATGTCCTTTTTGAGGTCTTAGGCAAATAGTCACTGTAATCCATCTGGGTGTTGGGTAGAAAAACTGGAAGAAGAAGCACTGTGATGGGGAGCAAATGTCAGGGCCAGGGCAAGAGAAAGCATCTCTGATTGGTCCTTGGACCAGGACTTTGGGGCGAACCTAACTTGTGCCCTGGCTGTCACCTGACTCTGCTTCCAGTTGGACCTTCCTCTCTCCATGGAAGAGTTCCTGATAGGAACTCACAGGGACAGACACATACATCATCTGGGGATGAAGGTGGGCAGGGAGGAGAAGAAGGGCCAAAGGGAGTGGCAAACACGGAGAACAAGGCAGTGAATGGGCAAACAGGCTCCTGAGTCAGGAAACACTCATAACAGAGGTGGGCACTGTGACAGGCACCTGCTGGTGTCCAGAAGCCCAGGTGCTGCCTCTGCTGGATCCCCCTCTTCCAGTGCTCTCACATGCACTGCTCCCTGCCTATCGCCCCCAGAAGAGGCCAGGCACTGTCAATCGCTGGTCCCAGCCCAAAGGCCACATGGCAGCCTCTAGCTCCTGGGCACCGTGGGAGGATTCCCAGGGAGGAGAAAGAATGAGAGAAGTACTGTCAACCTCAGGAACCCACCCTGTGTGCTGCCCTGATGGGAGATGCACAGGACACATTCTCTTGCCTTATTGCTGTGAACAAATAATAAAGTGAGAACCTTCAACAGTCATTTCCAAAGATGCCTTGACAAGGGCTTGGAACTTTTTTCCCACTTTCCCATAGCAGAACCCTCCATAGTGGACGCCTCACCTGCTGTGTCTAAACCCTTATGAACTGTCCACTTGCTCTCTGTTGGCACTGAAGACAAAGAGGGGTTAAAAGACAGCTTTCCAAAACCCCAGAGGTCTGGCATTCCCTGTGTGACTAGCAGGGAGAATTCAATTGCCCTCCTCAGGGTATCAGGTTCCAAACACTGGCACTCATCAGAAACATATCTCCCAAGAGCATCCTTTTTCAAATAACCAGAGGTTTGACTCATGTGAATAAAGTAAGTTCTGTTGAAAACTTATATCTGCCAATCTGTTAACCAGGCCTACTTCGGGGACAGATTTCATGGGGGGAAATGTGGTGTATACCTAAGAACCATATTTCAGCCATTCCACAGCTGCAAGAAGAATGGATAAAACTTGGCCCAAGATCAGCCCTGAACGTCCCATGGGACCCAGAGGTTCCTTTCAAACCTCTGGGTCCTAGAAGGGGACCTAGAAGGGGACAGGGTCTCTCACTCAATGCAGAAGCTATGACTTCTTCCCCATTCTAAGGACACTGTGCAAATCATAGCAGGCGGAGAAGGGGCATTTCCTAAAGGATGTTTCTACCACTTTATACTTGCTCTATGAAAGGGAGGAGGGAAGAATCCCTTAACTATACCCAAAGGATCCCTTGAAATATTCTAGTGTCCATAGGCAATGGATTTGGAACACATGTTTAAATAACTGATATATTTACACCCAGGGGAAATTTTGTCATACACTCTGCTCTCAGAGACTTAAAGTAGTCTTTGAGAAGAAAATCATTTCATGGATCCAAGAAAGCCCTTGCTTGGATTTCTCTACTGTAGCTCTCACATTGAAGGGAGTCCATCTCAATTTAAACCTATTAAAGACCTCCCCCAGGTAATGGTTGAGTCTTAACTGAGTCCCTTGAAACTTCTGAGGAGCTGTGAGCAATGGAACAGAGGGTGTAGGTCAGATGTATGTAATTTTTCTTGACTGGATGTGTTAGAGGCACTTCTGGCCTGAAAGTCATCTAGTTAATATTAGTTGAGAGAAGACACCAGTCAGTGAGAGAGCTGAGGTTGTTGTCTCTCCTGACATGCCTATAAACATGATTTTGGAATGTAATGAGATGAGGATTTTAGTAGGGGAGTTGGGGCTTACAACTTACCCAGGGAATGAATTGGACCACCCATGAAGTTTGGGAGAGAAATATTCTTTTTGCACAGGGTATACCTTTTGAGTGTGGTTATGAGAGCAGTTACTTACATTTGTAGAAACTAGGCCTATGCCACCTGGGAATCTAAGCTTTAAGGGGAGGTAGCAATTTCAAAAACAGGACAATTGGCTCCTTTTCTTCAGCAATCCAAAATCTTATTACAAAAATAGTAAAGATGGTGTGGCAGGGGGAATGCTTAAAATTGAGACGTAAGAGGCAGAGTGAACATCTTATGTAATAAAATAAATAAAATTGTACAATTATTTTTAAATATATATTTTTTATTTCTGAGAGAATGAGAGAGGTAGAAACATCAATGATAAGAGAGAATCATTGATAGGCTGCCAACTGCATGTTCCCTAGTGGGAATTGAGCTCAGAAATGCGGCATGTGCCCTTGCCCAGATTCAAACATGGGACCTTTAAATCCACAGGTCAATGCTCTATTCACTGAGCCAAACCAGCTAGAACTATACAATTATTTTTGAAGCATTTGTTGATAAGTATTTGATGATAACAAAAAGTTGTTAACTTTAAAGTTTATTAAAGGGAATGTCCTTTCTTAGAGACTAGTTTTGAAGTGTATAAGGATGACAAAATGTGCTGTCTGGGTTTGCTGTAAAGTTCTACAAGAGAGAAAAATAGGTGGAAAGAAGGTAAGAAAGGAGAGAGAAAAAGAACATGGCAGAATTGTGATACTTGCTGAGTCTGATAGTGGATGGGCAATTCCTTCCACTATCCTGCTTTTGCACATTTGAGGAAAATGCATATACAGTTGGAGAGATGTTAAGGCCATGAAATAGAAGGTCAGGTTGGTTGTTTGTAGTGGGAGTTTGAGATGGAGTTTTTAGAATTCCAGGAACTATCATTGCTGTGCAGTAGGTGTATAACATAAATTATTTCCCCAACTAGAGGCCTCGTGCATGAAAATTCATGCACTGGAGGGGAGGTCACTTAGTCAGGCCACCCCCCTTTTATAGGCTAGGAGCCCCCAGGGGCAACAGTGGGCCCTGCAATCATGGTAAGGCAAACCCCATCACACCTGTGCTGCTGCCACTGCCTGAAGCTCAAGCCTCTGCTGGCCCTCGTTACATGAACTTTGGGAGGTCCGGGGGGTCTGGGAAGCCTCCAACCAGAACTATCAGCTAGGAAGCTGAGTAAATGGGGGACTCTGGAGGCCTTTGACTGCTCCATGGTAGTGATTTCCTATGCACAAGATAGGTCCCCAGTACTGAAAGGGACATCGTCCTGCCAGCTAGTCAGTTGTCTGAATTCACAAGTCCATGCCTGTCATTCCTCTGGATCTAGCCCCTGCTTAAATTCAAATACTTGTGGTGAGTAAAGGCAGTTACATTCCTTTCAGCAAAATGCTAAGCTGGTATAAATCTTTGCTTAGTATCTGTGTCCTGTACTAAGAATATGAAACCCTTGTGGAGGCTAGGTTATGATGTGAGAAGACTCTCCCCACATGTCCCTCCTTCTCATCAATCAAGGAGATGATACACCTAGTCTGAGCCACAAACTTGCTCTAGGTTTTGGGTCTGAAGAGCTAAGAACCCCTGGTTTAGCTCCAACAAAAAAATATGTGGGGGACATTAAGGAACACCCACACAATGTGTAATGTGTGGCCTTGGATATATTTTAAATGAGAAAGAGTCAAAAGATCACAAAAGTTTTCTAAAGCATGGGGGGCTAGAGGTGAGAAAAATAACCATTAATTCTGTGATGTTCAGTTTGTTGTGTGTCCCTTCTATGGATATTAGAATGGGCAATTTATCCATGACAACAGAGGGCTCACATGTCACAGCTAAGCCTCTCCCAAAAGAGACTGCAAGTCCTAGTCAGTGTTGCTCAGTTGCTTAAGCAATCCCCTTGCACCTAAAGCCCATTCGCAGGTTCCATTCCCAAACCCCAATACCGTGTAGGATCTACATAAAATAAAAAGTTTCTTCTCAGCAAAATAAACCATTATCAAAACAACAAGAAAGCCAGACACATGGGAGAGGATATTTGCGAATGTTATCACTAATTTGGGTTTAATCTCCAATATCTATGGGGAACTCATATAACTTAACCAAAGGAAATTAACCCAATAAAATTGTGAAACATCAAAATAGATACTTTTTGAATGAAGACATAGGAAATGTCATATGAAAACATACTCAATGTCACTAATCATATGACAGATGAAAATAAAAATGACACTGCAGTACCATCTCACACCTGTCAGAATGGTAATTACCAGCATATCAACAAAGGTCAAGTGCTGGCAAGGATGGGGAGAAAAAGGAACCCTTCTTCACTGCCGGTGGGAATGGAGACAGGTGCAGCCACTGTGGACAACGGTACAAAGATTCCTCAGAAAGTTGACAATGGAACTGCCATGGGACCTAATAATGAGCACTTGTGGAAATGTATCCTAGCAAACTAGAAACACCAGTGAGAAAGGATATATGCGCCCCTGTGTTCATAGCAGCACAGTTCACCATAGCCAAGATTTGGGAACAGCCAAAATGCCCATCAGCACATGAGTGGATTTACAAACTGGTGCATCTGCACACTGGAGCACTATGCTGCCATGAAAAGGAAGGGACTCTTACCATTTCAACAGCACGGTTGGGCTGAGGAGCGAGGTCAGTCAGTTAGATAAACATAAATATCACATGATCTCACTCATTTGTGGATTATAATAAGCCACACCAACTGAGGAACAAAAATGGCTCCAGAGAGAGAGAAGCAAGATCAGTGGCGGAAACCTCAGAGGGAAGGTAGGGCAAGGTGGGTGTGAGGGGAAAGCTCGACCAAAGGACTTGAGTGCCTACAGGTAAGCCTAACCGATTGACTCAGACACCAGGGGGGAGGGGGAGGGCATGGTTGAGGGCTGGGGGTTGGGGTTAAGAGCACATATGCCAAGCCTTAGTCAGTAATAAAGAAAAACAGCCCTCAAACTTCTCATCAGGTGAGCTCTCTCTCTCTGTGTCTCACACACACACACACACACACACGCACGCACGCACGCACGCGTGCTCGCACACGCACACACGCGCGCGCACACACAGTCTCACACGCACACCCCGGAGACAGGCCCTGTCCTCTCTGTGGCATCACCTCCTGTCTCAAACCTACCACCGCTTTCTCACCGGCTGAACAGAGCACAGTGTTGGCGGCAGGCCCTGTGCTCTGCCAAAAGCCACCTTCCCAGGCGGACACTGACCACCGTCCGGCGGCCACATTTCTGCCCCTTCTGTGTCCCCCACGCCCTGGAGCAGGGCTGGCTGGGCTGGCCTGAGAGCCCACAGACGTGCGGAGCCAGAGGAGCAGATCCCGGGGGAGGGGTGGGGAGTGGGGCCCCCGTGGTCAGGAACAAAGTGGGCCAGCTGAGATCAAACAACAACGCCAATGCCGGAGGCCGGTGAATTGTTGCGTGTCCGTCTCGCAGGGAGCGCCATGTTTGCGCAGCACGAGGCCTGGCCTCCGGGGAAAGAGCCAGGCTGTGCCCTCAGGCCTTCACTCCCAGCCCGGGGACCTCATTTTCGGAGGGAAAAGGCCGGCGCGGGAGGCCTGCGCAACACCCGTGAGCGGCTCAAGTTCACCCGGAGAAAGCAGGAACCAGAGCGTGGACTTACCTCTCCACAGGCCGCGCGCCTCCCCACCTGGCCTCCTGCACAGCACAGCGGCTGGAGGGAAAGAAGCGGGGCCGCCTGGCAAGCTTCCCGGAGCTGCGCCCTGGGTCCCTAGGAGCCAAACCTCGCGAGACCCCAAGGTCACCAGCGGGGCCTCCCAGGGAGCCAGGAGGGGGCGCTGGGGCCCGCCCACCACCTGCAAGCGGGGGACCGGAACTGGCTGTGGCTGTGTAGGGGACCCGGAGCTTCCGGTCTGAGGGTGGCGTGGCCTCGGTGGGAGGGAGAAACCGGGGCCGGACCCCCGCTTACCTCCCACCCTCCACCCCTGGTCTGGGTTTCCCGGGAGCCCTCCGCCCCTTTCCCTCTGAGGTTTGGGCTGCCACTCACCTCCCGGGGACCCTGAGCGAGGCTTGGGCCCCTCTCCAGCCCCACCGCAGCCCTGGGTCTAGAAAAGCGCTCCCCGCCCCAGGCTAGTCCACTGCCCCTATGCCTGGCCGGGGGACATTGTTGTAACCCGGGCAGAGGAGAGCTGGCCGCATGCGAGCCCAGGGTGTGTCTGCATGGCTGCTCTCCTCTGCTCATCTTCCCCTGGCGTTTGGGTTTCCAGGCCTCTGGCAGGGCCCCCATTCCCCCTTTGCTCTGCTCCCCTCCCCCGGGTCCCCAGGCCCCCCGGGCCCCTGGCCCCCGGCCCCCTGGGCTGCTTCTCCCCCACAAATGCCTTTGGGCAGAGTGGCAACTGGGCCTCAAAGCAGAAAGAGGGGCAGGAGGCTCCTGAGGAGGCAGCAGGCCAACAACGCTGAGGAGACCTGGGCAGGCAGCACCCTCAGCCTGCTGTGCAGCCTCTGGCAGAGCTGCCCTCGGAGTAACCTTAACCTGCCCTGCTCTCCCAGGGGGCCTCCTGAGGACACAGGGGCCTGGCGCCTGTCATTCAAGCTGTCCTGAGGCACCTCCCTGGGGTCTTTAGAAATGAGCTTCTGGCAGAGGAGAAGGACATGTAATAAGAATGGAGCCCAGTTGTTTAATCATTACTCACCTCACAGACTCTGAACAAGAGGCCCTGGGACACTGGAGGATGAACCAGGCTGTGCTAAAAACATAAGCTGTCTCCACGGGCCCATTGCTCAGAACGGAATTGCATTTGGGAACCAGACCAAGGAGAAGGCATGCAGGGACCCCTGGGTTGGGGGAAGTCGGTGGGGGTCGTTCTCAGGATGGCTGCCCATTCCTCCTTCCCAGGAAGGGGCTGAGCTGTAGCTAGGGTGATGGAAGATTAGCTACCAGGTTGTAGGAGTTTGCCTCCGGAAGGCTGACTGCAGGCCCTCCCCTCTCCCCTCCAGGTGACACTTGTAGCTGGCAGCTAAGGTAGCTATCTCCTCCCCCAGGGGTCAGAGCACCAATGCCAGGGACAGCGACCACCGACTCCATTATTGGCTGCATTGCTGGAGTAAACCTGTGCTTCAACCCTGTCTCTGCTTATTTTGGCTCAAGTAGGGACAGGCGTCCTCACACTGTCCATTGTGTCCATTTCACTTCCTCACTGAGGCCTGGGAAATACTCAGACTCCTCAATCTCTGGGACTTTTCCTGAGAGGGTAGAGGTACTTGTTAGGTTGGAGAGGCATAACCTTTCAGAACTGTGCCTGTCCTGAAGCCGGCCCTGCATCCCTTTTCCATAGGGTGTGGGGAGGTCCTGGTGCTGAGAGTAACAGCAGGGAGGTGAGGCTGCCTTGTTCTGGGACCCCAATCAGCCATTCCTCCAGAAGTTCCCCAGGCCTATGGACTAGCAGAGGTTGATGTTTCCAGCCGCATGGATGAATGGATGAGTGCAAATGAGGCCACCGCAGGGATCCCTAGTGGTTCTGGGACTGTCACCTGGAACAGAGCTGGTAGAACACAATGACCACATCGAAAACCTCCCATATTTCAGCTGGGAACTAGAGTTTTAGGGAACTCTCCCTCATCTCTTCCTGGAGCATTAGGCATGCATTCCTGCTAGGTGGCTGTTATTTCAAAATATGGACACCTGGGTCATCTTTCCATTTAAAAATTGGTTCGGGATAGCTCCTGTGTCAGGGACACCTTACTGAGCTACTGTGCAAAACAGCCTTAGAACAGCCCCTCAGAGCTTGTGTGTGTGTGTGTGTGTGTGTGTGTGTGTGTGTGTGTGTGTTTCTGTGTGGACTGATAGGCTGTTGGCTGAGCCTGATCCATGAGCTCCCAGAGATATCCTGGTGGTAATCCCCTGGGAGTGGGGATGTTAACTAATAAGGCAAATGGAGTTTGCTGATGGGATGAATGCTTTGAGGTAGGACTGCCATTGTTAATTGTATGCCTTATCTTCATGGCCCACAGGATTGGACAGGAGCCCACCTCACACAGGATTTCTGGGTGTGTCTCTGAGCAGCTTCAAGAGCAGGTAAGGATTTGAATTGGTGGCCTCCTAAAAGGAGATCACCCTCCCTATGTTCACATATCAATGCACTGAGAGCCTGCCTAAAACAATGGAGGAGCTCACCCCTTTATTGCTGAATCAGTGGAGCACTGGGACATCACGTCTCATCTCATAGGCCTCTGTCCCCAGACTGCATCTTACCCCACCAGCTCCTCTGGTTCTCAGGTCCTCAGACTCAGGCCAAATTTCGCCAACAGCTTTCCTGGGCCCCCCAGCTTGCAGATTGTGGGGTTCTCAGTCTTTGAAATCACACCAGCCAAGTCTTCATAATCTCCAGCTGCTCTGGAGAACCCTGACTAATGCAAAGGCAAAGGATTGCCAGGTGAGAGCAGACAGATTTGCTTTGCTCCAAATCAGCATTTGCCCCATCCCATGAATTTTCTCAGTCAGGACAGAATGAACCCAAGGGCCTCTGTCAGGACAGAGATGAGGGAATAAAGCCCTCCTTGGGATAGCTCTACCTCCATATTTCAGTAGTCTCAGTGCTGATGCATGAGGAATCCTAGGGCATTCACCCATTGCTATATGGGACAAATGTTGGACGTCCCACATCCCAGGCGGGCTGGGGTATGGGAAACCTACTTACTGCCCTTCTTGGAGACCAAGAGCAGAGCTGGAGATTGGTAATGCCCACTCAACCCCTTCTTTATTTTGTTCTCATTTTCTATTAAGGTATTACTTATGTGTCCATCTTCCCCCATTGCCGCCCTGGCATACATGCCCCCACCCCTTGCTGTCTCTGTCCATTGCTTATGCTTATATGAATGCATATATGTCTTTCGGTTGATCTCTTTCCCTATCCTTCCATTCTCTTACCTTCCTTCTGACATTTGAGCCCTGATTGAGTCTACTCTGTCTCTATGTCTGTTTATATTAATCAGTTTATGTAGTTCATTATAATCTGCAAATGAGTGAGATCATGTAATATTTACCTTTCTCTGCCTGTCATTTCACTCAGCATAATACTCTCCAGCTCCATCCATGAAGTTGCAAATGGTAGGAGCTCCTTACTTTTTTAGGTACGGTGTTATTCCAGTGTAGAGATGTACCATAGTTTCCTAATTCACTCATCTCCTGATGGGCTCATAGGCTGTGTCCAAATCTGAGCTATTGTAAATTGTGCAATTATGAACATAGGGGTGCATACATACTATGTGATTGGCATTTCTAATTTCTTGCGATATACTCATAGAGGTGGGATCAGTGGGTCAAGGGTGAGTTACATTTTTAGTTGATGAGGAAACTTTGTTTTAGCAAACCAGATTCAGTATATTAGAAAGTTCATACATCATTACCAAGTGGGATTTATTACAGGATTACAAGTCTGGTACAATATCTGAAAATAAATAAATGTGATACATCACTAAAACAAAGTGAGACAAAAATCAAATAATCATATAAATTGATGCAGAAAAAGCATTTGACAAAATCCACCATCTTTTTCTGATTAAAAACGCTCAACAATGTGGAATAGAGGAATCCTCCCTCAACATAGGGCCTTATATGACAAACCTACAACCAACCTCATACTCAATGGGCAAAAACTAAAACAACTTCCACTAAGAACAGGAACAAGAGAAGGATGCCCACATTCACCACTTCTGTTCAATATAGTCCTGGAAGTGGTAGCCACAGCAATCAGACAAGAAGAAGAAATAAAGGGCTTCCAAATTGCAAAAGAAGCAACATTTTATTATTCCCAGATGATATAATGCTGTACATAGACAACCGTAAAGACTCCAGCAAAAAGATATTGGACTCAATAGATGAATTGGGCAATGTTACAGGATACAAAATTAACATCAATAAAACTATGGTGTTAGATTCAACAGTGGGTGTACAGAAAAAGAGACTATACAAGCAATACCATTTATCTTCACACCAAAAAATTAAGATACCCAGGAATAATCTTAACTAAGGAAGTTAAGGACTTCAACTCTGAAAACTACAAGGCATTAGAAAAAGAGGTAGAGTGAAACATAAAGAGATGCAAGAACATACTGTGTTCATGGATGTGTAGAAGCTATATCATTAAAATATCTATGATACCCAAAGCAATTGCTAGATTCAATGCTCTACCTATTAACACACCAATGGCATATTTCACGGACCTAGAAAGAACCTCCAAAAATTTATCTGGAAAAAAAAGACCTCGAAGCAGAAACAAGAGCAACTTAGGGGGATCTCAATACCATATATCAAACTGTATTAAAAGACACTGTTCTCAAAACTTCCAGGTGCTGGCAAAATAACAGACATACAGGCCAGTGCAATAGAACAGAGAATGCAGAAATCAGCCTAAACCACTATGCTCAACTAAGAGTTGGCAAAGTAGGCAAGAGCATGCAATGGAGTCAAGACAGTGTCCTCAATAAATGTTTTTGAAAAAAAATTAGTCAGAAACGTGCAAAAAGCAAAACTTGAGAACCAATTTACACAAAAATAAACTAAAAATTAATATAAGGGACTTAAATATAAGATGTGAAACAATAAAAATATTATATGAATCTATAGGCAGCAAAATCTCAGTCATACACCTTGTTCAGGTATATCTTCACCAATACAGCTCCTAGAGCAATAGAAACTAAAGAGAAAATAAACAAATGCCACTACATCAAAAGAAAAAAATCTGCAAAGAAAAGAAACCACCAACAAAACCACAGAAAGTCCACTGCATGGGAGAAAATATCCGCCAATGTTATTTCCCATAAGGGTTTAATCTCCAACATTTACAGGGAATTATTAAAACATAACAAAAGGAAGATAAACAACCCAATCAAAAAGTACGCAGCAAACTTCAATAGATACTATTCAAAAGAGAACATAAGGTAGGCCAAGAGACATATGAACATTTTCTCAGTCACTAATCACCTAAGAGATTCAAATCAAAACAACAATGAGGTACCATCTCACACTTGTTCGAATGGCTACCATCAACAATTCAACAAATGACAAGGATGTGGAGAAAATGAACCCTTATAACCTGCTGGTGGGGATGCAGAATCAACCCCTTCTTGATCCCCCTCTGTTGGGAAATGTTACTGGAATTATCCAGACACAATAAATGTTCAACACACCTTTCTCTGTGTCCCAATTAAGAGTGGTTCAGGAAGCAGCTTAATGGGACTTTAAACTAAAAAGGAAAAAAACCCAAAAATACCTTTCCCAACTACAGACCCTTGCTGACCCCTCGAGACCTTATATACTGCAAGAGGAGCACCATGCTCCGCTCCTACTCCTAGCCATCCTCCCAGGTCTTAACCAGATCTCTGGATCCCTTCTGATACAATTCACGATCCTTTAATTTCCTCCAGAATGGCGGGTGTCACACAAAGTTGGTGGCCCATGGGAAAGCCTTTCTTCTTTGAAAGCAAGGTACAGCTTTGGGCAGACCTCAGTCCATTTAGAGAGGTGTAGACAGCATCCTCGGCTAATGATTTCCCCACCTTGGTAAGAACGCCTTGGGACATTGAGATGGAAGCCACCTTGGAAGCCCAGATAAGACCTCTGCCAGAAACTAGAACCGTGGCTCCCCACAGGTCTCTGGGTAATCAGAATCCCCATGGATTTCTATTTAGCTAATAACTCTTGATTCCCTTCATGTTTGAATGAATAGAAGCACTGTCTGCTACCCCTACTAATTTTACCTAAATTACCACCCTCATTTTCCTTCTCAACATTCTTGTGCATGGAGCTTGGCCTAGAGGTCAGGTCATGTCCAGCTGTCCAAAGGCAATGAACCATGACAGTCAGGGTTGCTAACTTCTGGGTGCAGTTCCACGGGTCCTGGTTTAGCAGCAACGTCAACTTGAAAATGTCACAGGTCTTCTGTCCTCACAAGGGTAGGTGTGTGAGAAAATTAGAATGTGAGTGACTGCCCAAGTCAAAGGAATTGAGAACCTTCAGGTGGGAGGTAACATCAGACCCCTATCCTCCAGAAGTGTAACAGTGCCTGTCCCCTGACCAAAGTATAACCTGTCTTTTTTTCTTCCATTTTTTCATGGCAGTATTTCATTGTGTAAACGTACCACAGCATGTTTGTTTGTTTGTTTGTTTGTTTGTTTTTGCAATAGGCACTCAGTTGCTTTCCAAATCTTAGCTATTATAAATTGTGCTGCTATGAATATAGGGGACATGTATTCTTTCTGATGAGTGTTTCAGGTTTCTTAAAATATATTCCCACAACTGGGATGATGATGACAGGGTCATAAGGAAGGTACGTTTTCAGTTTTCTGAGGACCCTCTATACAGTTTTCCACAATGACTGCACCGATCTGCATTCCCACCACCAGTGTGCTAGGGTCCCCTTGTCTCTACATCCTTGCTAGCACTTGTTTTTTGTGGATGATGATACCCATTCAGAATGGTGTGGGGTGATTCCTCATGTCCTTTTGATATGCTCAATTTTCTTTTGGCTTCTGTATATTGAGGGCGCTCATTACACATTGACCCTTATAATTTATTCAGAATGGTGTGGGGTGATTCCTCATGTCCTTTTGATATGCTCAATTTTCTTTTGGCTTCTGTATATTGAGGGCGCTCATTACACATTGACCCTTATAATTTACCTTCATCGCTAAGGTCTTGTAGCAACTTAGAGTGGGATTTGGCTCATAATCTTTGTGGAGTTCACAGATCCATCTCTCCGATTTAGGAAGACTAATTCATGGTAATTCCTTTTCATTCCTACTTTCTAAGCACAACAACATGTAGTTTGTGTAGACATTATTTTTTCAGTTTCTTTTTCTAACAGGTATTTATGTGCATACCTCCTGGGTGCTGTGTAATGCCTCTGAATAAGACAAGCCCCCTATGCTATTGGGCACTGATTTTCTTTGGTGCATTTAACAGGTGTTTAAGGAAAAGTAAGCACTATTATGCACAAGAATGTCGAAAAGGAACAAGAGGGTGGCAATTTATGTAAAATTAGTAGGGGTAGCAGACAACACTCTTATTCATTAAAAAATCAAGGGAACTAAGGGTTCCTAACTAAATCTTGAATGTTGGGAATGAGGCAATGGTGCATAGATCTATAGGGAATATTTTAGGCTCGGAGTACTCAGAGGGCTCCTATGGATTTTGCTTTGTGTCAGGGCCCCTGTGTGGCAGAAATCGTATTGGGATTTGTTTACAAAGTAATACCAAATTTGTTGAACAAAATGGTTTATGTGGGTCAATTACTGTTATGTTTACACAATCAATTTGACTTTGGGATATCAAAGAATTTAAGCACTTATGATAATGAAAGTGCTATATTTACAAAAGTTTACGGACACATTAAATGAAAGCAGCTGAGTGATGAAATATTAAGTACATATTCTATTTAAAAATAGAAGAGATGAAATACTTTTACTTCAGTCATTTTAAGTGAATAAATAATAAAAATAATATAGACTATGAGTAAAATAAATAATTGCTTCAAATGATTGAAGGTACAATTAATTTCCAAAGTAGTAACATTTCTATACATTGGGCGTAGAGGGCCTCCTGGGAATCACATGGACATTCTTTAGCTTGTTGCTGACTCGGCCCTAGATATTGGTGGAGTCATGTCAGTTGCACTCTTGCCCTGGGCTTGTGGAGATGTTCTTAGTTCCTGGCTTGTGATGGTCCAGGAGGAAGGAGTGGGTGGGACCTGGGCCCTCCCAGGCTCCTTGTTTTTCTGTGAAACCCCTTTGGAGGATTGCAGTATAAATAGATGTGCTGTGTGGCTCAAGATGTCCTTATAGTCTGTCTCTCCAGCAGAGGAGGTAGGAGGCCCTCCTGGCTCCCAGCTTTAAATCTGAGTCTTTTCTCTTTATTTCTATTATTTCTCAATCCTTGGCCGCCTCCACTTAGAACCGGTTCGTTCATCTCCTTTTTTGTGCAAGATGCGGAAAAGGGAGATCCCAGCCACATCTTGACCTCGCATTCTGGCGCCCTATTTGGGCAGAAAGAGGCAACAAGAGCTAAGGCAAGGAATCGCTCCCAAGAATTTTGTGAGCCACAGTTTTAAGGAATTGTAAAGTAGAGAGAGTGTATTATTGTGAAATTGAATTAGCTGTGTGTAAAACATGGGTAATCCTTCTAAATGTTTTAAACTACGCTCATATCTCAAAGATATTCTGTTAAGCATAGCCAGATTCTTAATTTCTTTCTTAAGGTTTGTTGATGAAACCTGGGAAAACATTAGAAAGCAGCTGTGTGACCAATACTCAGCAGAAAGTCCAGAGAAAATTCCTATTCCTATTTAATTCTTGATTCAGCACGGGAGAGTTTAAGAATGTGTAAGTGGTGTGCAGCCGCAACCTTACAGCCTGGAGTAGAAGGGTGTAGATCTTTAAGAATATCTCCTCTACCTCCACGTGTAAACGACTTGTAACCCAGTAAAAACATTAAAGGAATTTCTTAGCAACTGCCAATAATTCTTTATCTTGCAATCCTTTTCTTGCCTTAAAAATGAAAATAAATAAAAATTGAAAAAGTAATAAAATTAAAAAAAACAATACATAAATGATGCCATCCCCCCCCCCAGCCAAGCCCCACTCCCAAAAAAGCGGCTTTAAGAGGCCTCTTATTTGCCATCTTTTTTTTTTTTTATTTCTTCCTCCATGTAATGACTTAAAGCTTTTAGGAATTCAAAAGTGCATTGGGGATTTCTGTGCACATGTACAGTGGAAAGACCAGTTTAAAAATGAGTGTGCATACTTGTTGAGCTGGGCTTAACTCTTTGCTGTGTACAGTAAAAACCCTAGCATGCTTTTATCCTTATAGTTGTCTGAGATGAATACAACCTAGTTTCCCAAGACTTTTTAAATAGATCTTGAAATTTCTATCCAGAGGAATGTCAAGTTTACATATGAATGGCTGAGAGTTTATCTCTTGACTTCCCCAGCAGGAATATTGTTTTGAAATTCAGAGGATGGGTCAGGCCTATCAGCTGAAATGTATTGAATTGTTATAAGTATGCCTTGCATCAACTCTAGAGAATTGATGTTAGTCTATTAATTAAATATGCCTTATATTTTATTTGAAATGTATCTTTAAAAGTGTAAAAGTTTTATTGATTTGAGAAATGTTAAGTTTTTGATTTTCTACTTGCAAATTTAAAAGTTCTAAAAGTTTAACGTTCTTTTTTTTGCATGATGCTGGAAACAAATCAGTTTCACTAAAAGAGAGATGTTGACAGGAAGCCAGGAAGGCTGGTCAGCAACCTTCATTTACTAACCACTCTCCCAGTATGCTAAGGAAGGTGGTAATTCGCATTGAATGGCTACAAACTTCCTGCAAAGTCCTGAGGCAAAAAAATATATATATATTTTGGAAGTTGGTTTAATGATACAAGGAAAAGTAAAGTTTAAATTTGCCTGATAAAAAATCTAGAGGACAGAATTGAAGCTCTTAATTATGTATTGTATTTTTCATATAAATGTAAAGTCTCATTAATCTAGAACATACAAGATATATTTGACTTGCCAGCCTTAAAGTTTCAAAGTGCAAAGTACATGGGGAGAAATGATATCATAAAAATATATTTCCTCTTACATAATTAGGAATTCAAAATATGTTACTAGTCAGATCTGATTTATAAGAAAGAGGATTAATTCATTGATCCAGTTGAAATATAACTGATATTCTCTAAGGTAATTTAATTATATAACCTTAAATTATATATATATATATATATATATATATATATATATATATGTAGATAGATAGATTGATAGATAGATAGATACTTTATATAGGATATATTTGATCAATACAAGAGTATTTCAAGGTTTTGATAGTAACCTTTGGGCCTTTCATGGGACCCAAAATGTGCACAAGTCTGTTCTCTCTGAAAAAATATATATTTTTAATTAAACAGATTGATACTTGAAATATCATGGAAAGTTTTATCAAATGAAAATTAATTAATATATTTTACTTATGTATTATATATTAAATGTTATGACAGTTTTCGCATGTTAGAAAGGCAAAAAGAATAAATAGCCAAAATTTTCAACAGCAGAATTTCAAGAAAGAGAAAAGGCCTCATGCTGCTGGCATTTTTGAGTTGGTTGTAGATGGGACACTGTTTATGCTTGTGGATAAGACAAATAAACTATAAAACTTATTCGTTTTACTGAATAAGTTTCTTTGTCTTTTTTAAAATTAAAGATACCTAATTAAATTACTCTATAAATTAGCTTCTACAATGTAATCAATGTCATATAAATTAAGCTACATGAGAATCCAATGTTTTATAAGTAATTGGATCCTAACTTTATGTAGCCGCCTGCATTTTTCATTAAACTAGAGTTAGGGCAACAGTTGTGGCTTGTGAATTCACAAGTAAATTTGCTTTATTTTTAAAATAAAGACACCTACTTTAATTACTTAAATAAATTAGATTGTTAAATTATAATCAATGTTTTCATCTAAATGAAAAGCTAATAATTTATAACCAATTCTAACAAAAACCAGAAACAGCTAGTTATTGCTTTATCAAATAAAAATTAATATATGTAACTCATATACACATATTTTAAATGTTATGAATGTTTTGGCCTCTTAAGAAGAGAAAAACGAAGTAACTAAATATTCCTTCCACTTTGAAATTGATTTGCCATGGCTTACAGCAAAGAATATTCTTATATGATATTATTCTATATTGTCGTTATAATTTTTGATATTTTATAACAGCATGTGCTAAACAAACTAATTTTTTGAATATTTGGGAGCAATTTAAAAAGCACATGAAAGGATTTAGTCCCTTCCACTGTGAAAGGCCCTCTAAGGAATTGTATATTGGCCCTTCTTGCTCTTTTTGCCATGAGGGACCCTGTTCTCACAATCCAATTGCCCACAGCTATTAGCATTGTTTGCAGTTCATGCTGAGGTTGAAGCCTGATGGGGGATGGTAACATGAGTCTGTCTCTTGCCCAATGTCACTCGCTGGGCACTCCCTGGAGAAGAACCCTGGGTTCCCCAAGATATGTGATCTAATCCAGGGACCCACCAGCAGGCCAGGGGATCCCAAGGCAGATGCTGGACATGGAGGCCATATGGGAATCACTTACCACGGAGACAGACCTGTACCTCACATCACCCTTCCTGGCGCTGGAGGATGGCTGGTTTGCCAAGGACGGGTAAGTTTCCTGAAGGGAATGACAACCTAGGACAGGCACAGTCACAGAGGGGCCCTCAGGAGAGAACTTGGGGCTCTACAGAGGTGGGGTACAGATCCACACACCCATCCAACATTGCAGGGGCTTGAACCTACGCACCTTCTGAGGGAGGTTCCTGCCCCATGGCTTCTTTATGCTTCCCATGCCCAGCTCACATCCGACCCCAGGCAACAAATGGAGACTTGTTCAGCACAGAACAGGACCCAAGCAACAGACACATGGCAGATATTTTTAAATCCAGTCTAACACCAGGAATGCATAGAACTTTCTCAAGGATGCAAATAGTCCTCTCCATTAATATTTACAGGGTAAACTAAGATTGTTTTTAAAGTATTAAATTTGGTAGTAAAACAGTCAAGTTTTCTGATTAATTTAAATTGGCTTATTGAAATAAGTACATGCTCAAGAAAATTTAATTGTACAAAAAGCTGTTGAAAATCTTAACTGATATTTCTATTCATTTTATGGTAAAATTGCTTAACCATTGCTTTACCATTTTATGGTAAAATTGCAATTAATACTAGAGCAGTCATGTTTCTGTGCAAAAGTTAAAATGTAAAGTTATCAAAACTGCATTATAAAATTTTCCCAAAAGCCTCCTATCAATTAAATCAAAATATGGGGATAGTGGAAAATATTATGTAAGGAAACATCATATCCTGAAATTTTTTTCCTTAAAAAACTACTTTTCTTTTTAAAAAAATATATTTTATTGACATTTTATAGAGAGGAAGAGAGAGAGATCAAGAGCTAGAACCTTGATGAGAGAGAAGCATCGAC
This sequence comes from Vespertilio murinus, assembly GCA_963924515.1. Classification (NCBI taxonomy): domain Eukaryota; kingdom Metazoa; phylum Chordata; class Mammalia; order Chiroptera; family Vespertilionidae; genus Vespertilio; species Vespertilio murinus. The sequence goes on along the minus strand of OZ004723.1, from coordinate 5,929,019 downwards.
CAGCTGCCTCTTGCACACCCCCTACCGGAGATGTGCCTGCAGCCAATGTACATGCTCTTGTCCAGAATTGAACACGGGACCTTTCACTCCCCAGACCTAAGCTTTACCACTGAGCCACACTGGTTTCGGCAAAAAACTACTTTTCATTTGTAATGCTAACAGCAGGTTGAAAAGCACATATGATGTTAAGATAAGCTAAAGGAACATCATTTGGACAAAAATCAAAAGGATCCCAAGTAAAATTTATAGAAGAGATTTCTTTATTAACATTGCTGGAGAATATGCTTATATTTCCAGAAAACTACACAACTGTATGGATTCCTGCAACAACAGATCCCAGAGAGGACCTGCTAGGGCTGTTCCAGCCATAGAATTAATAGGAGCTCACAAAAAGAGGAGAAATAGACCAGAAATAAAGATGGTGAAGATGCCTTGCCATGATATCAGTCAGCTCCTGTGTATTCCTGCAGGTTGCCCCGACCCAAGGGCAGGGAAGGTCTGTGTGCACGCACTTCTACACATATGTGCACACGTTTTACATAGAAGTCATGTGTGATGTTTTGTGTTCTACCAGAACCAATGAGTTGAGGGCCTTGCCTTACTTCTAACACTTATTTCTAACCTGCCACATTAAAAGGGATGCGATACCTCAGGCATAAACCATTTTTACACATGGATTCAGTTCTAGGGAGGATGGATCTACTGCAGCAGGGGAGCAAAGGTCCTTCAATCCTCTTATGTTTCAGTAGAAATACAAGCTCTCATGTATACCTAACAGATTTTACTACAGAGCCCATCAACCTATGGTAATTGTGCTTTTGTGGTAAGTAGAAGCAAAAATTATTGCAACAGCAAGTATAGGGCACACTAATTCATAGGGTATTTTCATATAATTTTCAGCCTTTAAAATGTTAGAGGACGACAATCTCCAAATTTTATTGGAAGCAATGTCCTCAGTCTGATATCCACCTCTCTGGGTGGTAAATCTTTAGGGGTAAATCCCCAAGGCTTAAACCTATTCAAATCTGGTAAAAAACATGTCACTCAATAGTGGAAATAGCCAACCTTGCTCTTAAAATCATTTAAGAAGCGTAGACAGCTGTTATGTGTCACCTCAAAAGAAGCGGTCGTGCTTTTTATACTTTAAATTTTTTGAATTGTGTTGCAGAGGATGGTACAGTAGGTGAAAGGCATTAGGCTTCCTGTACAGTAGGCTCCACCGAGTCACCTACGTGGAAGGAAGCATAAACCAGACCAGATTTTTATCAGCTTCACTAATAATGTGGGGAAGAGGTTGTATTCTATAACTTTCCAGAAGAACAAACGCAGCCAGTTCAGGTGCCAGAGCGTTACATCCTACATCCGTCTCCACAATGGACTCAGAGAAGCTCCTGTGTCCCTTCAGTCAAAAGGACTGGGAGTTTCCCGTTGACAGCAAAGAGGAGGAGAAGAAAGCTGAAAGCTACGCAAGGGACTGTAGTGCCATCATGGAGTCATCTGAAGAAGTTATAGCCTGAAGTGGAAGCTACTTCTTCAACCATGTGCCTGTTCATGCTAGCATCTGTTAGCTTCCAGGCTCCTGCAAAGTCTTGTGCAGCCAAGTCCAAGGACTCTCAGTAAATATACACCAGCAGCAAGAGACTTTCTTTCATTTGGTAGATGAAAATGTTTATATGCCCATAGTTCTGATTTCTCATATTGTTGTTTTGCATTGGCATTGTTTTGTTACTATTAATAGCCCGAGTTTTGCTCTTTGTTATAGCCGGCAGGACCCTGTTAAGGCAGGGCTCCAGCCCAGGGGAGGAATGCACAACCAGACCCAGAACAAAGAATGTAGTTTGATGCACTTTATGTTAGTCATAAAGCTGACTCTCTTTGCAGTTCCCAACCCCCAGGCATGTCCTGTTCCAAGTAATCGCAACTCAGCATAAACAGAACAGACCAGGTCAAACAGAAACCACATAAACTGAAAATATGCCCCCGCCCCAGGTGTTGTGCAAACTTTTAAAGATGTTACTGTACTAGTGGAGTTTTTCATAACTCATAGTGTGATGGGTCACCATGACCCTAGGACACCCCAACCCAGCCACACAGAACTGTGCTTGGTCAGCTGTACCTCCCCTCACCGTTGCAAAACAACTACCAGCTAGACTAAATCACAATAAGCCAAAGTCTCAAAAGAAACTGTAATGGTAGAGAAATAGCCTTCAGCATTCCTGTTATGCAAACTTTAGCTCATAGACTAGTGTTTTAAAAAATTAACCAATTAGAGTTTTCCAAATAGACTAGCCTCAAAAGAAAATGATAAAAGCAGGCTTTCCTGTGTGCTAAGGGCTCTCTCTCTCTCTCTCTCTCTCTCTCTCTCTCTCTCTCTCTCTCTCTCTCTGTCTCTGTCTCTGTCTCTGTCTCTCTTTCTCCCTCCCTCCCCACCCCTCTTTCTCTCTATTCTTTTCACACTTCTGTGACACTAGGGAAAGAGCCCGGATTCAAATTTGTTAATAAAAGCATAAATTTTAATCTGGTGTCTTGGTGGTCTTCTCTGGCAGTCTCTCCATAACACTCTTGACATTCAAGTTTTGAAAATGATAACATGGTTGTGGTTTTGTTTTGCATTGGTATTGTTTGCAATTGTTTTAATGGAGAGTTTTATTCTTACAGTTTCAATTTTTAAAAAGAAAGGGTGAGATGTAGAGGGCCACCAGGGAAGACACATGGACATTCTTTAGATTGTTGCTGACTGGGCCCAGGATATTGGCATAATGATGTCAGTTGTACTCCTGCACTGGGAGTGCAGAGGCGTTCTTAGTTCCTGGCTTGTGTTTGTCCAGGAGGAAGGAGTGGGTGGGACCTGGACCCTCCCGGGCTCCTTGTTTTCCTGTGACACCCCACTGGTGGATTGGAGTATGAATAGATGTGCTGTGTGGCTCAGGAGGTCTTCATCATCTGTCTCTCCAACAGAGGAGGCCGGAGGTCCTCCTGGCTCCCAGCTTAAAATCTATCGCTGTGTCTCATCTCTTTATTTCTATTCTTTCACAATCCCTGGCCACCTCCACTTAGAAGAGGTTCGTTCATCTCTCTTTCCGTGTGGGATGAAGAAAAGGGAGATCCCCGCCACACCAGGACCCCGAGCCTAGGTACACATTAAAAGAAATAAAGGCTTGCAATACAAAAGTAAAGTATGGGAAAGTAATGCATGTGAGACATGTTTAGCTTTATTGCTAGAGGACATTTGAATAACTTCATATTCAACAAATACAGTATTGTGTTCATGGAGTTAATAGAAGGCAGTGAGGGGTAAGTGATTTATAACCTTAACATGATGAAGGTCTAAATATTTTTTCAAGACAACTTTTGGTTTGGGATTTAAAAAAAAAAAACCAAACACATTGTCTTCACTTTTGTTTTGGTTGTCATGATAAAGAGATTCATAAAAGTTGTACACTTGTTCCATTTAAACGTGCTGCAATTATGTGGATTTAATGCATGATCATTTTAATGTGTGGATGGAGGAGATGAAAGTAGATGAAGCCAAGCTACCATCTTGTGAGAGTGGGGGTGCATGGAGGTCACCTCTTCCTTCAAGAAACAGGGGTGATGTAAGAAGTCTGAAATGTGGAGGAGGAGAAAGGGAAGGAGCAAGACCGTGTCCCTCAGGTGAAGAACACTTAGGAAATGTTCTAAAATGCAAGGATGAAAGGAAATTTCATTTGGGGTGGTGTACAAAATACAATGCACAGGTGGTATATTTTACTGTTGTACACCTGAAAGCTAGGTAAAGGTTTTTACAATGTCATAGCCATGAA